>ML778923.1:780899-836385 GCA_009831015.1 Picea engelmannii | reverse complement strand
TGGGAGGTTTTAGACAATGAAACTTGGTGGAGACTAAGAAGAAATATTTTCATATAGGTGGTCCAAATTTCATAAACATGTATTAAATATTGGACACATGGAATACTGTACACGTTTTCTCTCCAAAAAATTCTAAAAATCAGCAAGGTTTGAGAAAGTTACCACAACTTTCACTTGACACATCAAATTTTGGTCATACTTATGGATTTGCAAACAATATATACCAAAGTACTACAAGAAAAAAATTTAGACTCAGAAGGGATGAAATTTCATAACTACATCAGAAGGAAGGTCAACTAGGATTACAAACTCCAAATTAAGGGTTTGAAAGATATGTAACTTGCAATTGTCATAAATTTTTATGAGAAGATCTATTTTTGGTGATTAAAATTTTGTGATAAAAAGGAAAAAGAGGAGAATTATTATTTTCTCACATGGATCCAAAGGCTCCTCCAAAATTTAATTCACCTACTAAAACTCTAGAGAGATCAACCATGACTCAAGATGAAATTCAAGGTATTTATCACTAAGTGGAAAAGAAGATCATTGAAAATAGGGAACACATGGAAAACAAGATCATTGAAAATAGGGAACAAATGGACAAGAACATGAATGAAAGTAATAATGACATGAAAACGAAGATGGATGAAAATAAGGAAGAGATGACAAGAAATGTGGAACACAAGATGGATGAAAATATGAAAAGAAATATGGAACACAAGATGGATGAAAATACAAAAGAAATATGGATGAAATGGAAAATAAGATGGATAAGAATATGGATGAAAATAAATAAGAAATACAAAAATCCATGAAGGAATTGAGAAATTCCTTGTTTTCCATGATATTTCATGCTCTAGATGAGAGAATCCCTAAAGGAGATATCAAAATTCAAGGAACTCATGAAAATAAAGGTAGTATTCAGGTTGAACAACTTTTCGAATAAACAATTTTCAAGTGGATTTAAATCTAATAATGGATTTAATTACGATGGGGGTCCTAAATTCAACTTTCTCGAGATTGAATAAATAATTTTGATGGAACGAAAGTCTTTACCTGGGTTAACCAAATAGAGAAACATTTTGAACTGCTTAATATTATGAATGATAAGAAAAAGATTCACATAAAAACTTTGAACTTTGAGATAAAACCGTATCTGTCACAAACCCAGCCTACCCAGAATGGGTCATGCCACTTAAAAACTTTCAATAATTTCATCTATTTACATATATAACTTTAAACAGACAAACACATTCTGCAATTACACAAATTCATGTGGAAAATAACAGTGAACACATACATACAACATATGCATGCAATACACATAAATATAACATATGTATAAATACACATCATGTAAATTGATACACAATTGATACTTATATTTTATAGAAGTACAACAACTGTGTGAAGACCTTTCACAATACTCCCAACCTTAGAACATGCTGCTCATCACTCTTAGCAGTGGGTCATCCCCGAGCTAGGACTAAACTTCAATCGGGTAAAGGGATTCCTAGGCTAGGCTGAGACAAATAAGACAACATAAAGGATCTTGTTTCCAGGAGCCAACTCAAACTAATAGCCTATAGCCTCTCATTCCCCACATGCCTATCCCACCCCAAGAAGTGTGCCCCTTCTCTGCTCAACAATCCTTTGACTGTCCCACTTCCCTTCCAAGGATTCAACAACAATCCGAACAAGAATTATTAGAGCACTATAGCAACAATTGGGATCCCTCATGAAATCACTTTCCCAACAAAATCTCTCACCTGGAGAGAGTTTCTCATAGGCATGAAAACCTGTCTCTTCAGTCCCACGAGCCTGACAACCCGCTTCTTCAATCCAACTCTCTAGTCAACCAAATACAGGCTCAGGTGAAGGTAACAATAGAAAATGGGTATGGAATAGATGATGGAAACAACCAAAAGAAATTAAGGAACAATACTGGCTTGGGTACGGTATAGTACTGGCTTGAGTACAATACATGTATGCTACCTGTGATAGGGAGGTATTGGGTACAACTTCTGGGTTGTAGAGGTAAAATGATGGAGGTCTCAGTGTGAAACAATGGTAGACTGGTGAAATCATGAAAAATGCCCGGGTGACTAGGGAGAATGGTCCCCAATGAACAAGTTTTCCCCACATATAACTGCATGCACCCTGATTTACACATGGCCCTCTAGAAGCTTTCTCCTCTCCACTTCTAGATCATTTCCCTTCACATAAGAGCTTAGGATAATATGAGATTTATCCTTGCCTTAGTCTTTTAGGAATAATAATATAATATTCCTTTGGTAATAAACCCTCTAGCTTAGCCCCTTTTCCTAGGATATTAGCCCCTCCATTTCCATTCCTAGTGGAGTTTAGTCCCCCATACTTTTTTATCGTGTTTGGTCTACACACAACCATGTATTATATTAATGATATGAGTGTTTACATATACAAAAGTAGGCTCACTAGCCTTTAGACTCTAGTCTCTCCGACCTAATCATCACATAAGCCTCCTATCTTATAATCACCTAGCTCATGAGCCTATAAAACATGTTTACAATTCAACTGGGGATTAGTATTGGGGCATTACATGCCCCTTCGCTTATTTATGCACTGTCCTTGGTGCATCATATTTACATATTACCATCAAAATTTTCAAAAACTTAAAAAAGATGCGGGTATTCTTCCCGCATAGAATCCTTGTGCTCCCAAGTTGCATCTTCAGGATTGTACCAGGTCCATTGGACCTTTACTATCTCTATGGTTCGATTCCATAGTTGCTTGATTTTTCGGTCTAGTATGCACACCAGATGCACTTGAAAAGCGCCTTCTTGCTCCACCTGAATCACATTCCAATCAATGACATGATTAACATCATGTATATACTTTTTTAGAAATGATACATGGAATACATTATGAATAGACATTGATGCAGTTAATGCAAGCATATAAGCTACATGCCCAATCCTCTCTATGATTTCAAATGACCCACAATAACGAGTTGCCAACTTTGAACAATTTCCCAACTTTAGGGAATTTGTGTTGGCCTTAACTTTCAAGAATACATGATCACCCACTTTAAATTACCTGTGAGTTCTTCTCTTATCAACATAGTTTTTCTGCTCATCTTGAGGAACATTTAAATTCTGCATTATTTTTTACATCTACTCTTCCATTTCCCTGAGCAACTCTGGCCCAACCATTGCTTTATCTACTAGGTTGTCCCAGCTTACAGGTGTGTTGCACCTTCTGCCATAAATTGCCTCAAATTGGCTCATCTTTAGAGATGCTTGGTACACATTGTTATAAGCAAACTCTACCAAGTGTAGGTAGTCTTCCCATTTTTATGGTTTATCCATTACATACATCCTCAACACCTCAATCACTTGATTCACCCTCTCTATTTTCCCATCAAATTCTGGATGATAAGCTGTGCTAAAATTCAAATTTGTTCCAAATCCTTTGAATAACCCTTTATAGAACTTTGAGGTAAACTTTGGGTATCTGTCAGACACAATTGTCTTGGGTATACCATGCAATTGAGCAATTTCCTTCACACAAATATCAACAACGTTATTTTTCTTGTGAGTAAGCTTCAATGGAATGAAATGGGTAGCTTTGGTAAGCTTGTCCACCACTACCATGATTGAATCATGATGCTTGCTTGTTCTGGGCAGTTTGGTGATGAATTCCATTGTCACCACTTCCCATTTCCACTCAGGAATAGGTAATGGTTGCAATAACCCAGCTGGGTGTCTATGCTCAACCTTGACCTTTTGACACTCCAAACATTTATCAATGTACTCAACAACTTCTTTCTTCATGTATGGCCAATAGTATTGGCTCTTGACAGATGCAATATTTTTTTGATATTCTGGGTGTCCAACATAAGTTACATTATGCATTTCCCTCAATATCAGAATTTTTAATTCTTGGGAATTTGGTACATAATTTCTTCTTCTATACCTGAGAATTTCATCATTCCCTAGCTTGTAGTCTTCAATTTTATGCTGCAAAATACCTTGCTGTAATTTTGCCACTAATTCCATGTATTGCAAATATAATTTTGCAACCTCTAAGATTCTGTTTTTCAAATCAGATTGGTACATGCTGGTGGATGTAGCATGCAACTCATGCACTCTTTTTCCAAGTGCATCAACCACCTTGTTCTCTTTCCCTTTGAAAGTCGTATTTACTAAGAAATTATGAGCACTTTCTCTACCTGACATTTAGAGTTGGTTGTCTGAATAAATATTTCAGACCATGATGGTCTATCCTCAACTCAAACCTTTTCCCCATGATGTAGTGTCTCCACTTCTTCAAGGCACACACTATGATTTCCAACTCCAAATCATGAGTGGCATAATGCCTTTCATGCTTCTTCAACTTCTTTGATTCATAACACATAACATACCCATTTTGACTAAGGACTCCACCAAGTCCTTATTTGCATGCATCTGTGCATACCGTGAAGTCTTCATTTGGATCAACAATCCTTAGAATTGGAGAACTGGTTAATAATTCCTTCAAGTGTTGGAAACTCCTTTCACACTCCAATGTCCACTAAAACTTCACTCCCTTCTTTTGCAAGTAAGTAATCGGGTGTGAAATCTTTGAGAATATTACAATAAATATTTTGTAGTAGCCTGCAAGGCCCATGAAGGATCTGACTTCTGTCACATTCTTAGGTGTTGACCACCCTTTAATGGCCTCAATATTTTTAGGGTCCACTGCTATCCCTTCCTCAGATATGATATGCCTCAAATAATGAATTTGGTTTTGATAAAATGTGTACTTTCTCAATTTGGCATACAACTGATGCTCCCTTAATACTTGTAATACCATGTTCAAGTGTTGCTCATGATCTTCTTCCTAATTGGAATATATACGAATGTCATCCAAAAAGACAATGCAAAACTTATCTAAGTATTCTCTGAAAATACCATTCATTAAACACATGAAGATAGTTGGTGCATTTGATAACCCAAATGGCACCACTGTGAACTCATAATGACCATACCTTGTTCTGAAAGAAGTCTTGCTGATGTATTCTTGTTTAATTATTACTTGATACTAACCTGATATGAGATCAATCTTTGAGAATATTTTTTCATTCTTCAACTGATCAAAGAGGTCATCGATCCTTGGAAAATGATACTTATCCTTTACAATTACTTTGTTCAACTGCCTAAAGTCAATACAAAGTATCAATGTTCCATCCTTCTTATTCACAAATAAAATTGGGGCACCCCAAGGGGGCACACTTGGGTGTATATACCTCTTCTTCAGAATCTCTTCAAGTTACATTTGTAACTCCTTCAGTTCTGGTGTACTCATCCTGTAAGGAGTCTTGGATCCTGGAGCTGCTCTAGGCATCAAATTTATAGAGAAATCAATATCTCTTTTAGGGGGTAATCCTAGTATTTCTTTAAATACTTCCTCAAAATCCTTTAGGACTGCATAATATTCAATATTTGACACCTTATTGTTAGGTGTTTCTTCCATATGAGATGCAAATAATTGACAACATTTTCTGTAACATTTCTTCAGCTGCAATGCTTAAATTTCTCTGAAAACTACTACCCTGGGAATTCCCTGCACTGTCCTTAGGTTCCCTTCCTCATCCAGGAAAGTAAATGTCTTGTTATGACATTCTAAGACAACATGGTGTTGGTCCAACCAATCCATCCCAATTAGACATTCATAGGAACCCAAAGGCAAGATGTTGAAATCTTCCTTGGTTCTCAGCCCATTCATGCACACTAGAAATGACTTAACCATCTCGTTAACTTTTCTTTTGGATCCGGTAGCCAACTACACCAACCAAGATTTTCCATGCTTTCTTCTTGGAAAATGAAAACTTTCCCCCATATTAGGATATATATAACTATGACTAGTTCCTGAATCAATTAAAATAGAAATGGTTTGGTTGTTGATCATACCTTCCACTTCAATCATGTGTGATTGAAACTCTTCTTGCTTGTTGTCCAGGGATGCATAGATCCTTGGTACATTTCTGCCCATGTCCTCCATTGTTTCTTCTTTTTGTACAATATCAAAAACTCTCACTTTTTCACTTCTGTGGGGACAATATCTATACATATGATTTCCCTGAAAACCCCAACATTGAATCAGTGGATGCCTTGGCCTTTGCCCACCTGTCTCAGATGTTCTGGGCTCTCTAGAAGCTGGATGTCCCTGAGGACTATTTCTGAAGAATGGTGGCTTATTCCCCTTCTTCCTTTGTTCCATCGTGAACTTCTTCTTGTCTTCCCAATATTTTTGGAAATATGGCTTTCCTTTATGTTGATCATATAGGCATTTAGCTCGCCTTATGGTCTCTTCCAATGTTTTGGGATCATCATATTGAATCTTATCACTGATGAAGATGGATACCCACTCAAATACCTATGCATATTAACTATTTCATCCTTGATGAAGGATACATACTTCAACAGTTCCAAAAACCTCCTTTCATGTAACATCCCCAACATCCAACTAGGCTATGCCACGTAATTTTTTTTGAACTGTATGCAAATTAAAACATATACACACAAAAACTCTTGCAGAACTTTATATATAAAAATTAAAACAGACAAATACATTTTGTAAATGCACAGATTCATACAGAAATAATAGTAAACATATACATGCAACATAGATAGGCAATACCCATAAATATAAAGACAGGTATAAACCCCACACATGAAAAACCAATAAAAATAAACACATAAATAATAATGTAGCATGTAATTTAACACACAATTGACACTTATGTTGGTAAGAATATCACCAATTGCATGCAGACCTTCCACGAACCTCCCAGCCTTAGACCATGCTGCTCATCACTCTCAGCAGTGGGTCACCCCCAGGATGGGACTAAAATCCACCCGGGTAAAGGGATTCCTAACTGGATAATGTATCTCAGACAACAGGAAAGACTCCGTCATAGGTACCCACTCAAACTAAAAACCTACTGTCTCTCATTCCCCACATGTCTGTCCCACCCCAGAAAGTGTGCCCCTTCTCTGCTCAACAATCCTTTGCCTGTCCCACTTCCTTTTTGGGATTCAACAATAGGTCGAAAAAGAAGTCTCAGAGCCCTGTAGCTGCAATTTAGCACCTTTGGGAATTAATTCACAAAAATTATCTCACCTAGAGAGATTTTCTCATGGGCCTGAAAACCCCCCTCTTCAATCTCCCATGGGCCTGACAACCCACTTCTTCAGTCCAACTCCTAAGCTAACCAGGTACGGGTACAAGTATGGGTATAGGTACAATAATAGTAACAAAAATGTATAGAGGACAACTAAATGAGTGCGTGAATGATGATGGAATGAATGAATGACTAAATGATGGGAAAATGAACTAAGTCCAAGCTATATGTATGCAAGTTCCCAACTTGACACTTGTCATGTTGAGGTCTACTTTTTCCCACTTATCCCCATATTTAGAACTTAGGATAAAATAATTATCCATACTTTATACTTTAAGGAATATTAATATAATATTACCTTTTGGCTTAAGCTCCCTAGCTTAGCCCCTTATCCTTAAATTTTATCCCCCACTTTCCCTAACTAGTGGAGCTTAGTCCCCCATACTCTTTTATCATGGTCGTTCTACACACAATGATGTACTATATTAATGATAAGACATATACAAAAATAGGCTAACTAGCCTTTAACATCTAGGCTCTCCAACCTAATTCAATACATAAGCCTCATAGATTATAATAATTGGCTCACCAGCCTATACAACACAACATATACACAAAGGCTCCCTCGCCTCAAAATCACCCGCACTTAAGTTTGTGGCACACGATATTCTGGAATGTGCACACTTCATCATTTTAGTGCGTCGTACATGTGTGCACTATGCCATTGAAGGTGCATACAAAAATGATATCAAACAACTCACCATATTAAGTACATTTTCATTTTCATTTATAGTTGGGGTTCAACCTAGGGGTATTACAATCCCCTCCCCTTATTTATGTACTGTCCTAAGTGCATTATGTACACATATACAACCAAAATTTCAAAAAGCCTAAAAAATATGTGGGAATTTTGCCCGCATAGCATCTTCATGCTCACAAGTTGCATCCTCAAGACCGTACTAGGTCCATTGGACCTTTACAAGCTCTATGGATTGATTCCAGAGCTGTTTCATTTTCTGGTCCAGAATGCATACCAAATGTACTTGGAAAGTGCCTTCTTGCTCTACCTGAATCACATTCCAATCAATAATATGATTAGCATCATGTATATATTTCTTACGCAATGATACATGAAATACATTATGAATGGTCATTGATGTAGGCAAGGCAATCATGTATGCTACAGGCCTAATCCTCTCTAGGATTTCAAACGACCCACAATAGCGAGTTGTCAACTTTGAACAATTTCCAAACTTCAGGGAATTTCTATTGGCCTTCACTTTCAAGAATACATGGTCCCCCACTTTAAATTCCCTGTGAGTTCTTCCCTTATCATCATATATTTTCTGCTTGTCTTGGGAAGCCTCTAAATTTTGTTTTATTTTCAACATTTTCTCCTCCATTTCCCTGAGTAAATCTGGCCCAACCATTGCTCTGTCTACTGGGTTATCCTAGCTTACCAGTGTGTTTCACCTTCTTCCATAAAGTGCCTCAAATGGGCTCATCTTTAGAGATGTTTGGTACCCATTGTTATAAACAAACTCTACTAAGTGTAGGTAGTCTTCCCATTTTGATGGTTTATCCATCACATACATCCTCAACATATCCTCAATCACTTGATTCAACCTCTTTGTTTGTCCATCTGATTCTGGATGATAAGCTGTAATAAAATTCAAATTTGTTCCAAATCCATCAAATAATCCCTTCCAAAAATTTGAGGTAAATTTTGGATCTTTGTCATAAACAATTGTCTTGGGTATACCATGTAATTGAGCAATTTCTCTCAAATAAACATCAATAATGTTGGCTTCCTTGTGAGTGAGCTTTACTGGAATAAAATGGGTTTCTTTAGTAAGCTTATCCACCACTACTATGATAGAATCATGTTGCTTGTTTGTTCTAGGCAGTTTGGTGATGAAATCCATTGTTACAACTTCCCATTTCCACTTAGGAATGGGTAATGGCTGCAACAAACCAGCTGGGTGTCTATGCTCAACCTTTACGTTTTGACATTCCAAACATTTAGCAATAAAATCAACAACTTCTTTCTTCATGCCTGGCCAATAATATTGGCTCTTGACAACTGCAATAGCTTTCTGATAACCTGGGTGCCCAACATAAGGTACATTATGCATTTCTCTCAATATCAAAATTTTCAATTCCTAGGAATTTGGTACATAAATTATGCCCCTGTATATGATAATTTCATCGTTTTCTAGCTTATAGTCTTCAATTTTCTGCTACAAAATACCTTGCTGTAATTTTGCCACTAACTCCTTGTATTGCAAATCTGATTTTGCAACCTCCCAAATTCTGTCTTTCAAATCTGATCGGTACATGCTAATGGATGTAGCATGAAACTCATGCACTCTTCTATTGAGTGCATCAACCACTTTTTTCTCTTTCCCCTTGATATGATTTATGTCAAAGTCATATTCACTGAGAAATTATAACCATCTGCTTTGCCTAGCATTTAAAGTTGGCTGATCAAATAAATATTTCATACCATTATGGTCTGTCCTCAACTCAAAAATTTTCCCCATGAGGTAGTGCCTCCACCTCCTCAAGGCATGCACTATGGCTGCCAAATACAAATCATGAGTGGCATAGTGCCTTTCATCCTCTTTCAGATTCCTTGATTCATAACATACAACAAACCCATTTTGACCAAGGACTCCACCAAGTCCTTCTTTACATGCATTGCTGCATATAACGAAGTCTCCATTTGGATCTGCAATCCTTAGTATTGGAGAACTTGTTAATAATTTCTTCAAGTGTTGGAAACTCTTTTCACAATTCAATGTCCACTGAAACTTCACACCCTTCCTTTGCAAGGAAGTGATTGGATGTACAATATTTGGGAATCCTTTAATAAATATCCTATAGTACCCTGCAAGGCCCATGAATGATCTGACCTCTGTCACATTCTTTGGTGCTGACCATCGTCTAATGGCTTCTATCTTCTCAGGATCCATTGCTATCCCATCCTCTAAAATGATATGTCCCAAATAATGAATTTGCTTCTGATAAAATGAACACTTGCTCAATTTGGCATACAATTGATGCTCCCTTAATACTTGTAATACCATCCTCAAGTGTTGTTCATTCTCTTCCTTTGAATTAGAATATATAAGAATGTCATCTAAAAATACAATGACAAACTTATCCAAATATTCTATGAAAATACCATTCATTAAACACATGGAGACAACTGGTGCATTTAATAATCCAAAGGGCACCATTGTGAACTCATAATGACCATAACTTGTTCTGAAACCAATATTGTTGATGTCTTCTTCTTTAACTCTTACTTGATGATAACCTAACCTAAGATCAATCTTGGAGAATATTTTTTCATCTTTCAACTGATCAAAGAGGTCATCGATCCTTGGCAAATGATACTTATTCTTCACAGTTACCTTGTTCAATTGCCTAAAGTCAATGCAAAGTCTCAATGTTCCATCCTTTTTCTTCACAAATAAAACTGGGGCACCCCAGGGTGACACACTTGGGCGTATATACCCCTTCTTAATAAGATCTTCAAGTTGCATTTGCAACTCCTTCAATTCTGGCATACTCATCATGTATGGAGTCTTGGATACTGGAGCTGCTCCAGGCATCAAATTTCTTGGAGAAATTAATGTCTCTTTTAGGGGGTAATATTGGTATTTCCTTAAACACATCTTCAAAATCTTTTAGGATTGCATAGTCTTCAATATTTGACACTTTATCTTTAGGTGTCTCTTCCATATGTGATGCAAATATTTGACACCCTTTCATGTAACATTTCTTCAACTGCAATGCTGAAATTTCTCTGATGGTTACTACCTTGGGAATTCCCTGCATTGTCCTTAGGTTCCCTTTCTCATCCAAGCAAGTAAATGCCTTGTTATGACAGTCTAGGATAGCATGATGTTGGCCCAACCAATCCATCCCAATTAGACAGTCATAAGAACCTAAATGAAAGATGTTCAAATCTTCCCTGGTGTTTAGTCCATTCATTTCCATAAGACATAACTTAAACATCTCATTAACTTTTCTTTTGGCTCTGGTAGCCAGTTGCACCAACCAAGATTTTCCATACTTTCTTCTTGGCAAATGTAAACTTTACACCATCTTAGGATTTATATAAATATGACTAGTTCCCGAATCAATTAAAATATAAATGGTTTTTTTGTTGATCATACCTTCCACTTCAATCATATGTGGATAATATTCTTCTTGTTTGTTGTCTAAGGATGCATAGATCCTTGGTACATTTCTTCCCATGTCCTCCACTGTTTCAGCTTGCTGTACATTGTGAACAGTCCTCACTTTTTCACCTATGTGAGGACAATTTATAAACATATGATCTCCTTTACAATCCCAACATTGAATAGGTGGCTGCCTTGGCCTTTGACCCCCTGTCTCGATCGTTCTGGGTTCTCTAAAAGTTGGCTGTCCTTGAGGATTATTTCTGAAGAATGGTGGCTTAGTCCCCTTCTTCCTCTGATCCATCTTGAATTTCTTTTTGTTTTCCCAATATTTTTGGAACGTTGGACTTGATTTTTGTTGATCATCTAGGCATTTAGCTCGCCTTATGGTCTCCTCCAATGTTTTGGGATCATCATATTGTATTTTGTCACTGATGAATGATGGAAATCCACTCAAATACCTCTGAATCTTAACTGTCTCATCCTTGATGAAAGAAACATACTACAACAATTCTAAAAACCTTCTTTCACATTCATCTATGGTCATACTCCCAAGCTTGAGTTCAAAGAACTCTTTCATTTTCTTCTCATAGTATCTCTTAGTCAAGTATTTCTTTTCAAAATACTTCTTGAATTCCCTCTAAGTAACATTTTTCTCTTTAATGTGCTACACCTGCACAAGTTAATCCCACCACATGGATGCCTTTCCCTTGAGTTGATAGATGTAAATTCTTCCTTCTGCATGAGAAGAATAATTATGCAATTGAAAATACTTTCTCATGCCCAACAACCATGTCTCTGCATCTTCATCCTTCTTGTGATCACCATCAAATGTAGGAGGTTTGATTTTGTTCATTTCTTCTCATAGCTCATCCACCCCATACGTCTTATGCTTCCTGACAAGGGATGGACTTGAGATGTTGTGTGCTCTCTTCTTGGAATTCCTCGGGGAGTGATGGTGATGTCTGCTAACACTTCTTGTTCTTCTTTTCTCATCAGGAGACCTGTGACTTCCTGATTTGCTTGAGCCACTCTCCTTATCCAATTTCTTTTCTATTCGGTTCAAGCTTTGCAATAAATTCATGTTGAATTCCTCATTCCACTCCTTGGCTCTCATAAGCATTTCATTACCATCTTTATGTCTTTGGACATCCTTCTGCAAATTTTTAATGGTCTCTACCATATTCATGTTTTCTTCTGCAAATTTTTAATGGTCTCTACCATATTCATGTTTTCATCCCTTCCTTCTCTATGTCCATTGGAGTTTGTTCCTTCCATACCCATATGGACATCCATCCCTCTGATATCATCTTCCTAGCTGTAATCCCCCTGTGCATCTTCCATTCCTCTGCACTCTGTGCTGATCCTGATCCGATCTAGTTGTTTTTAACTTTGCAAAATGTGCAACCAACATAACTTTGTCAGGTTAATTGATTCAACAATTTCATGAAAATATGAACCATTCTGGTTCAATAATGCATCAGAATTATTTCTCCCGATTTCATGAAAATTGAATGCCCAGATCAATTTTCTGGGTGAATAGTTATATTTTTTTGTCCAAGACCTTCCAATGCCTGCTTCCATGCTCAATTCTGAGTCTTGAGAAGAAAGTTATGGTTATTTGAAAATTGTCCATTAATTATTTTGATCCCTCTTCAACTTGGTGCAATTATGCATTGTAATTATGAATTTTTGCACCTACTCCATTGGAGTTTTAGTAGGATCTCAATTGGGTTTTTTCATATACATATTTTGGACAATCTGTCCAAGTTTCACCTCTTTCTAGGTTCTGGATTGCTAGTTACATCCTGTTGAAGTTCTAGGCCAATTAGTGTTTTTGGTCTGGAATGCTACAGGTACCTTATTTTCCATGTTAAACATTTTTAACATGCCCATAATTTTAATTAATCTCTAGGAATATTTTCTATGGCTCTATATCTTTCCATACACTACTCTTGTGCCTCAATCTGATTCCAGAGAAGAAAGTTATGGCCCTTCGAAGTTAGTTGGGTCTTAAAATTTACCCTCCGTTGTTTGTCGTGTAACTTCCTCATAAAAACTCCATTTGACGAACGATTTATACCATTAGAAAGCTCTCTTTGGGATCTTTCATTTGGGATGAAAAAATATAGTGTGCATTGGATCACCCTGTTCTCGGGGTTTTCGAGTAGCTAAAAACGTTGTTTAGGGCCTCAAAAACATGCTGCAAAAAGATGACCTTCAAACAATATAAAATGTCGTAGAAATTCGTTGGTTTTCTTCTGTTGTACACCATCCAAACGATTTTTCACGCACAAATTTGAACATGTACACCCATATTTAGCATGTGAAAAAACATTATAAGGTAGTGCATGCTTCACACACCTATAACCAATGTGGATCATTTCTATGTCGCACCAATAACTAGTGCACACTACTTTTGTGTCGCACGCCAATATCCACCGCACACAATTTTAGTTCATTCACTAATACCTGTTGCATGCAATTTTTATGTCATGCAATAATATTCTGCGTGCATTACACTCTACACATTTCACCATGCCAAAGTTTAGTACGCTCCCACTGCCCACCAGTACTTCGAGTGCACCCTTAATTAAATTTTCGTGCGACAACATATAACCACATTGCACGCGCACCAATAAAATTCCTCTGAGCTCTGTCAATACTGCACACACCATGCGTGTGCACACCGCATGCGCCACTCAATCCACACTGTGCAATGGTAAATTTAGTGCGCACAACCGCTCGCCAATATTTTTTGCGCATTACCACTCTGTACCGTGCAATTCCAAATTTAAGTGCGCACACTCGCGTGCTAATATTTTCCGTGCATTACCACACTGCACCGCACAACACCAAATTTAAGTGTGCACACCGGCGTGCCAATATTTTCTGCGCATTGTCACTCTGCACCTCGTAGCACCAAATTTAAGTGCGCACACCTGCGTGCCAATATTTTACATGCATTACCACTCTGCACCACGCAATGCCAAATTTAAGTGCATACACCCGCACACCAATATTTTCCATGCATTACCACTCTGCACCGCACAACGCCAAATTTTAGCGTGCGTAGCGACACCCTCTTATTTTCCACACATCACAAGATTTTCACTGTGCAACATGCATTTTTAGTGCTCACACCTGCACACATTCATTTTTATGCGCATCAATTCCTCGTGAATTTTGTTGCATAAATTGGGGGTTTTGCCTAAATTTTTCCCAATTTTCACCATAGACATTCTGCAACTATGAAATTTGTTCAATTTCTCCCTGATAACACCAATTCAACCTCTGTAACAACAAATCGTTGTTGGTTTACATTCCTAGAACAAATTTTTTTCCCAAACTCAATTCCTGAATTGAGAATTTTAATCAACTAATATCGCTCCATCTATCATGGCTTCCCCGTAACTTCAAATTCCACCAATTCTAGGTCCGAATTTGCTAGAACATATATTAAATTAGGAATATCTCACTACTTGGCCGAATTTCTCAATTTTCCCATGAATTTAACAACAAAAATTGGGGCTTTTTCCCAATTCCACGCAATTGCTCCTAATTTTTACCATGGACGATATGTAACTTGAAATTTGGCCACTTCGAAATCAATTCTCTATGAAATTTCACTTCAACTCAACTTTCTCAGCCCATCTAGGCTTAGTGTTGAAAACCTGTCTCTGATACCATATTGTAACATCCCCAACATCCAACTGGGTTATGCCATGTAAAATTTTTCGAACTGTATGCAAATTAAAACATACACACAGAAACTCTTGCGAAACTTTATATATAAAAATTAAAAAAGACAAATACATTTTGTAAATGCATAGATTCATACAGAAATAACAGTAAACATAGACATGCAACATAGACAGGAAATACCCATAAATATAAAGACATGTATAAACCACACACAGGAAAAACCCATAAAAATAAACTCATAAATAATAATGCAACATGTAATTTAACACAAAATTGACACTTATCTTGGTAATAATATCACCAAATGTGTGAAGACCTTCCACGAACCTCCCAGCCTTAGACCACACTGCTCATCACTCTCAGCAGTGGGTCACCCCTGAGTTGGGACTAAACTCCACTTGGGTAAAGGGATTCCTAACAGGTTAATGTATCTCAGGCAACATGAAAGACTTTGTCACAGGTACCCACTCAAACTAGCAACCTACAGTCCCTCATTCCCCACATGCCTGTCCCACCTCAGGAAGTGTGCCCCTTCTCTTCTCAACAGTCCTTCGGCTGCCCCACTTCCTTTCCAGGCTTCAACAACAGGCTGGACAGGAAGTCTCAGAGCCCTGTAGCAGTAATTTAGCACCTTTGGAATTAATTCTCAGCAATTCTCTCACCTAGAAATATTTTCTCACGGGCCTGACATCCCACCTCTTCAATCTCCCATGGGCCTGACAACCCGCTTCTTCAGTCCAACTCCTAATCTAACTAGGTACGGGTACCTGTATGGGTACAGGTACAATGATAGTAACAAAAAGGTACAAAGGACAACTGAATGAGGGCGTGAATGATGGGAAAATGAACTAAGTCCAAGCTATATGTATGCATGTTCCCAACTTGACACTTTCCATGTTGAGAGATACTTTTTCCCACTTGTCCCCATCTTTAGAACTTAGGATAAAATAATTATCCATACTTTATACTTTAAGGAATATTAATATAATATTCCTTTTTGGCTTAAGCTCCCTAGCTTATCCCCTTATCCTTAACTTGTATCCCCCCTTTTCCCTAACTAGTGGAGTTTAGTCCCCCATACTCTTTTATCGTGGTCAGTCTACATGCAACAATGTATTATATTAATGATAAGACATATACAAAAATAGGCTCACTAGCCTTTAGCATCTAGGCTCTCCGACCTAATTCAATACATAAGCCTCCTAGCTTATAATAACTAGCTCACCAACCTATACAACACAACATATACACAAAGGCTCCCTGGCCTCAAAATTGTGTGCACTTAATTTTGCAGCGCGTAGTATTCTGGAATGTGCACACTTCATCATTTTAGTGCGTAGTACATGTGCACACAATTCCATTGAAGGTGCATACAAAAATGATATCAAACAACTCACCAACTTAAGTACATTTGCATTTACATTTATAGTTGGGGTTCATAATAGGGGTATTATATTTCATATTCATAGATGGTCATACTTCTAAGCTTGAGTTCAAAGAACTCTTTCATTTTTCTATCATAATATCTCTTAGTCAAGTATTTCTTTTTAAAATACTTAGTGAATTCTTTCAAAGTAAACTTTTTTCTCTTTAATGTGATTCACCTGCACAAGTTGGTCCCACCACATGCATGCCTTTCCCTTGAGCTGATAGATAGCAATTCTTCCTTTTGCATGTGAAGAATAATTATGCAATTGAAAGTACTTTATCATGCCTAGTATCCATTTCTCTGCATCTTCATCCTACTTGTGCTTACCATCAAATGTAGGAGGTTTGATTTTGTTCATTTCTCCTCCCAGTTCATTCACCGCATACCTCTTATTATGCTTCCTGATAGGGAATGAACTAGAGATACTATGTGCTCTCTTATTGGAATTCCTTAGGGAGTGATGGTGATGTATGCTAACACTCCTTGATCTACCTTTCTCATTAGGAGACCTATGACTTCTTGATTTTCTTAAGCCATTATCCTTATCCAATTTCTTTTCAATTCTGTTCAAGCTTTGCATTAACTTCATTTTGAAGTCCTCTTGTTTATCCCTGGCTTTCATAATCCTTTTATTATCATCCTTGTGACTTTGGACGTCTTTCTGCAATTTTTTAATGGTCTCTACCATATTCATGTTTTCATCCTTTCCTTCTCAATGTCCATTGGAGTTTGTTCCTTCAATACCCATATGGAAATCCATCCCTATGATCTCATCTTCCTGGCTATAATCCCCCTGTGTCTCTTCCATTCCTATGCACTCTGAGCTGATCCTGATTTGATCTAGTTTCTGTTAACTCTACAAAATGTGCAACCGACAGAACTTTGTCAGGCTAACTGACTCAACAATTTTATGAAAATATGAACCATTCCGGTTCAATAATATATCAAACTTATTTCTTCTGGTTTTATGAGAAATTGCTTATTCAACTCAATTTTTTGGGTGAACAATTATATTCTACTGTCCAAGATATTTCCAATGACTGATCCCTTGCTTGATTCTGAGTTTTGAGCATAAAGTTATGGATATCTGAAAAAATTGTCCTTAAAAAATAATTTTTGGGCACTAGCCCTTTTTCTCCAGCCTCCAATCTTATTTTACCACAGGATGTGACCAAGCGCTTAACTGAAAGGTGATTTTTTCTGGAGCGTCAGGACTTCAGGGCTCCATAGCTTCGACTTCAAAGGATGTTACTACCTTATGCTTTATTTCTCCCAACGCCGAATTGACGAACTCTTGCATGATACATCTTTAGAGCTTTGGGGCTCTGTTGCTTCAGATCTTCGGGAGTTCTTTCTATATGACACATTTTTTCTCCCAAACTTCAAATTGGAGAAATCCTAGAGAGGCTCTCTGGAGCTTCGTACTTTAGATATATATACAACTTCGCACCCAAAAACTCCCTAATTCCGAAGTTCTGAACTGTCAGGGTCTTCTTATCACTGCGCACTAGGGGTGTTTCGTGTCAAAATATGGAGATTAAAAGTGGCCCAATCAACGAGTAACATGTGTCGAGTTCCAATTGGCACATAAATTTTGTAAGAGGCACGTATCAAGTTGACACATGACATGCATAAGTAGGTCCACGTCACCCTAGGTGATGTCATCAATCCATGTCACTCTGGTGTTCCATGAATTCAGAACTCCAGGATTCAAAGGATCTTACAACACAACACTTCAATTCCTCTAAATGTCGAACTGGAAAATCCACGAAGGTTTTAAGAATCAATGGTCGACACTCCTGGCTAAGATCAACGGTCGATAGGAGCTCCGGGACTCCAGGCTTCAGAGGATTTCACAACACAACACAACATTTCCCTTGAATGTCAAATCTCCAAACTTCCGGAGTCTTATCAACATTCATGCATCAGGGGGGTGCTACGTGTCACAAATATAGAGATGACACGCGACCCAATATATGGGTGACATGTGTCAAGTTCTAATTGTTCCAAAAGGTGTGGGAAAATCCTGAACAAGATGACATGTGGCATGCTTAGAGTGGTTCCACGTCACCCTAGGTGATGTCAGCATGTCACGTCACTTCGACACTTCAAGACTTCGAGACTTTGAAGGATGTGTCACCATAACACTTCAAAGCACCCGAACGTTGAAATTCTGAACTCCCAAACAGGTCCACGTCACTCTAGGTGATGTCATCATGCCATGTCAATCTGACGCTCCAGGACTTCAAGACTTCAAATATTTCCTCAACACAACTCCACATTTCTTCTGAATGTCGAAGTGGCTAACTCTCCGAACTGTGCTTCTCCAGAGTTTCGAGACACTGAATCTTCATGGCTTCGGGCTTCAAAATATTTTGGTGTTGATCACCATACAACCCCCAAACTACTGAACACTAAAATTTCAAACACTTTCTAATCTGCGGACACTTGTCTCTGATAATGGATGTTTTGGATTGGTTCCAGACTTTGGAACTTTGGGGAAAACTCCACTTCGTGCAACCACAATTAGATTTACTCGGAGTGTCGAACTGTCAAACCACTTGGGGGATCCAATGGCCCTCCTTCTCCCAAATTATCTACAGTGTGGGTTCATTCTGGGACTTCAGAGATTCAGGGATTTTGCCTCTTTCACGACAAAAAATTTAAAATAGATAGAAGGGCGAAGTTTGAAGGACTTCAATGCTAAACAATTGCGCACCTTCTCGAGATCTGATGACTGTGAAGGATTCGATCCCCTCCCAGACAGATCTTACGACCACTGTGATTTCTCGAAATGCCACACCTCATGATCTTTCAAACACAGTTAAGGTGTGCTCTCAACGCCCTCTTGGTACTCATGGACACTCTAAAATTCAAATTTTATCCATTTTGACAACAATTCTCTCTAAACTGTTTACTTCAATTTCCACTTACACAACTCATCCAAGATCGGTGTTGAAAATCAAGGATCTGATACCAGATTGTCACAAACCCAACCTACCCAGACTGGGTCATGGCACTTAAAAACTTACAATAATTTCATTTGTATACATATATACTTTTAAACATACAAACACATTCTGCAATTACAAAATTAATGTGGAAAATAACAATAAACATATACATACAACATACACGGGAAATACACATAAATATAACATATGTATAAATACACATCATGCAAATTGATACACAATTGAAACTTATCTTTTAGAGAAGTCCACCAACTGCGTGTAGACCTTCCACGATCCTTCCATCCTTAGACCATGTTTCTTATCACTCTCAGTAGTGGGTCACCCCCGAGATGGGACTAAACTCCACCTAGGTAAAGTGATTCCTAGGCTAGGCTGAGACAAATTAGAAAACATGAAGGATCTTGTTTCTTGGAGCCAACTCAAACTAAAATCCTACAACCTCTCATTCCCTACATTCCTATCCCACCCCAGGATGTGTGCCCATTCTCTACTCAACAGTCCTTCGGCTACCCCACTTCCTTTCCAGGGCTTCAACAACAGGTCAAACAAGAATTCCTAGAGCACTATAACTGCAGTTGGGCTCCCCCAAGAAATCACTTTCCCAACAAACTCTCTCACTTAGAGAGAGTTTCTCATAGGCATGATAACCTGACTCTTTAGTACCATGGGCCTAACAACCCGCTTCTTCAATCCAATTCTCTAGTCAACTAGATACAGGCTCAGGTGAAGGCAACAATAGAAAAAGGGGATGGAACAAATGATGGAAACAACACGAATAAGTTAAGGAACAATACTAGCTCAGGTACAATACAATATTAGCTTGAGTATAATACATGTATGCTACCCGTGATAGGGAGGTACTAGGTACAAATTTTGGGTTGCATAGGTCGAACGATGAAGGTCTCAGCGTGAAACGATGGTAGACTGGTGAAATCGTGAAAAATGCCTGGGTGACTAGGAGAATGGTCCCCAACGAACACGTTTTCCCCACATATAATTGCATGCGCCCTGATTGAAACATGGCCCTCCAGGAGCTCGCTCCTCTCCACTTGTAGATCATTTCCCTTCTTATAAGAACTTAGGATAATATGATATTTATCCTTGCCTTAGTCTTTTAGGAATAATAATATAATATTACTTTAGTAATAAACCCTCTAGCTTAGCCCCTTTTCCTAGGCTCTTAGCCCCTCCCTTTCCCTTCCTAGTGGAGTTTAGTCCCCCATACTCTTTTATCATGGTTGGTCTACACAAAACAATGTATTATATTAATGATATGAGTGTTTACATATACAAAAATAGGCTCACTGACCTTTAGCATCTAGGCTCTCCGACTTAATCATCACATAATCCTCCTAGCTTATAATCACTTGGCTCACCAACCTATAAAACATGTTTACAATTCAACTGGGACTCGGTCTTGGGGTATTACTCCCCACCCCCCCATTTATGCATTGTCCTCAGTGCATGATATTTACATATTACCATCAAAATTTTAAAAAATCTTCAAAAATACGCGGGTATTCTTCTCGTATAGCATCCTCATGCTCCCAAGTTGCATCTTCAGGATTGTACTAGGTCCATTGGACCTTTACTATCTCTATGGCTCAATTCCATAGCTTCCTGCTCTTCCGGTCCAATATTCACACCAGATGCACTTGAAAAGCACCTTCTTGCTCCACTTGAATCACATTCCAATCAATAACATGATTAGCATCAGGTATATACTTTTTGAGAAATGATACATGTAATACATTATGAATAGACATTAGTGCATGGAATGCAAGCATATAAGCTACAGGTCCAATCCTCTCTAGGATTTCAAATGAACCACAATAACGGGTTGCCATTTTTGAACAATTTCCCAACTTCAGGGAACCTCTGTTGGCCTTCACTTTCAAGAATACAAGATCACCCACTTTAAATTCCACGTGAGTTCTACTCTTATCAGCATATCTTTTCTTCCTGTCTTGAGAAACCTTTAAATTATGATTTATTTTTGAAATATTCTCTTCCATTTACCTGGGCAACTCTGGCCCAACCATTTCTCTATTTGTTGGGTTGTCCTAGCTTACATGTGTGTTGCACCTTTTGCCATAAAGTGCCTCAAATGGGCTCATCTTTAGAGATGTTTGGTACCCATTGTTATAAGCAAACTCTACCAAGTGTAGGTAGTCTTCCCATTTTGATGGTTTATCCATCACATACATCCTCAACATATCCTCAATCACTTGATTCACCCTCTCTTTTTTCCCATCAAATTCTGGATGATAAGCTATGCTAAAATTCAAATTTGTTCCAAATCCTTTCCAGAACTTTGAGGTAAACCTTGGCAAAAAATTGTGGGTTATTTTTTTCTAGGGTAGAGACATATTTCAGTGTCTTAAAGCTACAGAGATCTGTCATTCATTGCATAAATTCATGGTCAGGGAAGCATACACATGGGAAATACAAGTGGTACTCAAGCACACATTGTTTGCCACCCTTGTAATCCATGTTGGTACCCCTTCAAGAGGTATTGCATCAAACAACACTTGTATACGGATCGACCTAGATATCCTGAAGCCTTCCATATATAAACTGATCGAACTCCTGACTGCTATAGTGCCACCGAGAACAACACTCGAGAATATACTCTCTAGTACCTGGGTAATCAGGTAGTATGGCTAAAGGTATGATCTAGCCTCCTTAGTTTGTGCCTTGAGATATTGGGCCAAGTGCTATTGTTCGACCCCACACGTATATTAGAGAGCGATAACATAGGGAAAAAAATTGTTTGTAGAAACCCTAAACACCTTAACCCTTGGGATAGAAACAAAGCAGAAACAAAACATACAAGGTCTATTGTCGTGCAACCTTGCCTCCTGCATTCGGGTTGCAAAATTCCTACACATTTCTTCCTATTAAGAATTTGTCCATTTCGTCATTGCATTATTATTCATATCAGAGTATAACTTCGTAGGATTAAAAAAAAAGTATGGATCTTTCTTGCATCATTATTTGAGATCTATCCCATTGGATTCCTCTCTTCGCCCTGATCGCAACCATACGTATCATTTTTTATCATTTTTCTGTGGAACCGACCCTTCCCGATACCCATATTTTGCACCTATCCCATTAAATTCCTCTCTTTTCACTGATCGTAGTGGTACCATTCACCAATAACCCCTTTCTGTGTAGTCACATTTCCCCTCCTGTCCCATCCCCATGGCCCACACCTATAACAAAGATTGGGAACTCTTAGAAATGAGAGTCACCCTCAGACTGTTAGAGGATAATCCCACTACCCATTTGATTTAAATGACTACAACATGTTATAATTGGTGGATAAACAAGAGAAGAGTAAAAGGGAGGGCATCATATTGCTTGCAAATGCATTCTATTGGGCATGGAGTCATAACATTCTCCATATCAAAGGCAATCAGGATACCTACCAGAAAAAAGGCTTATGCAAGGCTGGGTAGAAGAATATAAGGTAAACAAAAAGAATAATATCTACTTAACAAAGATCTTTTCTGAAATATAGATAAAAGAGTGCTTGAACAATAATCAATGATTAACATGCAATTACCACAAATTCTTTGCAGCTCATGAATCCGTTGACTAAAGGTATCTTTTGATCTTCAAAGTCTATAAATATTACTCAAGCGAGATGATAAAAAAGAATGGAAACAAGAGAAAAACAGTCTGGTATCACAACTTTCATGAATCTCTAATGGCATAAATGCCTACAACACATGCCCTCAGGTTTACAAATACACAGGTAAACTGCCCTTGCAACTCTCTCAAGCTCTCTCTAGTCATGAACTCAACCCTTTCCTTATTAAAATCCCCTCCATGTATAGTGAATTCTCTCTCTCTCTACTCTAAGGAGGTCGAAATCAAGGAGCTACATAGGATCCTCCTCCATTTAGGAGTCTGTTACAAAAGATTCCAACAAAAACATAACAAATTCCTATTTTTTTTGGATCTTGTCTATTGTGATAAATGCCTTTTGAAACAAGTCATGCTGCTTGTTCTGGTGATATAACACATATTCCTCATGTCCAAATAACTCCTAGGAAAACATTATATCCTTCCCTGGCAGCTGGCATCCCTCCCATAGCTTGAATTCGTCAGACTGTTAGAGTTCACAATGACTTTGACAACATGCGCTGTGAATTTTCCTGTAGGTAATGTTTTTATATTTTATCCAAAAATAAAAAATGGGTCTGGCTGATTTTTTTTCTTTAGAAAATCAAACACATCATGTTTTTCCTCCACACCAAATTTTAGAAGAACCCATATTGTGATTGGAAAGTTATGATGAAAACATCATAGAAAGTTGCTACAGGAAATTAGTTTGTAGCGTCAGTTCATAACGTTGAACCAATTTGCAACAATCTTCCACAAATGGTGATAAATATTTGCAATGATGAACCCTGAAGGATGAATGATGATAGAATTACATTGAAGACAAGAAAAAAAATGTTAGATATCCTTTTTTTGAAAACATCATTACCAAAGATTTGACACATGCCTTATTTTTGAAGGTGTTGCAAACTTCTTGAGAGTTAGCAACACCTTTGACTTGACAACCTGACAAGACCTTTGGGTGGTTATCTGTTCCTCCAAGACCCTTTGGACACTTGTTTGGGTTATAACACTTGATGATGACCCTTTAACAAACTAGAAATGACCTTCACTTCCCCTCTTGTGCAAATGATGACAATCACCCTTATAACACTAAGACTTGACAATGCATTTTGATCAAATTTAGACCCAAGTTAAAAATCACACAACTTGATTTATAATCATAAAAAATGACTCTAAACCTATGAAATTTTAAATGACTGACTCCTAGAAGAAGGAATTACCACATGACTAGAAAAAAACTAATGATGTGCTTCAATACATATCATATGCTAACATTGGCTCCACAGGGGATGGAGACCTCCCTGTGAGGCTCCAAGAACCTCTACAGTTTGAGTGCCTTATCCATTGGGAATAAACCAAGCTCCTTCTTGCAACCTGAAAACTAATACCCGTGACCAATTCCTCAACCAAACACACTGCAAACTAAAACCGGTACTGTAAATTCACTGCAATCAAATACACTCTGAAATATGCACAAGATGAAAAATTTGTTGCTGAAAATAAAATGTTCATGGAGTGAGATTATTTATCTATGTTCCTACACTAATCCACTGAAAAATAAAATAAAATCTGTTAACCAAAATTCTCGAGTATCGAGCTTATTCATCCTACACATAATCACTTGAATTGTTGCTTGATCAAGTATAATTAGTTTTCCAATGAAGACATTCAAGGAACTAATTAACTGATGAAACTCTTGATCTGGATCAGAAAAAAGAAGAAATCCATGGCATAGAAAAGTGCAGTTCAAAACGTTAGTAGAACCAACATCCACTAAAAAAGAATGGTTTGACATCTGTACTACTCAAATAGTCTAGATAATCAGCCATAGGGTCTTGAAAGTCATAAGGAAATATCTTTTATTTTTGTTCCGACTGGAGATTGGATTGTTTCTATATATGACCAACTTTATAACTGTTGCCAGTTTCATTTTTCTACAAAAATGAAAGTTGTTGTAGGCTAGTTTCATTGAATACAAGTGCAATTTGAATAAAATATATCTGATCCACGCGATTTGTATCTAGAGATAACACATCTTCATATTCATAATAATCAGAAACAATTATAGTAGGTGAACTTTCATAAACTTGTTTACTTTCTTCTACTCCATATCCATGAGAAAGCATATCATTTTGAAGAGTATCAACTTCTTGATCATCATGAAAAGTCTCTTGTACTACAACATATTCTTCAATACAAGCATACTCTTGATGATTGTCAGATTCTTTACAAAGAAAATCAAACTCATGACAACATTCTGGATAAAGGAAGTCATTTGAAAATTTATCTTTACAAAATGAATGAAGGGCAGTATGAAAACCTTTCAAAGAATTAACACTGGCAACCAGAAAAGACCTACACTAGTCATGACCACGAGCTTTTCCCTCCAGGGAGTATCTAAACAATTTTATCATGACATCTTCATGTATAACTTTCAATTTAAGCATGCACTCATGGCAATCTAATAAGAACTCAGCTGGCACTTCCCAAAATTCTCCTCTAAACCTAGGAAGAGGACCTTCCCATTCACTTCTATCAGGCACAAGGTTTGGAAAACCATATATATTTGAAAAATCACAAGATGCATACCTATGAGAAAGTATCTTGTCCATTTCAAACTAGTGAATTCGCCAATATATTCATCTGTGATGAAGCTGGATTCGCCAGGTAGAATATTTCAATCAAACTAGTGTATTGCTCATGTCTTCCATCAAGAGTTGGGTCTATTCTATGTCATTCTCCCAGGGAAGATTAGTTCATTCTTCGCTCCTCAACAATGACGCCAAACAATGTTAGAACTGAGAGTCACCCTCATAATGCTAGAGGATAAGTACAATACCCATTTGATTTAAATGATTAAAACATGCTATACTTGGTGGATCAACAAGAGAAGAGTAAAAGGGAGGGTATCAAACTACTTGCAAATGCATTCTATTGGGCATGGAGTCATAACATTTTGCAAATAAAAGGAAATCAAGTTGCCTACTAGAAAAAATGCTTATGAAAGGATGGGTAGAAGAATATAATGAAAACAAAAATAAAAATATCCACTTGAAATAGATCTTTTCTGAAAGATAGATAAAAGAGCACTTGAACAATAATCAATGATTAACATACAATTACCACAAATCCTTGCAGCTCATGAATCCATTGACCAAAGGAAACTTTTGTATCTTAAAATTTTGTAAACATTAATCAATAAATATGATAAGAAAGAATGGAAACAAGAGAAAAACAATTTGGTACCACAAATTTCATGAATCTCTAATGGCATAAATTCCTATAGCACATGCCCTCAGGCTTACAAAAATACATAGATAAATTGCCCCTGCAACTCTCTCAAGCTCTCTCTAGCCATGAACTCAACCCTTTCCTTATAAAAATCCCATCCATATATAGTGAATTCTCTCTCTCTAATCTAAGGAGTTATAAATCAAGGAGCTACATAGGATCCTCCTCCATTTAGGAGTCGGTTACAAAAGATTCCAATGAAAACATAACAAATTCCTATTTTTTTGGATCTTGTCTATTGTGATAAATGCCTTTTGAAATAGGTCATTCTGATTGATATGGTGATATAACACATGTCCCTCATGTCCAAATAAGTCCCAGGAAACCATTTGAACCTTCCTTGACAATTGACAACCCTCCCATAGCTCGGATTTGTCATACTGTTAGAGTTCGCAATGCCTTTGAAAACATATGTTGCGAATTTTCCTATAGGTTATGTTTTTATCTTTTCTCCAAAAATGCGAAATGGGTCGGGATGATTTTTTGTCAGCAAGTCAAACACATCATGATTTTCCTCTAAGCCATATTTTATAGGAACACAGATCATGATTTTAAATTTATGATGAAAACATCAGAGAAAGTTGCTACATGAAATTAGTTCGTAGCGCCAGTTCATAACGTTGAACCAGTTTGCAACAATCTTCCACAAATGGGGATAAATATTTTCAATGACGAACTCTGAAGGATGAATGATGATAGAATGACACTGAAGACCAAAAAAAATTGTTAGATATCTTTTTTTTTTAAAACATCATTACCAAGTCCTTGAGGTGTAGGACAGTCGGTGACAGAGTGTGGTTTTAAGGCACTCTGTGATGTTAAAGTCATCGGTTTGAAATCTATGGGGACAAAAAATCCAACCATTTTAAGGGTTGGTGTGGTTTAGGAGGGGTGCGATCCCTGGGTGATTTTTATGACTCATATGCCCCCGAGTCGTGGTTTCTCCACCACATGATAGTCCTGCAAGTCATGGACAAACTAGCAAACAAAAAAAAAGAAAACTTCATTACCAAAGATTTGACACATGCCTTATTTTTGAAGGTGTTGCGAACTTCTTGAGAGTTAGAAGTGCCTTTGAATTGACAACCTAAGAAGACCTTTTGGTGGTTGTATGATCCTCCAAGACCCTTTGGACACTTGTTTGGGTTATAACACTTGATGACGACCCTTTAACAAACTAGAAATGACCTTCACTCTCCCTCTTGTGCAAATGATGACAATCACCCTGATATCACTAACACTTGAAAATGTATTTTGATCAAATTTAGACCCAAGGTTAAAATCAAGCACCTTGATTTATAATCATAAAATATGACTCTAAGCCTATGGATTTTTAAATGACCGACTCCTAGACGAAGGAATTACCACATGACTAGCAAAAACTAATGATGTGATTTAGTACATATCATGTGCTAACAGGAAAAATGTTTCACTGCCTTGGAAAAAGCTAATGAGAAAACCAGATTGATATTTCTTCCATTACTTATAGTATTCCTAACCTCAACTCCTGACTTACTCTGCTCGAATCACTTCCCACATCCATCACTCAATTGACTGCCATGTGTCAACAATCCCAGAACACAATGAACAATTTGACCGCCTTGTTTAATCCCACCCCAAATCCATTCTCTTCTTCCACAACTTATAACCTTGAAGGTCTTGAATCCTACCAGTCCACATATTTTCCTTCCAACCACTTTCAATGGGTCTTGCATCCCCCTCGCGTGGAGGTGAACAAATTTGATGGCTTAGATCCCATAGGCTGGGTCACTCAAATGGAAAAATATTTCTCTTTGTACGACATTACTGATTAGTTGTCCAAACTACGGTATGGTGTTGTCTATATAGATCTGGAATGTTGAAAATGGTGGAAATGAAGAAAAAATGCCGCCAAAGGTATGTGTCTTGGACACAATTTGTTGTAGAGCTTTATGAACGCTTTGAAACTGACACAGACCATTTAGGTCATTTGACCAAGTTGAAACAATCTAGCACAGTGGAAGAATTTATAGCTACTTTTGAGCGCTTAGCTTTCCACATGGAGGGCATGTCTGATGCTTTTTTCTGGGAATGATTTATGAGTGGCATCAAGGATGAGATTTGTGCCCATGTCCTCATGGATTGTCCTTATAGTTGGGTGAAAGATACTAAAAGAGATAAGGAAGCACAAAAGGTTGTCTCTTCTTAAAACATAAAACCGTCCTTTCTTCTTTGCCCTAAACCCAACACTCCAACCCCTTCTTCCACTCCACTGAATATCTGAAAATTGACCAGGTTAGAAATGGTTGAACGCCAACTTGAGAGCCTTTGTTATAATTGTGATGAAAAATATTTTTTGGGGAACAAGTGTAAGGAACAAAATATTTTTATGGCCATCTCTAAGGATGTTGAGTTACTAGAGCCAACTGATATTACTTTTCCCTCAGACCCCCTAGAAGTTGAACCAATCATTTCACTGAATGATTCACTGGCTTCTCTACTCCCCAAACTCTTAAGCTAATTGGTTACAATAATCATCGAAAGGTCATCATCCTCATTGACAGTGGAAACACCCATAATTTATTCATTGCTACATTTCTTAAGAAACTAAATGTTATATCCATTCATTCAACAACTTTCAAATCATGATTTTTAATGGAGGTCCCATGAAATGTGGGGGGAATTGTGAAAATGTGAATTTCCAAATTGGTCAGAACCACATGAAATCTCATATGTTTTCTATCAGCATGGGTGGTTATGACATTGTGCTTGGTGCAGAATGGTTACAGACTCTTGGTCCCATCCTCATGGATTTTAAGGAATTAACCATGCAATTCAGTGAGGAGGGACAATAGTATAAGTTCTAAGGCATCACCATTGGATCCCCTGAAATCATCAGTTCCCATCGCATGGAAAATCTCCTCAAGAAAGTCCATTTCGACATTATTTCACAACTCCATTCCATTCACACCACTGAGACACCCTATGTGCATCTTGACCTCCAATACATCATCTCCAAACATCAAGATATTTTTTCCACTCCTTGGGGACTTCCCCCTTCCTATGGTGTTCATGATCATTCCATTCCCCTAGTCCCCGACAACCTTGCTTCCAATTTTCACCCTTATCTTCATCCCTTTGCCTAGAAAAATGAAATTGAGAAAATTGTTCAAGATTTTTTTTTCTGCGGGCGTTATACGTCCTAGTACCAACTCCTACTCTTCTCCTATGCTCATGGTACTTAATAAATAAGTCTCTTGGAACATGTGTCTTGAATTTCACGCCCTCAACAAACTCACCATCAAAGAAAAATTTCCCATCCCTGTCATTGATGATCTCTTGGATGAATTAAGTGGAGCCCAATTCTTTATTAAACTTGACCTTCATTCTGGCTACCACCAGATACATATGAAAGAGGTAGAAATTACCAAGACTTCATTTAGAACTCATGAGGGTCACTATGAGATATCGGTTATGCCCTTTGGCCTTTTTAATGGCCCATCGACCTTCCAAAGTCTCATGAATCATGTATTATGTCCTTTTCTCTGTCATTTTGTCTTATTTTTCTTTGATGATATTCTCATCTATAGTAAAACATGGACAACCCATATTTCCCATGTGGATCAAGTTCTTCATCTACTCTCTCAACACCAAATTATTCTCAAACAATCTAAATGTTCTTTTGGAGCCTCGGAAGTGGAGTAATGGGGTCATATTGTTGGCAAGGATGGTGTCAGGGTGGATCCTAAGAAAATTGAATCTATGAAGGATTGGCCTCGTCCAAAGAATCTCAAGAGCTTTCATGGGTTTCTTAGTTTAACAAGCTATTATCACAAGTTTTTTAAGAATTATGGAAAAATTGTGGCGCCTCTCACTGCTCTCCTTAAAAATAATGATTTCATTTGGAATCCAACAACTGATCACTCCTTCTAAACCTTGAAAGAGGATATGTGCACTGTTCTTGTTTTGGCCCTTCCTGACTTCAAAAATACCTTTGTCCTAGAATGTAATACTTCAGGGAAAGGAATTGGCGTCGTCCTTATGCAAGATGGACAACCTTTGGCCTTCACTAGAAAACAACTATCGGAGCGCCTTTTGTGCCAATCAATCTATGAAAAGGAAATTATGGCCATTATGCATGTTGTGGATCTTTAGCATCCTTATCTATTGGGGCAATGCTTGCAAATTAAGTCAGATCATCAAAGTCTCAAGTATTTTCTAGAGCAACAACTTTCATCCCTAGAGAAACAAAAATGGGTGACCAAGCTATTTGGATATGATTATGAGATGATTTACAGGAAAGGAAAATACAATGTGGTTTCAGACGCTCTTTCAAGGAAATATGAAGATTAAGGGTCCCTCTTTTCTCTCTCCTTCATTGTACCAAATTGGCTCCAAGTTGTTCACCAGGAATGGCTGCAAGGTCCCATACTATCGTGTTTGATCCAACAATTGCAAGACAATTCTCCAGTTTCTATAGAGTACTCTTGGAAGAATGAAGATATTATCTACAAAGACCGTTTGTATTTAAGGAAACAATCGCAACTTAAATCCATGGTGCTTTCTGAGCTTCATGCTACACCCACAACCGAGCATTTGGGGTTTACCAAAACCTATGATAGGGTCAAACATTTTTTTTTTTTCTGGGATGGTATGAAGCAGGACATCCACACCTTTGTGGTGGAATGTGAGGTCTGTCAACGCAATAAGGGAGAAATAGTCAAATCCCCTGGAACACTACAACCACTTCCAATTCCACCTGCTATTTGGAGGAATATTTCTATGGATTTCATTGTTGGCCTACCTAAATCGGGAAATAAATCCGTCAACATGGTGGTCGTTGATCATCTTTCCAAATACACTCATTTTTGTTCTCTTCAACACCTACTCACTGCATCCATAGTGGCTCAAAATTTCATGGATCATATCTTCAAGCTTCATGGCATGCCTCATTCCATTGTCTCTAACCGAGATCCCACTTTCACCAACAATTTTTGGCAAGAATTTTTTAGGCCACAGGGCACCCAATGGCATCTCAACACAACTTATCATCCCCAAACTAATGGTCAAACTAAAGTTGTCAACAGGTGTTTGGAAACATATTTGAGGTGTTTTTCATATGAGAGGAAAAAATAGTGGGATCAATGGTTACCCCTAGTTGAATGGTGGTACAACAATTCTTACCATACAACTACTCACATGACTCCTTTTGAAGCAATATATGGACAAAATCCACCTTCAATTCTCTCATACATGCCCCGTTTCTCAAAGGTCCAAGAGGTTGACCAAACTCTTATAGTTCGAGAGACTATCCTATTCAACAATACATGTATTCCAATAGAGGACGAACACCTTTAGTAACCACTCACACAACTATATCAAAGTTCAAAACATCGATATTTTGATGTGGTAAAACCCCTATGGGGAAACATCCACGACCCCAACCAATGCAGTCACTTGGAGCAATTTATTAATGCAAAAGAAAAATATTACTGAGATATTTTACAAGAGAGTTTCTCACAATCGATCATTGACAAATGACCCTCCATGATCTTTAAATAGATATCATGGAACAATCAAGTGGTAAGCCACAGATCAACGTAGTCATTATTATCGAGGAAAATATGAACCGTCAGATCACTCTATGTTGAGAACATATCATGATTGTCAAATTTCCTAACTACAAATGCATACTAATGTATACTAAAGAAACACACTTTTACCTAACTACACATTAGACCAATTAGATCTTAACTAACTCCTAAGGGTCTAAATATGCCAACATCCCCCCTTAAGAAAAACTTGGGGTAGGATTGAAGGATTTACAATGGTGACACAATAGGAGAAGGAAGGAGGCATTAGAGATTATCCCCCCTTAATGAAAACTTATTGAACACCTAACATAGATTGAAGTTTAGAAAACTTCTCTTTTGTAAGAGACTTTGTGAAAATGTCTGCAACTTGATCTTCTATAGGGAAAAATAGTACTTCAATAACTTGATCATGAATGATATTTCTAATGAAGTGCATGTGTATCTCTATGTGTTTGTTGCACTGATGTTGAACTAGATATTTGGAAAGCTTTATGATACTCTGATTGTTGCACCAAAGGTTGGTCAGATGATGTTGGTGGAATCCAAACTCTGAAGGATTTGTCGAAGCCACAAGGCTTTGTGAATTTCATTTATTGTTGCTCGATACTCTACCTCTACTAAAGAAAGTGCAATATCTCATTGTTTCTTATAGGCCCAAGTGACAGGTCCTAAACCAATGCTAAAAACATATCCTACAATATACTTCTGATCATCAAGGTTGTTGGCCCAATTTGAATAAGTGAAACCAACCAATAAAGGAGTCCCCCCTTAACTGTAATGTATCATGAACTGAACTCTAACCCGGACATACCAGAGTATCCTTTTAGCTGCTTTCCAATGGCTTTCATGGGGTGTTTGCATATATCGAGAAACAAGAACAACAACAAATGAAAGATCAGGATGGGTATGAGTCAAGTATAAGAGGCTACCAACTAACTGACTGTACAAAGTGGCATCAACTTCGTGAGAAGTACAGGTGGCAACAATATTGACTCCAGACTGGAAGGGAGAAGGGGTTGGTTTACAATATTCCATGTGGAAGTGGCGAAGAAGGTCACAAGCATACTTAGACTGGGAAAGAAAAGTGTCTTTATTATTTTTCAAAACTTGGAGGCCAAGAAAATAGTGAAAAAATCCTAGGTCTGACATTTCAAATTTCTTCTTAAGGCTAGTTTTCACATGGTTTCAATTTTTTGAGTCACTACCAATAAGAATAAGGTCATCAACATAAAGGACAAGGATTATGAGATGGATTCCTACTTTCTTGGAATAGACCTGAATGAGTGATTTTATATACTGATAGAAGGTTACATGAAAGACTTGGAACACATAATACATCATTGAAATGACCATTATCTACCTGAACCATTCCATATCCTACAACACTAAGAGATCTATCATCACCAACAAATATTTTCTTGGTGTTACATTCATTTAGAGTAAAAAATATGGCTCTCTCCTTAGCCATATGATAAGATGCTCCATAATCAATAATCCACTCATCAGAAGAAGAAGTAGAAGGTGCATTGAAGGAGAAACCAGAAGCAAAAACTGCATGTCCATGAGAAGAAGAAGAACTAGAATTAATATTGATGTTGTGTTTCTTCATCGTTGCTTCTAAAGATGCCATCTTCTAGAAACATTTGGTCTCATCATGACCATCTTTCCCACAAAAGTTTCAATGTCTTTCAGTCTTCTTATTTTTAGATTTTTCTCCTTTCTCACCATTAGCTGTTGAAGTTGTCTGAGTGCGTTTGAGACCCTTGTTTTTCTTGTTGTTGTGGCGATGATGTTTCTCCTTGGGATTATTCTATTTATATTTTTTTTGGGCTACTAAGGCTTTGTTGGAGGTGTTATCACTCCAAGAAACTCCTTAGGGTTGTAGGCTAAGGATGTTTGGTAACTTAGAAATAATGGTTTTTATGTGTTTGGGACAATGGGGTCTTTTATGATTTATGTAAGAAACAACTCATCACACATCTAAAGATACAGTGCTTTCAGGAAACAATAATCAGATCAAGTAATTGAAAGAGAGGATGGAGAACACTATTCTTGATTGCCAATACAAGTGAATGTAGGGCTTAATACAAGACAAAGAGAAGTCCTTTAATTTCAAGTCTATGAGCTCAATAAAGAGATAACAGTCTTCATGAACTAAAATAGACTAAAACAAAGTACAGAAAATGAAAGATGGACAATTCTGAAATTGCAAACGAAAGGAAACTGAACTTTATTCTGCAAAAAGAGTCTATACAGTAGTATAAAAATATCTCCCAGTTTGAACCCTTGTTTCTTATCAAAATTAGGCATTTATAGCCTCTTACAATCGATTTTACAGATCCTAAAAACATGGATCTGTATTTAATAAAAGCAATTCAGATCTAACTAAACAACTTGAAGATAAAGACTTAACAACTAAACTTAGCATGCGAATTGTCTTCAATCTCAACATTCTCCATCTGCATCCTTCAACTCCTCGAATCTATGATGTGATGAAATGTGGCAAGACACCTGTCTTGAGAGTTGGGTTTCTCCAACGTTCCTAGTTGATATTTGAGGAAGTTTGTTTTACATGTGGTTTCCAAAATTTCCTCAAATCTCTGATGTTGAACCCTTTGCAAGAAATTTTCATTCCCTTGATACTCTGGAACCCCTTCATAACCTATGAGAAATGGCCTGTTCTTTCCTTGGCTTCAAAAATTCTTTTCCAGCTTTCAACAGCTAACTCGTTTTATATTTCGCTGGTTAGTTGGTGAAAGTGCTGCCTTTCACCAGCTAACGGGTCATAAATAATCGCTTTGCACTGGTGAAAGCCTTGACTGCACCCAAAACGAGTTTTCACCTTCAAAATTGTGATTCCATAAAAAAATCAATGTGTTTATGATTTCTCTCCTTGCATGTTAACAACCACTTAAGCAAGTACCTTCAAATCTGGATGGGATTTTTGCTTTTGTTTTTGTTTCAATCTTCTTATCTGCCTTTTAGGCGTTTGGCAAGCCACCATAGACTATTGTACTCTTTGGTGAGTTTCTGCTTTCTTTTCTTCTCTTTAACACTTTCCTGAGCCAATCTCTCAAACGCAGCGTTGGTTTTTGCGAAGTTATCAGACAACTTCTTATACCTTTCTTTGATTACCCGTTCCAAAACCTCTTGTTGAGCGATTACCTCTTTCAGATGCTTGATTTTCTGAGATTTCTTTGACTTAGAGTTTTTTGATGTTTCTCCTTCCTCTGTGTGAGCGAAGGTCTCATAATTCTGTTCAAACTCAGTTGACTGCTCAGGACTCTTGGTGACAGGGCTCTCATCTTGTGGCTCTGGTTCTGAGTCTGTGTAGGTCAGATTTAATAGGTTTGTTCTCTTATCTGTAGACTGCTGTGTTGGCTGTTCTGTAGTGGTTTCAAAGTTTAACCTTTTCTTCGACCTGTGGGATTTTACTCCAGAGATTCTATCCTCTGGAGGTCCTGGCAAAGTCTTTCTCATCCTCGAACTGCTTTGAGGAGTCAACTGTCTCTTTCCACCTTTCCCCTGTTCATTTACAGGTTGGGTCTGTGTTTCAAAACCCTCCCAAAATAAGAAATGATGCCAGCTCCTTCCCTTCTGCCTTAATTCCTCCAAAATGATCAATTTAATAAGGCCAAAGTGGCACATAGTACTCTTCATGCTCAGGGGTTGAGCCCTGATCTTCTTGCAGACTTTAGTTAAAATTTTATGTAAGAAAAAGGGTAAATTGAGGAGCATTTTACCTGTAAAATGGTCCAGGAGCTTAAAATGATACATCATGAGTTTGTCATACCTTCCCTCCGATGTGATGTAGAGTTGGATTCCCTTAAACAATTCTTGCCACTCCTCTTCTAGATAGGAAACCGACATGCTCTTCTTCCATGCGTTGTGCTTGAACTCTTCCTTTAAATAAACCTTGAAGTTTAAGTTTTTGGTGGTAGTGGTTTTGAACCAACTCTGGCCTGTCCTCGGTAGGCTGGTCGCTACAGCGATGGCAGCTTCATCTACTAGGATCTCCAAGGACCCAACACGAGCTGTATTCCCGTCGAAAGTTTTGGCAAAAGCTTCTGCTGTCGATTGGTGGCAACCGTTCCGCAGTCTCTCAACAAATTCAATGCAACTCACGTTTGAGAAGTGTTTATGGACTTCGGGATGTGTCTGTAAAAAAGATAGGCTGTCCAGCTCTTTTCTGAGTAGAGAACCACTGCGTCTCCTTGCCATTTGCAGTTTGAAAACCCCAACGATTCTGTATACCAACACAACAACTGTTATTCGGGCAGAGGTATTGCGCTGTTGAAAGCACTCGACTCTGTTCTTTCCACATTAGAAACTTAACAAACATTTGTGAATGATGCGTGATAGTGAAGAAATGATCTGATTTGATGTTGTCATCCCTGTGGTACAACTTCTGTACCCGCGCTAATGGATTTGAACTTGCCATCCCTAGCACCATGATTGTGGAGCATGAGTTTCTGAACCGGATCCGATTTGTAATCCGACTTGGACGTGGAACTTGAGTTTTCATGATTATCCTCTTTCACCAATGCGTCTTTCTTGATTGCATGACGTGAGCTTGATCGCATCATCATTTGATTTTGAAACGTGGATAAGCGCACGTGATTCCTGCTTTCTCCAGCCAACGACCCGTGGAAAACGCCCCTTAGCTGTTGAAACTTATCGCTTTCACCAGCGCGCGATCCTGTGGAAAATTCCCCTTAGTTGTTGAAAGTCTTCACTTTCACCAGCGCACGATCCCGTAAGAACTGCTCCGTAGCTGTTGAAACTCTTCACTTTCACCAACGCACAACCCGTGATAATGCTTCTTTGGATGTTTTGAAAATCAACACTTTCACCAGTGCACAGACCTATGAAAGACGCCCCTTAGTTGTTGAAAGTCGCCACTTTCACCAGCTAACACTCATATTTTGAACACACGTTAGCTGTTGAAAGCAATTTTATGAAAATTTTAAAGAGAATACCTTTATGGGTCATCTTATTTCTAAGACAAAAATCAAAACCTAAGTTTTGCAGCTAGAAAAACTCAAAAATAATTTGAGAAAACTACCAATAGCAATGCTATCCACCCCGAAATGCGACCAAAGGGACGGGTTCATTTTGGGAGCTAACAGGAGGTAGCTGCAACACTAATCACTCCAAGTTGTAAAATCTTATCTTGCTCTCTAATCAAAGCATCACAAAAGAACTCAAGAGTGGGTTTTTGATAAGATTTCCCTAGAGCCTCTCTCATGGCATAGAAGGTAGACACAAACACAAAATATACACTACCTAGCTTGGAAATATTAATATAGATGCAATGCTCTTCCTCCAACTTTATGTTACACTCTTCACATAAAATTATAAGTGTTTTAAAATTAGATAGACAGTCTTCAATGCAAGAAAAATCATTTGGACTTAAAGTCAATATATGATTTTCTAACTGATGTGCTCGAATAATATTGTGTTTACCAAACACAGATTCGAGATTTTCCCAAGCTTCATCGGGGCCATCAATTTATTGAAGGTGGAACCTTAAATCAAGAGATATGGACATCATGATTAGTCCACGTGCTTCGTCATTCATATTAGCCCATTTGACTTTCTTTTCATCATCAATGGGTTCTTTTTCCTTTCCCAAGGTAATCTGGTACAAGCTTTTACTTATTAATAAATCCTCCATATGGGATTTGCATTGGAAGTAGTTGGTGCTGGTAAGAAAAATGTGACTGGAATAATCCATATTAAATTTGCAGATAATATGGATATAAAAACTGAAACTGGTGATCTGGATGGAAAGATCTTGAAAAATTAGGCGGTTTAAAAAAAAAACAACACTGAAAACAAACTTCGGATGTAAAAGTTATGAGGCATAAACGATAATGAAAGAGCCATGTGGCAAGTAGAAGTTGGTCCACATGGTGATACCCCTCCAAATAACCTCAATTTTACAAATAAGTTGCTTTATGAAGTGACCCACTTTTATAAAAAGAAGCGGGGATCACTTTTACAATGAAGTTACTTTATAAAAGAAAGTTGCATGCAAAATAAATAACTTTAAAATAAAGCTACTTATAGTGATTCACTTTTATACTTGAAGTAAAATACACTTTACAATGGATGCATGAAGTTTTCAAACAAAAGTAACAAAAACGAGACTTGAACTCAAGACGTCTTACTTAATAAGGAAACTTTTAACCAAGTGAGCTAGCAAAACCTATTGTATTGTTTAGGAGGATTGGTGGTGTTGTTGTTGTTTTTTTTGTAGAGGAAGGCCTTGGAGAGCGTGCTAAAAAAACTCTTTTCAAAAAAGACAAAATTTCGCTTCTCGATGACAACAATGGTTAGATCTCGGTTAGCTTACCCGAAAAATGCACTTTTTTCGATCTATTTATGATCTGGATTTATGAGTGGAACAAAATGAAAACACATATCCATAATATTAACACAGAGATACAGTAAATAATAACATATATATAGTAAAACTTGACTTATATTAAATGAGAAATGTGTTGAAACTATAAAAATGCAGACTGAAACAATCTTGCTAGAATGGTGACAATTTATCTCTGAGAAGAGATGTGACGGCTACGCTCATTCACAAGAAGATGAGTAAAATGAGGCTCCAAAGGCCTTTTTACATCAAACATGAATGTCAAAACCCTATACATCCAAAAACCTAACCCTAGGAGATGAAGCGCCAAAAATCATGTGGGCCCCATTGGGGTAAGTTGGTACATCAACTTCTCGGGGTCGTAACTTTTGCATACGATCTCCGTTTTACGTGCACGATAGCCTGTTGGAAAGGTTTATCTAAGGAATACACATTATGTCATCAGAATTTGAATCCTTATACAATGAAATTGTGGCGGGCCCAAAAAATGTTGATTAGGGCCTCAAAATGGCCCCATAAGTTTAGGACCCAAAAGGCTAGAAAAAAATGCCAAGATAAAAAACATAACTGCCAAGATGAAAGTTGTATGTGATCCAACTGGAAGAGGTGGGTGGACACCTATATCCACCTGGATAAATCCTCCCTCCTTAGGAAGCAACGATCTCCATTGCATTGATTTCCCCCATCAAATGAGGAAACTTTTTCTAAATTTGGCCCTAGGTGAGCCACTTTCCTTGGTGCAGGAGTTGCCCCACTTTGAAAACCTGATAAAGATGAAACTTCTGTTGGTGAGTTCCCTTGACCTGTGTGTCCACGATTTTATCAGTGGATGTCTATTCCATGCATTCATGGTTGAGCTCTATCAGTGACAACATTTGAAAATTTCTAAAGTGTTCTAACATATCCTTTGCAGCTTGACACCCTTTACTCATAGATGAAACATCCCCTCAAGTGTCCATGATCTGCATGTGTTCCCTTGCATTGAGAATAGGTATGCTCCACTGCTTGGAACTAGTTGTTTACTCGCGACACTTGTTTCCTCTCCTGTATCATAGCATTTCTTTGACTATGGAAAAAACAAAACAAATGATGGGTGGGAAAAGAATATTATCTCATATAGGCAACAATTGTGTCACCTTTAAACATAGCACAAGCTCTTGAGTCCATTTCATACAAGGTTTGGGTTTAGCATGAACTAGGAAGTTGAGCTTGTTACTAAGATTCTAGTCCTCCAACTGGTTATTCTTCCAGTCCCTATGGAGAGTTTGTTGATGCCTCCTACGCCACAAACTTTTGTCAATGATTAGTATTAAGTCTATGTTTCTCGAGTTATCCATCTATCTCATGATCTTGTTCAAAGGAAGTCTAATCATGTGTCAACCATTCCGCATAAATATTGACTTTGCATGCTAGAAATACCCTCAATGTATCTCAAAATCACATGAATTTGTTTTCCTACCTTTCACCCTCGACCTACTTTCATCATTGGTAGGTAATCTTGAACTCGACAACTGACATCCACTCATTGGTCGCTGATTGGGGGGTTTCCTTTGTGTTTGACGGTAAGAAATCTATTCACACATTGGGATTTGTGCAGTGTCTTGGATTCCATTATCCCTATTGGTGGTTTCCTTTCCTTTGTCGGTAGTCTTCCTCATTGGATTCTATTCATAAGGTCTCTTTCATGTACTACTTGGATTTGGTGCATGCGAGAGACGCACATGGTCATTGGTTCATGAACATCCTATTCATATGAGATCCTCCTAATTATCAAGCTATCACTTTGTACCTCGTGCTAGATGATGAGATATGCCTTAATGCTCTCTTTTCAACGAGTATCCTTCCATTGACTTCAACTCATCTATTATGGAAACAAGATATAGAGTTTTATGAGTACCTAGAGGCTTGCAGTCATCAGTGGCAGGTTCTCCCGCCATCGACAGTTGGGAATACATCAATGTCTCTTGATCAATGGATTCTTCAAGTGCTCGACTTCAACACTCATATTCAAACTTGTTGAATGTTCTTGGTGCCTTGACACTTACTTTCATTATCAGTAGATTGTCTCACATTTGTTAACGGTATACCTTAATGACCAGTAATCAAACGAAGTCTCATTGTGTTTGAATTCAACTCCTTTATTCACATAATGTAGAATTGCACCTTCGATGAATAGTGTAGAAGACCTATAGCTTACAGTAACATCCTCCATATCTCATGATGTCTTTCATCGGACCAATACCTATATGAATTCAGTGATCATGAAAGATCAGATTGTACTCCATTGTATACATATATCTTCGGTTGATTTTGAGACTGGACTCCACTGTGTCTTGTCCGTGACTATGAAAGCCTATGGAATATGTCCACTTTGTATTTCCTATTCATGGCCATGAGCAACTATTTGATATATATCCATATGGATCTGTAGTGTAATTCATATTGGAAACCATGTGTTAAGAGTCAATATGAATTGTAATATTCTCATGAGTAACTATTACTTCCAGTTGAATATTTATTACTCCACTTCTGGGAATTATAATGTATTTTTTCCATCACAGATACTCCTCTGACCTCACACTTTAGGGAGCATTTGTTATAGAAAAAATTTCCTCACTCCATGCATCTTGCTTTGATGGCCTTCCATTTCCCTCTACAGACTTTATTTCCCCTTTTTGATCACTCCAGAGCTAAAAATATACATTTTTGTACATGTAAACAAGCTATCAATTATAGAGATCGTGTATGCACATGTTGCTCCACTGCAACCTGCGTACATCGGGTTTGGTACTCAAAAAATAAAAAAAATGCATTATGTTTCCATTCCATGTCACGGGATCCATGATCCTTGACCTTCCATTTACTATAAACGCTCCAAATCGACCTTTCAATTTCATTTGGAGGCTATAAATTGAGCCATATCCAAGCCTTGAGAGAATTAATCACATTGAGAGCAAAGACACTCTGTACAAATTTCACCTCAATTGAGTCTGCATCCCTTTGTCCTTGAAAGTCTTGAAACCCCAATATCTTCCTATATTGTGATGGAGAACTTCATTGACTCTTACTTGTGAGCTTTCGGCCTTTATGGAGGATTGAAGTAGTGGAGGCCCAACTGGAGGGACTTAGTTTCTCAGTTCTGATATGTGTTGTTACATAAGTTTGTCACCTATGTACTTTTGTTGATTACATTAATAGAAATACTCTTTTCTTGTCCAATGTATATCTTGAAAATATTTGTATTTCTTTCCATAGGCGTATTTGTTATGTATGTTAATGGATTATGCTGATTTATATGTTAACATTGTATATCATTACCACATGCTTGCGTATCTTGGTTGTTGAGGACAAGTTGCAGGTATAAAGATTTGGGTCGTGTGCTCAACAATGGTCTTCTTTGGACGTCCAGATGAGGTAGGATTCTAGCCTTCTCTTGTTACCATTTCATTTATATAGCATGCTTGATATTAGAGTTGATTTATGGGTGTCGTTATGTATGTTTTGGTTTTTCCCTAGCCATAGAGAGATTTTCCTCGCAACACAAGATGAATGAGACAATGGGGAAAAGACCAAGGAAACCACCTATTCAATGTTGGGGTTGTGGGGGAGATCATATGTACATATATTTACCTCGAAGAGGTGAAAAAGTGAGGATTGTTCACAATGTAAATCAAGTTGAAACAATGGAGGACATGGGCATAAATGTACTTAGGATCTACACAACTCTGGATAATAAGAAAGCTAAGTTTCAGTCACATAAGATTGAAGTGGAAGGTAAGATCAACAACCAACCCATTGCTATTTTGATCGATTCGAGAGCTATTCATATTTATCTAGATCCTAATATGGTGGAAATATTTCATTTGCCAAGAAGAAAGCTTGGTAAACATTGGATGGTGGAGCTAGCTACAAGATCTAAAAGGAAGATTAATGAGATGGTTAAGGCATGCCCAATGGACATGAATGGATTAAGCATAAGGAAGATTTGAATATCATACCTTTGGGATCATATGATTGCCTAATAAGTATGGATTGGTTTGAACAACATCATGTTGTTCTAGACTGTTATAATAAGGCTTTTACCTACTTGGATGAAGAATAGAACTTGAGGATAGTTCATGGTATTCCAAGAGAAATAACCATCAGAGAAGTTTCATCCTTGTAGCTGAAGAAAAAATTCACGAAGGGATGTCAAGTATTTGCAACACATATGGAGGAGGAACCTAAGGATAAATTACCAAGTATTGAATATTATGAAGTCCTAAAAGAGTTTGAATATGTATTTAAAGAAATTTCAGGGCTGCCACCCAAGAGAGATATTGATTTCTCCATAAATTTGATGCATGGAGAAGCCCAAGTATCCAAGAATTTGTATAGGATGAGTACACCAGAGTTAAAGGAGTTGCAAATGCAGCTAGAGGAAATCCTAAAGAAGGGGTATATACGCCCAAGTGTGTCACCTTGGGGTTCCCCAGTATTATTTGTGAAGAAAAATGATGGAACTTTGAGGATTTGCATTGACTTAGGAAATTGAACAAGGTAACTGTGAAGAACAAGCATTATTTTCCAAGGATAGATGATATCTTTGATCAGCTAAAATATGTTATGATATTCTCTAAAATTGATCTCAGGTCATGTTATCACTAGGTACGAATTAAGGAAGAAGACATTAGAAATATTGCCTTCAGAACAAGGTATGGCTATTATGAGTTCAGAGTGGTGCCATTTGGGTTATCAAATGCACCGGTTGTCTTCATGTGTTTAATGAGTGGTATTTTCAAAGAATACTTGGATAATTTTTTCATTTTATTTTTGGATGACATAATTATTTACTCAAAATTTGAAGAAGAACATGAGAGGATGGTGCTACAAGTATTGAGAGAACATCAACAATTTGCAAAGTTGAGCAAGTGTTCATTCTACCAGTAACAAATACTTTACTTGGGGCATATTATTTCAGAGAAAGGGATAGTAGTCAACCTGGAGAAGATAAAATCCATTGAAGGGTGGCCAACACCAAGGAATGTCTATGAGGTGAGAGAATTCATGGGACTTGCAGGTTACTACATAAGATTTATTGAAGGATTTTCAAAGATTGCACACCCAATCACTTCCTTGCAAAAGAAGGGTGTGAAGTTTGAGTGGACATCATATTGTGAAATACGTTTCCAACACTTGAAGTATTTGTTGACTAGTGCTCTAATATTGAGGATTGTTGATCCAAATGAAGACATCATTGTATGAAAATATGCATGTAAATAAGGACTTGGTGGAGTTAATGGTCAGAATGGACATGTGGTGTGCTACGAATAAAGTAAATTAAAGGAACATGAAAAACACTATTGGAATTGGTAGCCATAGTGCATGCCTTGAATATGTGGAGGCACTACCTCATGGGGAAAATATTTGAGTTGAGGACGGACCATAGTGGTTTGAAATATTTATTTGGAAAACCAAATTCAAATGCAAGGCACAAAAGATGGTTGGAATTCCTCGGTGAATATGATTTTAATATAAAGGATATCAAGGGTAAGGAGAACAAGGTGGTCGATGCACTCAAGAGAAGATTGCATGAGATGCATGCTACAACCATTATCATGTACCAAATATATTTGAAAGACATAATTATAGAGACTGTAAAATCATATCAACAATACATGGAGATAAAGGAAAATTTTCAACAAGATGATTTGCAGCAGAAAATGGAAATTATAAGACAGAAAATGATGAAATTCTCATATACAGTGGAATAATTTATGTGCCAAATTCACAAGAATTGAAAATTATGATATTAAAAGAAATGCATAATATTCCTTATGCTGGACACCCAGGTTACCAGAAGAATATTACAACTATCAAGAGCCAATATTATTGGTCGGGTATGAAGAAAGAAGTGGTTGATTTTATTGCTAGGTGTTTGGAATGCCAAAAGGTCAAGACTAAGCATAGACACCCAACTAGGTTTCTATAGCTATTGCCCATTCCTGAGTGGAAATCACTACAACAAATCCTTGCAATTTTCTCCCATTTTTGCTCCCTTTTTTTTTCCAAAGTTGGTTTTAGTGTATTTTTCCTTAATTTTGTGAACAAGTCGACGCTATTTATCGAGATTGATCTATTCATGGCGTTTTTTGCGCCGAACGATGGAAATTGCACTAGAAGTGGCGTCAGATTTAGCGTCGGATGTATCCAAATTAGCCTAAATAGTTAGTTAGTTGAGGTGTTGGGGGTTAAGTGGATAGGGGCTTTGAGGATTATGAGATTTAGGGATTAAGGGTTAATGGATTAGGGGTTAGGGTTTAAGGGATTAAGGATCAAGAGCTAAGGGATTTGGCGCTTACAGGTTAGGTAGTTTAATGGTTAATGGATTAGGGATTATGGGTTAGGGGAATAATGTTTAAGTGCTTAGTGCATAGGGGTTTATGGATTAAGGGATTAGGGATTAGTGATAATTTTTTAAGGGTCAATGGCTTAGGGGTTAGGGGATTTAGGGATTTTGTGTTAAGGGATTATTGATTAACTAAGGTTGAGGGATTAAGGGTTAATTAGGGATTAGGGATTAAGGATTTAAGGGTCAATAGATCAGGGGTTAGGGGAGTTAGGGATTTGTCGAAACTCTCTTGAAATTTCATGGAGCCTCTTCCAACATGCCAATCACCAATTTCATCCACTGATGTCGCACGGTGAGCAGTGAATTTGGCCAACGTTGAAATTTCTTCAAATTGTTATTGTATGCGTTGAAATTTGATATGGTTAGAATAGACACATGCCTTAACGGTATGTGAGGGTTTCAAGACTCAAGGATACTTGATGTCCCCACATAATTTTTGAGATCGTCCACATTTGTATCAACATTCATCATGCAGTCTCATTGTCATCATTCATCATTCAAATCTATGGAATGCTTATCGAAACTCTCTTAAAATGTCATGGATTAATGTCTTCCAACACGCCCATCACCAATGCCATCCATCAATGTCGCACGGTGAGCAGTGAATGGGGTTTAGCATCGGATGTGCCTAAATAGTTAATTAGTTGAGGTTTTGGGGGTTAAGTGGATAGGGGCTTTGAGGATTATCGTATTTAGGGATTTGGGGTATAGGGATTAAGGGTTAAGAGAATTAGGGATTAGGTTTTAAGGGATTAAGGGTCAAGAGATAATGGATTTGGCACTTATGGGTTAGGTAGTTTAATGGTTAATGGATTAGGTATTATGTGTTAGGGGATTAAAGTTTAATTACTTAGAGCATATGGGTTTATGAATTAACGGGTTATGGATTAGTGTTTAAGTGTTTACGGGTCGATGGCTTGGGGATTAGGGGATTTAGGGATTTTGTTTTAAGGGATTAGTGATTAACTAAGGTTGAGGGCTTAAGGGTTTAGGGATTAGGGCTTAAGGATTTAAGGGTCAATGACTTAGGGGTTAGGGGTTAGTTCAAAATTTGACATGGTTAGATGAGACCCATTCAACCTTAATATTATACCAACACCACATTCACCTCTTACAACAACACCATCAAAAAATCCAATTAGCCTCTGATCAAAATATATAGGATTAAGAAGAAAATCATATGGAGAATTTGTATAGTCACTTGGAAGCTCTTTAATAGCATACACAATTTTGAGACATAGAACATGTTCATTCCTAGAGCAATCTTCGAATAAGAAAATTGAAATCAAGCTCATGTAACCAGGAAAGATTAAATTTAAAGGGGCAGTGGGACCTTTCCTTTTGATTATCAAATTGAAGACACACGTGGTTATGATCAGAAATAAGGGAGTTTATAACCCATGACCTACATATGTGAACACTCCCCAATAAATCAACATTCATAAAAAATCTATCTAATATTTTTGAGATCTCATCACTGCCTAGACGACCATTCCTCTAAGTAGGAGAGATAACCTCTGGGACAATGTCCACTAAGTTTACAGAGGAAAAAAAAGAATAAAAATAATCTGCCAAAGGATCAGGCCGAGCTCGAGACCCCCAAATTTCTCTCATCGAAGTTGTGAAGTTGAGAACTCCCCCAATTATCAATCCTTCCTCTCTTAAGAAATCACTCTCCTCCAGTGATTTCCAGAAGGCAATTCTGTCTTGACAGGGACCATAGCGGTTTAGTAGCTTGATAGTACTAGAAACTCCTGTAAGGTGTCCTTCCATCAGAATACATACAAAAGTATGAAAATATTGAAGATCAATAGATAAAGGATTCCATCCAGAAATTAAGCCTCCAGAGAGGCCTGTAGCATCAATAGCTACACAATACCATAAGGGATTTTTTTTTAAGAATAAGTCCTTGGCTTTATAACTATCAACCATAGTTCCCTGGAATAAGATAATTTCAGGGTTAGTTGACTGTATCACCTTTTTTATGCTTAATAGATTAGGGGCACCCTCAACCCCTCTTAGATTCATTGATAGAATGATCATATGGGGGAGCCCAAATTGGGCTCCAAATCTCTAAGCGCCCTAGGGGAAGAAGGAGAATCGAGAGGCAATACAGGGGAGGAGTTAATAATAGGTGCTAAGCCTCCATCTACAACACCTATAATACCTTTTAAACCTTTTGTGTGCTCTTCTTACGAATGGTCATATTGGCTCTATTCACATTCATTTTTGCAGCTTCATCTGAATTATAGACTGGAAGAGGGGTTTTTTTAAGGGCCTCTTTATAGGAGGGTTTCGAAACTTGTCTACCAATAAATTTTGCTTGTGAGAAATTTACAAATCTATCAACATTACCAACATTGCTCAGTTCTAAAGAAGGGGAGCCAATTTCCATAACTTCTTTGTAAGAAGGAGTGGGGTCCCCATTAAAAACAGATTGAGCTAGGGTCTAAATTTGGGTTTCCTCATAACCAATATCTATTACAAACTGATTTGGTGAGCCATATTGTGTAGGGGTAATTAACATCGTCTAGTTTTTCGATTGTTGTAGAGGAACCTTATAAAAAAAGATCAAATTCTTGGTTGGAATTCCTTCAAAATTTTTTAAAACAATCTCCCAAAAACCCCAAAAATTTTCTACTAGCCACTCCCCATTATCATGAAGAATTTTTATATCCTCATTTAATAAACTATTGAAAAAGGAGGGGAAAAAAATCTTCATCTTACTAAGAAAGGAGTTCCACTCCCGACTGCTTGGAGAGGGTGGAACTGAAAAAAAATCTAAGGGAAGTTGAGGCAGTTGAGAACCCTTATCACCTTCCTTTGCTTATGTTTTGATCAACAAAGGAAATTTTTCTTTGATATGCCCTTCATGATAGCAATGATGGCATCGAAATGGTTCCCTCCAGTAATGCAAAACTCAGATGAAAGAACTATCCCCTGTAGACACCTCTATATCCTCTGGAAAACCCTTTTCTGAATCAACTTCCACCAATACCCATGCAATCCTTTTATTGTTCCATCACAAGGTCTTCTCGTCAAAATACACAAACCTTCCCACAATGTTTGCCAGATCTACAAAGATTTGTGTAACCGATAACTCTACTAGAAATTATGGGAGGAGTATCCATACGGAACACTTGGAAAATGACTCCATATATGGATTAAAGCCAAATTTCCATATTTTGAGCATCAAAATCCTACGACCAATAATCCATGGACTATTTGAAATCTTTAAAAGATATCCCTCCGATAAGAAATGAAACAAGATCCAATGATTCGATAACAAGCTTAAACGGGGAAAATAGCTGACCAAGGGTTTCCAGTGGTCTTGAATCCACTTCTTAAGATTTGATTTTGTTATCTTCAGATAGAAAAATTTTCCCACCAAAGCCTTCAAAGCTAGACATGCAGCTCTCTAATGATACATCCTTCCCCAGAACATAGAGAGGTTGGTTGTTTCGCACCTTCAAAAAAATTCGTTGTCTCTTTTCCTTCGCTTGACCTCCGTATAGTCGGGGCTGCCTATCCTCTATAGCTTTGAAGCACTTTGTTTTTGTGACCAGAGGGTTAATGTCTAGGGTTTTTCAGGCTATCTTTCTCATCGGTCCAAGTTAATGGAGAAACCCTAGAAGTTTTGTGAACTTCCTTATTTCCAATCAAGCACTTCGAAGATTCTCCCAATTCAATGTCAGATCCAGACTTCACATGACAACCACCTGTCACTTTTACACATTGCAGATTGTACAGATGTCTGTATGTTCTGTACGTTTCATCTAGTTGAAAAAGACCCTCTTTGGCCCACAAAGCATCTTCTTCCTCCCAGTCAGCATCCAAAAGATTTGCCCTGCCATCCATCGTGTATGCACTGTTATCATCTTAGGCATTGGTAACAAGGGAAAACAATAGGTGTATTACTGAAGGATTTTGCATGCTTCCACCTACCCGAGGCCTCCACTAGAGCAACTCTCCTCTCTCTCCTCTACAATTATAAATCATAATACTATTCTTATTTCTAGTCAACTTTAATCAAACATTCTTTATATAAAAATATTTGATAAGATCAAACTTATTTTTTTCCAAAAAAAAAATCAAAATTAATTTATTATCTAACCTCCCTTATATTATATTAAAATATTGATAAAATCAAAATTAATTTAATATAAAATTAATTACATTAATATTCAATATAATTACAAAACAAAAATGTATTCACATTCAACCACCACCTAAACAAATTTCATTATTAATTATGAACATGTTTGTTAATAGGATCAACCGCTCAAATTTCATTATTAATTATGGACATGTTTGTTAATAGGATCAACCGCTCAAAAACCTAATAAACCTAATTTAAATGCAATGTCATTCTAAAAAACTCTCATTTAGTTTAGACTCAAGACCCCAGGCTTCTGAAATTTCTTTCCAAGAATAGATCACACTCCATTCTATTTAATGTTTCTTGGCGAATGCAACATAAACAGTGTAACATAAACAGTGTAGGGTTTACGGATGGAAGAATCAAACCTATGGTCATATGGTTTACTTTTGTGTAACCCCTGTTGCACTCTCCACAGCGCCAATGGTGTAACCAATCTCCCTTTATTCCTCGATTTGATCACTGTAACCAATCTCAATATATAACCAATCGACTCAGGTTGTTAGACAGAGCACATGCATTTCCAGGTAACATTCGCTCTCAACGTAGCATGGAGAGCTCTATACTCACGGTTATTTCAAACAGGCAAGAACGCCCAATTTGGCATGGTTGACAGGGCTGTTATGCATGCCAAATTGGCATGCACAATCCACAGGGCTATTGTGCATGCCAATATGGGCTGTTGTGCATGCCAATTTAGTATCCCTGTGGCTTATGTGCATGCCAATTTGGCACGCATAGCAGCCACAGTGTATTTCTCTATTTCTATTGTGCATATAATACTCTGAATCTATTGTGCATATAATACTCTCTTTAGATTTCAAATGAAGATTGAGCTCCCGTGATATGGTACGAGAAATCGTTTTTCCATTGCATTCAAGCCCGCTGATTTTTTAATCTGATGACTCTGCGACTGAATTTTTGATGTCCAAGCAATTGGGTTGTCTATTAGCAACACCATTTTTCTCTGAGAGCTCTGCAATTACCTGTTCAAGCAACATCCTTGTCTTACAATTCTCGTCGCATAAAAAATTGGGATAACCTGAGCAGCAGTACTATCAATTGACCTATATTAAACCCGGGTTAGTAAAAACCTACAGAGAAAGGTGCCAAATTGCCATAAATGGAGCTTCGATTCTATCACTGTATCAGATACAATTCTATGGATTTCAGTAATGGGTTTCAAAATCCTTTGAGGTACCAACCCTCAAATTGGGACCTTCGATTTTGAGCAGTATGACAGGCAGTACGAAATTATGATTGGATTCGTAGGAAAAACTGCAAAATCAATAATTGTTTTTGAGAAGTTGAGGAGATTACAAGCAAATTTAGCTTGTTTGTTGTGCCTCAGATGTCAGCGTCTCCTTTATAAAACTGGTTTCTCATAAGAATCCCATTATTTCTACCATGTGAACAAAGCGTATTGAATACGGTATGACAGATGCCACTGGCAAAGCCATTTTCAGCCTCTGATCGGTGGAAAAGAAAAAACAAAGAAATTGGGTAGACTGTGAAGTGATGGAGAGTGATCATGAGATATACAGATCTGTCTTAAACATCACCGTCTCTTTCTCTTTATCATACCAACTCATCACACAAACCATAAAAACTCACCACTCAAATTGCCAAAACCTCAATGAAATTTGTAGTCGTATGACCACAAAAAGAAGATCAACCATGGATCATGAGGGCCATGTTGTGGACTGTTTATGTTTACTAGCACAGCCACAAACTCGTGGCTGAGTTTGTGCTTGGTGAACGCCGAAAGGTTTCGGTTGATTCATAAGCTTAACAGATTTCATTCATAAGATTTGATTCATGGATTTTATTCATAAGCTTAACAGATTTCAGAGTTAAATTCTATTAAATTTATAAAAAAATCCTATTACATTTAAAAAAAATTGTAATAAACCTAGTTAAGAAAAAAGGGACATTGATTTATTGCAATCATAAGCACATAGCTAAACCTATAAAATTGGAAGGAAAAAAAGCCAGAGGCAATAAAGCATGCATGGGAAGCTGCATGAAAATACTTCTTCAAACTTCGACTGCACGAAAACAATTCTTCAACGCCCTGCAACAAAATAATATGGTCAGAACAAATAATGCAAACCCACACAAACCTAAAAAGAAATAAAACAAGAAACCTAACAAAGAAATTTCCGGAGTGAATCCTCCAATCTATAAATTTTCAAGAAAAAAAACGTTTAAACGCATAAATCAAGAGATAAACTAAAAGAAATGTGGTTGAGTATTGAGCGAGCATTACCTTCAGAGGGCTTGAGGCCGTGGGTACCTGGGTAAGTTGGCGTCATAGGGCTTGTTGCCCTCCTCCTCCGTTGACGAACGGAAGGTAAGCCAAATTACTTTCAGATGCCTTGAGGCCGTGGGTACCTGGGTAAATTGGCGTCACTTGCATGACTGAAATGGAAGCTAAGCCAAATACATCAGAGGGCTTGAGATGAAGAGACTGCAATGCTCCTAAAATGCAAACGCTCAGAGAATGCAACGCTAAGAAAATGCAAATGCTTAGAGAATGCAACGCTCATCCGCTCAGAAAATGAAACGCTCAGGGGCGGCGATTCAATATGAAACGTGCAGACAGCTACCTAAAACCTGTAAATTAATTCGTTTATCTTTCAACATGTAAAATAAAACGCCCACCAGTAGAAAGGTGAACCGCCATGATAATCCACGCGCCCGCCCTGGTAAAAAAAAATGACGGCGCACTGTAAAACACAGAGAAGAATTTATCTTTCAACATGTAAAATAAAACGCCCACCAGTAGAAAGGTGAACCGCCATGATAATCCACGCGCCCGCCCTGGTAAAAAAAATGACGGCGCACTGTAAAACACAGAGAAGAAACGCCAAGGTAGATACTCACAGTTCATAATCCAAGCTGCCATACGCATCCGTCCATGAATAATAATTTTTGTTGTTATTTCTTAATCGCCCATGAATAATAATTTTTGTTGTTATTTCTTAATCATTGAACGTGTCAATTTGGTGGTGATCAAGTAATTTTTTAATCTTATTTAGTAAATGTGAAAAAGTAATCACATAAACGTACGTCTTTATAAATGAGCGGAACTTAATTTATCAAAATCTCATCCATTGATTAGAGAGGACGACGAAGAATATGCCAGCATCTTCAATTGCCAACCCTAAGATTGAAATTTATGATTAAAAGGTGATTAATTGTGCCCATTGTCAATAGGTATACCGGCGTAATTACAGAGCGGTTACTTTTACTTATAGCGGAGGGTTTTGTAATACTTGCTTACTGTAGCTTCACAGTCATGGGTTCGATTGCACGTAAAAAAATGAAAAATGTGCTCAAAATTTATTCCTTAATCATTCCAAGCATCAATGACTATACCCATGATCATCATAATGGGATTGGAATATTTCTTTCTGATTTTAAATTTCGGTTATCATTTATACCATTATAGATTGGTTATGACTTTGTTGAAAATAATGCAAGCTCTAATGTAGTCACTGATCTCGCTGTTAGATGGTTTCACAGACTCCTTCAGAAAACAGTTGATAGATGGGTTCACAGATTCCTTCAGAAAACAGTTGATAGATGGTTCCATGCATATTTTCCTGTAATTTCACTAGCAGTCAAACAACTAAGGTCATTGTAAGAATCTAAATGTATAAGTTATCTGCATGGGAGGGAGAAAGCATTTTGTCTATCCATATATGTCGATATTCGTAGTATTCTTTGATGAATGCAATAGATAAACCATCGTAGAATTACTGCTCATAAGTAAGATTTAATATTTTTTTCAATTACTACTCTTAGATAATGAAATATTCTATTAACAAAATTCCTTTCATGATAAATTGAAATATTCTGTATTTAAATTTATTAATATTTTAATTAAGAAGTCACATTCATATGTACACTTTTATTCATCACTCTTCTCAAGATGAAAAGATGTATACGAGTGCACAACATTCCCATCACCTACTTTTTAGAGAGTGAGGGTGGATAGTGGGGATGTGAGGAATGAGGGGATGCATAGGACATGTGCTCATTCCTAGAGAGTGGGTAGTGGGAGATGAAGGTTTATATGGGTGAAAGTGGGTGCATGAGGAATGAGGGTGTGCATGTGGTTGCATGATCCAGGGGTGAGAGTGAATACATAATCAGATGTGAGGGTGTACATGTGGGTGCACAACCAAGTGGTGAGAGTGTGTATGTAAGTGAATGTCACCACTCATCCTCTCAAGGTGTGAGGAGAGATGGTAGTGGGTGAGGGTGTGCATGTGGGTGCATAATGCATGCAAAAAGGTGGTAGGGGTAAGGATAGTGCATGCGGGTGTGTGCACCCACATGCATGATCCTCATCTATGCAACTACATCTACACCCTCACCTTCTTGGAGGATTGGTGGTGGGGGGATGCCCCTAAGAGGGTGGGTGGTAGTTGAGTGAGGATGTGCACATGGGTACACAATAAGAGGGCAAGGGTATGCATGTTATCCCCCACCCTCCTTAGGAGTGAGGCTTAGTATTGGCGGAGTGTATGGATGAGAGTTTGCATGTAGGTGTGTGGGAGAGGTTGAGTGGTAGGAGAGTGATGATGTGTAGGAGTCATCTAATCATGTAGCAAACTTTTTCCAATTGTTGAAATTTGATGACATAGGAAGTCAAGGTTCCCATTGATTTGGAACTCTAATCATTTTTTCGAGGTCTTGGGTCTATTTAGAATTTAGCTAAACCCTTGGGGGCACATTCCACCATGCATGTAACTTGGATCATAATGCAACTTTGCTCATGCCTAATTTTTTTGTCGAATTCTTATTAGATTTGTGACCACAAAGAGAGTCATTTTGCTATAAGATTAACTTACTTCCTTCATGATCCATAAATGGTGGGCCTATGGCCAATTCATTTTGCCAACACAAATGACTATTGCGGAATAAGAAAAATCCTTCTTTGCAAAATCTATTTTTGTGATAGGTGTCAAACCTAGAAACCAATCATTTACAAACATGATATGCTAGCAAAATGTATACTTTGTTTTTTTTTAATTCCAACAACAAGTTTCAACTTGGAAAATGAGGGCGAATGGAATTCCATTCTTACTCTACAAGTATGCCACTATGTCCTGATGAAAACCATTGCTTCCTTGCATCAACATTATTAAAAAAATGGAAAGAGTGAGTGAAGCCGATCTCAAAGAGGGATGATAATATGAAGCCCAAGATGAAGTTGAATAGTCTCAAAGAGCCAACAAGATTGATGTCTCTCTCTCAGTAGTCAAGTGTATAAGACCAACATAAAGAATGTTGTGCATAAGAAAAGTGCCAAGATTGTTCTTCAAAGAGGGTGTCCTAATAGCCAAGTCCATCAATGTCAATTGCTAATGCATACAACAAAATAGATTCCAATGGAAATGTTGCGTGGATGTATCAGCTCCAACTATGACTCTTTTATCATTCATTCAATAGAGGTGCTTTAGAAACCAAAGTGATTAGCTAAGGAATAATTGTAATGAATGAATATTCCAATGAATGTATAAGAAGAGCGATGTGTATGACATCTCTCCAACAATACAATGGATAAGATAAATGAAAATGGTGTTAGAATATGAAAGATGTGTGCTCATTTTACCATTGACAATACCCTTGTCACCCAACCATAGGCCGAAGCCACCCTCCGAGCACCTTAACCTTGACAGAGAATCATTCCGGAAGCAAACCCTAGCTAGATAGCCAAACAAAGGGTAGTGCGCCTTTCCCCAAGGATAGCGCATCAACAAGAGCTGATCAGATAGTCCAAACCCTAAACAAGAGATAGTCCAAGCGTAACTGCTAGCTGCAACAGTTGTAACGACAACTCTCCTCCAAACCTACGCAGAAACTGGGCAACTGTAGTGCGCACAAGTGTTGCTCTACAATTGTGAGACTGCCTGCCAGAATGAGAACTGGCCTCCTGTATTTATACTAATTCTGTCTAACTACCTGGGCCGACTTCTCATTCTGGGTATCTGTCTGTTCAGTATATATTATTATTTCTGGCCGACTTCTTCTCTTGGAGGCTAATAACCTAATATAAATTATCTTCTCGAGCCGAAAAGTCTTCTAGGGTTATCAACCAACTCATTAGGGTTTCTTCTTGCTTTCCGAAGTATTCTATCCTCGTTAGGTTTACACGTGTAGGTAAATACCTTCTGCAACTACCATAATATCAACACTCCCTCCTAGCTAGGGAGGTATTACAGGTAATGGTCTTGAGCAAAAAAACATACCATTCACCCAGTAGCATCAACATAGTTGTATAGACTAGATCATGAGCACCATCATCATCATCAATGTCATCAACTGCATCATATCTTGAAACCATACTCTATCTGAGTAATCATACATGATGCTCACTCCACAGAGTGATACAAGAGCCATTCTTCTAATCTAGAAGAGTAAATGTTCTGAACCATTTTCCATCTGGGAAATCTTTGTCCTTTGATTATCCATCCAATATTGTTGATAGTCTTCAAGGCAATCGAAACAAAATAGAACACAACTGTGTCTATCCATAGTAGTACATAACTACAATCCAGTGGTACACTACCACACCAAGTAACACACAA
>ML778923.1:769254-780849 GCA_009831015.1 Picea engelmannii | reverse complement strand
GTCACGAACAATGGAACACATCCACCATAGTAGTATACATCTACTGTCATATAGTCTTCATAACAATCATCTGATATCAACCTGCATAGAAACAATGTTATGATATAAACTGAATCATCTGGGCCAATCTTTCACTCACATTTGTGAGATCTGAAAGAATATCTTCCCTCAGAGTAGAATAATGAGATATTTGGACTATTCTTCTCAAGCAAGGAAGAATAACTGTCATGTTTTCTGAACCTGGACCATTCCCCACCCTAGGCCATTCTTCCTACACTAATCAAAGTGCACCCTGGAGAGAATGTATAAACCCTAAGGAATTCCTGTCCCTAATTGTTGATCCTGGACCATTCCCCACCCTGGGCCATTCTTCCTACACTAATCAAAGTGCACCCTGGAGAGAATGTATAAACCCTAAGGAATGATTGTCCGGACCATTTCCTCTGTTAACCACAAGAGGAAAAGACTGTCATGCATCAACATCCAAAATGAACCATTCCTCATGTTAACCACAATGAGAAATTACTGTCCGGCAAGGTAGGCCAGTCTTCTTAAGTAACCCTCAAGAAGAGAGACTACCCTAGACCACTCCCCATGTTAACCACAATGGGAAGTCCCTGTCTATGATACATTAGCAATCTGGACCATTTCCCATGTTAACCACAATGGGAAATCGTTGTCCGTCAGAAATCTCAATCCACTTTCCGAACAGGAAAGAATCTGTCCAAGCTGGACTATTTTTCAATGAATGTCTTCAATAATATTTTTAGTGCTCCCTCCCAACCTGGGAGTCATCTCTTCCTTTTTCATTAAGGAAGTCGTCTCCATGAGCTCCAGCTTGAGTACACAAACTCTTTCATATTTTACCAAAATGTCTGCTTATCTTCTCATCTGTGGAGATATGTATTGGAGAACCACTTTCTCCTTTCTGGACTTCTTTACGGATAATGTAATGCTTCAAATGTACTTTGGTCTGGAACACTGGTTTTATTTGAAGGCTTCATGTAGCTCTGATCAATAGAGTATATCATTGTTGGAAAACTGGAACATATCCGTGTGGCACTTCTTCTGTCATAATGAGATCTGATCTACTGAGTAATTATCTTGATACAATATCTTTTTTATAGAAAATCTTCACCACGCTTCTGCTATGCACTGGAGGTTCTCCACCAAGTTGTCTTCTTCTATCTGTATGCAATGGTCTCTTTCTGGTATGCCTCAAAGTCTTTGAGGTTTCTCTTCATACGCTCTTTATTCAATTTCTATGGAGAACATTCTTTGCATTCATCTGATGTAGAACTCCAATTCATGGATGTTACAGATGATATAATGACTCATGTAGAGATATGTCTAGTTTACTGGAACAAGTAATCATCATAGTCTTCTCCCTCCATCTGGAAGAACCTCTAGTTCTAGTTCTCGCAATGTTTTCTTTCATAAGTCTTTCATAAGTCTTTCATACAATGTTCTTCATCACGACTTTCAGTTCCTCTGCTTGATTTCTTTTATTGAGTTCATATCAGGCTGGTAATCTTGTGATTCTTAATATAATGACTAGTTGTTCTAGCTTCTCTTTCTTTCTTGGAATCTTCATGTTCTTTCTGATTTTTTTCTTTAGCTTTTGGGTTCATGGAGTTTCTTATAGGTTCCATTCCCTAAAGATTCCATTTCTTTCTTTTATCATAGGATCACAGATGTGGATGGTCAACACGGGATACTTTAAGGCTTCTCTTCAAAGAAGACCTCTTCTAAGGTTGAATTGGACACGTACTGTCTTTCATGGATGCTACCATGGATATATACTTCATCATCTTTAATGGATCATAGGATTAGCTCCCTCCTAATCCGTGCTTCATGTGTGAGTGCATATAATCGGCTCCCTCCATCTAACAGAGTCCACACTTCCGTCTGCATTATTATTGTCTTCTGCAATATATAATTGGCTCTCTCTATCTAACAGAGTCCATGCTTCCATCTTGTTGTCTTCTACAAAACTTTATAAGTCTTTCTCTGACTTCTTTCTGGCTTTGCTTCTCCTACGTCTCTTCATGATGGATTCGACTTATCTTGCAATAGCTTTCACATGTTTTGTTTGATGTATTTCATCCTTTCATGTGTATTATCTAATGATATCCATCCTTATCTTATAGGTATAGTTATTCTTGGAACACATTATCTTCCAAGAGATATATATACAAGATATGTACATAGACGATGCAAACAAGATATGTACAAGAAATAAGAAGAGTATCGTTACCTTCAGAAGAAGAAGTCTCTTTTATCCTGCTTAGTCTTCTTTGTAGGTTCTTTTTCTTTGGCAACTGATGCTTCGTGTTTCTCCTTCCTTTTATTTAGCTTGGGACAATTATTCTTGTAGTGGCCATATTTTCGACAGTTGAAGCATTGTACTTCTGAAATGTCTTTCTTTTGATTTGACTTCCTCCTTGAACCAAACTTCCTTTTGTTCCTGAAATTCTTTAATCTTGTTGTGAAGGCTTGATCATCGTACTTATTTTGGGGTTTCTCTTTTTCACTGATCCTTGATTCTTCTTGATCATAGAAAGTCCAAAGTTCTTCAAATGTCGGATACTCCTTCCTTGTGTTCATGCTTGCGGAAAATGCATCCCACATCTTGGGAAGACCATTGAGTACTATGTTTACCAATTCCTTCTCTAAAGTGATCTCTTCAATAGCTCGTAGTTGATCTATTAACTAGGAGATCTTCACAAAATATGATGTTATGTTGTCATCATCATTCATCTTCATGTCACGGAGCTCATTCTTCAGACTCATAACTTGTCCAATATTTCTGATCGAGAAGAGATTTGTTAGGGCATCGTACATCATCTTTGATGAGTCAAGATGGGAGATGTAGGGTATCAAGTGGTATTTTATGGATTCCACTATGATACTCATAGCATTGATGCCACCGTCTTTGAACTTCTCCATAGCTGCAACGTTCTGCGGTTCCTTCTCTTTTCCTTCTTCAAACTATGGTTTCACGATCTTTCCTTTCACGATATCCAATACTTTATTCTTGGCAAGGATGAGGTCAATCCTTGTCTTCCACACTCTGAAGTTAGAGGCTCCATCTAACTTGTTCTCTGATTTCATAGAATAAGTCATGGCTACTTTGACTTGGTCAAACCCTAGATTTGACCACAAACTCAAACTTCACGTCTTGGCTTGCTGAGAGTATCAGGAGATGCGATAGGCTAGAGCGCACTAATCTATCTGGAGATTAGGTCAATCCATTCACTTAAGGTGCCTCAACAAGAGGATTAGGGTTTCTGCAACTGTACCTGCTAGTAACCCTAGTTGCAGTGCTTTGGTGACTGCTCCTGCTAGAAACCCTAGCGACAGTTCTTCAACGAGCTTAATATCCTTTTGGCTATGTTTCCTTCCAGCGGTTAGGTTGAATGAAGGAGGTGTGGGCCCATAACCTATTAGAATATGAAAAATGTGTGCTCGTTTGACAACACCCTTGTCACCCAACCATAGGCCAAAGCCACCCTTCGAGTACCTTAACCTTGACAGAGAATCATTCTGGAAGAAAACCCTAGGCTAGATAGCCAAACAAAGGGTAGCGCACCTTTCCCCAAGGATAACGCATCAACAAGAGTTGATCAGATAGTACAAACCCTAACCAAGAGATAGTCCAAGCGTAACTGCTATCTGCAACAACTGCAACGACAACTCTCCTCCAAACCTGCACAGAAACTGGGCAACTGCAGTGCACACAAGTGTTGCTCTGCAATTTTGAGACTGCCTGCCAGAATGAGAATTGACCTCCTGTATTTATACTAATTCTGGCTAACTACCTGGGCCGACTTCTCATTCTGGGTATCTGTTTTTTCAGTATATATTATTATTTCTGGCCGACTTCTTCTCTTGGAGGCTAATAACTTAATATAAATTATCTTCTTGAGCTGACAAGTCTTCTAGGGTTATTATCCAACTCATTAGGGTTTCTTCTTGCTTCCTGGAGTATTCTATCCTCGTCAGGTTTACACGTGGAGGTAAATACCTCCTGCAGCTACCATGATATCAACAAATGGTGTGTACTAGGTGTGGGGAGTGTTGATGTTTGGACAACATCGAGAAGACGTTCTCTTAGAATAACAATTAATAATATAATTATTGATTATTAAATATCATATATAATAAGTAAATGATAATAATAAATAGTTATTGATTATTCAAGGGACACATCCTTTCATGGATGTTCACCATATGTTCCCTATATATGGAACACTCATCATTGTAATAATATATCGATCATATCTCATATGAAGAAAAGCAACATGGTATTAGAGCAGGACTGGGCTTAACTCCATCACAGGAGGGCCCGGGTAAATGAAAAATAAATGGAAGCCTAAATTAACTTAGGTGCTACTGGAGCTATAAAGGAACCATTAATGAGAGTTGTCTTGAACTGGCGAACACCTTTGTCGTTGGATGTAAGATATATATTATCGATTCAGGTTCCCGAGAATTCATCCATTTCAAACACTCTGAATCTGAGAAACTGGAATTGGGATTCTCTGAACTCCCATATGAAGAAGAAGTAGTATTTTTAGGGACAAGAGGGTTGATACTCCAGACAGGCTTCCCAAATGTGCTTCCGAGGTGATCCACCATCTTTGCTTCCATATCGTAGAGCGTGTTAACCACCACTATGTTTCATTGATCAAAGTGTCAAACATTGTTGGTGTATATATCCTTAAAGGAATATGGGTCACCCTTGATGGCTTCACGGAAAGGAGGGAGAAAATCACAGTCACGCATGGAGATCGCCTTCGGGAGGCCTAACAGATTTACCAACAGAGGAAAATCACCATCATGATGTAATAAGAGAAGGTTGATCAAAATGGAGTACATGAGACATTGGTTGTAAGCTCTTATTATGGGGAATAATATCATATATATGTTTAATTTGGTGGCAAGATCTAGGAGAAAGAAGGGCTAGAAATTGACAATGATAGAGATGGGTCGAAGGTAGACAAGTGTTTCTATCAACTATGGTTGTGTCTCCTCCATGGCCTGAAAGAACAACTCTTCAAAGCGCTCGAGGACACACTCAGTGTTTTCCACGCCCTCAGGAAACCCTAGGACAATAGGCATCGACATCTCTAGCAGCCTAATGCGTGAACCATCCGCTTGCTCGTTGTGAAGGTGCTCGAAATTGAGAGGAGTCGTGATGAAGACGACATTGAGATTTATAGAGGAGAGAAGCTCACACATTTGCATAAAGGGTATTATGTGTCCCTGTGAAAGAAACTAAAATGCTACAACATCAATATTTCCTTCTTCCATTGCATCAAGAACTCCCCCTGTGTTTTAAAGAATGTACACCCTCGTTAAGAGGGAGGTGTGGTGTTTTGTCTCCTCTATCTGACTAACCCCTCTGGACAAGGGTTTCCCTAATTAGTCATGTGAGGTGACTGAGGGAGTAATGATAATTTGGGTACAAGTATTGCCTAAGCCATGTGTAGTGGCTAGGTGTGAATAAGACTTGTAGCTTAGCCTTGCCTATGTGAGGTGGCTAGGTGTGAATGAGGATATGGTAATAGTATTTCCTACGCCATGCGAGGTGGCTAGGTGTGAATAAGACTATTGGGAGAGGAGAAACATCACAACATGGTCATGGAGGCTATGGAAGTGGTTGTGTACCACTGGACAACATGCTAGTAGTTATGTGCTACTAGTGGATTGCTACGTAGTCGTGAGACTATGGAAGTGGTTGTGTACCACTGGACAATAGTTTTGTACTACTATGACATGGAAACAATTGTGTCCTATTGGTCAACATTGCAGTAGTTGTGTGCTACTGGTTGATTGTAGCATAGTCATAAGGAATGTGGCGTATGATTTGAGCTTCCGATGGCATGGTAGTAGCAGTATGCTACTAGTTGATTGAAGAGTAATCAATGGATTAATAGATGAAGGAACCAAGACATTGGTTTCACAAGGAAACCTCGATATGTCTTGGGGGACATTGGTTCCATTAGGGAACATCGATGTCTCCTAGATATGTTTGAGGTAAGGATCAAGATGGAGTACATAGTTCCTCACAACCCTCAACAGAATGGGGTCACAGAAAGGAAGAACATATATATTGTTGAGACAGTCAAGGCGATGATTCATGATCAACATTTACCTATGTTTTTGTGGGAAGAGGCATCCATGAATGTAGTGTATGTTCATAACAAAAGTCCTTGAGGAACATGACTCTCGAGGAGTCCTTCACTGGAGTGAAGCTTGAGGTTGGACACTTCAAGATATTTGGGTGTTCAGTATACATTCATGTACCCAAGGAGAAAAGTACCAAGCTACACCCTTCAGGTAGAAAGGGTACATTTGTGGGGTACTGTGAGTCTTTGAAGGAATACCTGATCTACATCCTTGGTCAGAGACAGATTGAGTGAGAGACAGGAAGATATGGTACCTTCTGAGAGAGAAATATACCTCAGATATATTATTGCTATGCCACAACTATGAGCAACATTATTGATTCTAAACCTTCCTATTATGAGGAGGCAACTAGCCATCCAATATGGAGAGATGCCATGATGGAGAAGTATCAATCCATCATGAAGAATGATGTGTGGGATATTGTTTCGAGACCTGAGGGGAAGTTTGCGGTGACTTCCAAATGGATCTACAAGATCAAACACATAGTCGACGGGAGCATCGAGAGGCACAAAATGAGATTTTTTGATAGAGTATTCTCTCACGTGGAGGGAGTAGATTATGAGGAGACATTTTCTCTTGTTGCTCGATACACTTCTATCCGGATGATTATTTCCCCTACAACATCCATGGGTTGGAGAGTACATCAGATGGATGTAAAGATTGCTTCATTGGTAAGATATCACATATGTTGTTATGCCATTCAACTCTTCACATGTTGTACTTGTTTTTCCTTCATGTAGTTCTCCATTTCTAGATTAATTCCATTTACGCAATTTCCCATTCTTAGAGTAATTTCATTTACGCAACTAGATTAATTCAATTTCAGTCCTGTGTTAGATTAATGATTCAATTCTAAGTCGTGTGTTAGATTAATAATTCTATTTCAGTTGTGTGTTAGATTAATGATTCAATTTTAGTTGTAGCTTAAACATTAGATTATATTAGTCTCGCTTCAATCTTGCATATACTTTGCGTGTGCTTCGTCAGTTTACGAACCCCGGGTTGACAAATTAGATAGTTGGGAAAGTACTACAACTCAATTAATACAACTCAATTAATACAACTCAATTAATACAACATTAGTTCGGCCCAATATAACGATTGATGTTCCCTTATCACGATTGTTGTTCCTTTTGTTGTTCATTTGAATGAAACAATTGTTGTTCCTTTTGTTATGATTATTGTCCCTTTGCAGAGGTTGCATCTCTGGAGGATGGGTATTGAAAACGGAAGGTAAGAACCTACGTAGGTGACAAGTAAAACGCTTGTGCCAGCACCTACCTTTGGATGATGCATAGAGGTTATATTTTAGGACATCTTTAGAGCCCAACATTTTGGCGTCGTTGCCGGGGAAGCATGATGGATTGAGGTATTAGTTTCTTTTTCATTTCAATTTCTGAATGTGTGATCTAGATGTGTTGGTAAGGGGTCATAGAATCTCGTGACATGAGACTCTTCATGTTCTCCCTACCAACTAGGTAAAAGTAGTTTCAATTTCTGCAAATTTCAATTTCTGCAAGATTAGTTTCAATTTCTGCAAGTGTGATCTAGACATGTTGATAAGGGGACATAGAAGCTCGTGAGAGGAGACTCCTCATGTTCTCCCTACTAACTAGGTAGAAGTAATTTCAATATTTGCAAATTTCAATTTCTGCAATATTAGTTTCAATTTCTGCAAGTGTGATCTAGACATGTTGGTAAGGGGACATAGAAGCTCGTGAGAGGAGACTCCTCATGTTATCCCTACTAACTAGGTAGAAGTAATTTCAATTTCTGCAAATTTCAATTCATGCAAGAGTAGTTTTAATTTTTGCAAGTGTGATCTAGATGTGTTGGTTCTAAGGGTCATAGAGCTGCTTCAGTGTAGATTCCCCACTGTCCCTACCAACTATCAGGAATGTTTTAATTTACGCAACTGTGAAGAGTAATTATTTTCCGTTTCAGTAAGAGTGCTTTTATTCAAGTTTTTTTCATTTAGATTTCAGTTTTGGGTGCTGTAAGAAACATTTTTTTTTAACATGATTTAACAATGAATTTAATCTTGGAACAACTCACTTAGATCCTAGCAAAATTTAGGGTCCCCTCTTCTCTGAAAGAAGGGATCTTGACAGCAGTCGAAAGCTTATTCACTCCTCCCGAGGCGAACGAAGAATCAACATACGAAGGACCTTGCACATTTAATGAAGAACCATTAGGCGCACAAGAGGTCGAGGAGAACAACGAGGAGATGCAACATGGTCTGAGTAAGACAAATTATGCCTACGAAAGCTTGATCGAACACTGGTTTCAAGAAAGTACTAGGTTAGATTCATTTAGTTTTTCTTTTTCTTTTTTTAATTTACAGTTTCAACCGCTAATTTCAAACATTTATACATATTCCCGGCTGTCAATTACTAAACTGAAAGATACCAATTTTTTATTACTGTTGCATGCATGGCTACATTGGTTGTTTGATTACACGTAACTAATTTCTCATTTCTAATTAGCGTAGTGTAGGTAGGGTTTTATCTTCAAGTTTTTTTATTTTTGCTAGAATAAGTATGCTCTCCTCTGTGCTTCGTGTGATCCCGAGGATCATAAAGTAGGATCACTATATTGATTTCAGGAAGAATTTTAATTGTTGTTGATGAAAAAATTGCCTAATATATTTTTCGTCTACAATTTTCATTAAGTTTGTTCCATTTGCTCACAATATTTTTTTTTAATAAGTTTTGCATTGAATTTTTAAAAGTTCTTTATTTTCTGAAAACATAAAAAGAAAAAAACATAATAAATTTATGCCTCTATCCTTCGATCTGCAAACAAAACGATAAAACAAAAATTATAAAGAATAAAAACACAAATTATAAAGAAAAAATGCAGAAATTAAACTAAAGATATCTCACAAACCGGGATCTGGGTTCTTGTGATTTTTGGACTGGAAGTGCATGATGTTATGATAAAAAAACAGTAAATTTCAGCCCAATATAGTGCAGGAGTCTCGAGAAAATCAAGATAGTCACCTTTAGCCATTGTTCATTTTTCTCGAAATTCGTGATGTGGGTATGGCTGATTTTTGGCATGTAAAAGCATTTGGACCATAGGAACCTGCCTGTAAAATTTCAGCTAATCCCAATTCACCATTTGTGAGAAAATCACATTTGACTCCCTACAAATACACCCCTATAACAACCTGCAAACAAAACAATATATCATAAATTATAAATGCAGAGAACAAAGGCAGGTCTAAAGTTCTATTTTTCTGACCAGCATGTCCTCATTAGGGAATCAAAGATGAAGGCAGTCAATCAATAACTCGGTTTTAGCTAGCCTTCACTAGCACGAGACTCTAATTTCTTTGATCAGAATGAAATTGTTTATCTGTGCATGAACATCTGCTTGTATATTACTCGCGCGCTATAATTAAAATGAAGAGAACAATGTTGAAGGAGATATGCAGCGTTCACCCAGCCAAATGAATCCACACCTGGAGTTGGAGTTGTTGCTTCAACTTGGTCGAATACAATTGCACGCGATTGGTACACAGATAAAATGGCATATTTGGATGAGATGAAGGTGCACGCTCCAACAAACTTGCCGGAATAACTGATTAAAATAAATGAGCAGGTAAATTCGTGTTGAGAGGGATCAACCAGGTAAGCAGATCCATTTTTTTTTCTCAGCATATCCCCTGAAATCTGTTTTTAGATTCATATTCGACCGAGTAAAGAATTTTTGCCGGAGGTTGCCAGATTAAATCCCATTTTCATTGATTTTGTATTAATTTGATTTGCAACATATTCTTGCCAATCTATATTTAATCAAACGCTATCCTTTGAAGGAGATAAAACTATTAGTTTAATTGTCCCATATATATTTGTTTTTATTCAAGAGGCCCACGTTTTTATATTTGGATTTTGAATAAGAGATAATTGCAGTTGGTTGTGTGATACTAGCATTTATCTCGCAGTTTTGTTGTTGGAAATCGATGAAGATTTTTCGACGATATTTTTTCTAAACCGTCACACTATATCAGGGCGGAGGTTTTAACCATGTGCAACAGGTCATTTTCTTATATGCCAATGTTCTTTCTACTGGGATACCTCGAGGATGGCAGGGTGGAGTGACGACTATTTGTGTTTGGATTCTTGGGAAATTGGTTTTGATTGCTAACATTAGAGATGCAAAGGTTGTCCTTGCAAGGTCAACTACTAATAATGATCAAAAGAGTTCAAAAAATTCCAATTGCACTTGGAAAGCTATTGTTGTAACCAGGGAATGCAACACTTAATCCATTATGGCAAGGATTGAGTAGTTATATAAGTGAAATAGAACTGCGATTGGGAAATATTTCTGATTTCTCTGCTGCATCAAGCAGGAATGCTGCAAAAACATCCATGGCACCACCTCTTCCTCCTGATACACAAATGGTTTTGTCGTTTATAGAGGCATTTTTTGTTTTATGTGAGAAGTTGCAGCTAGGACCCACTGCTGTGCAGCATGATCCCGATGATTCTAGTGTGAGTGATGCTACAAAATATAGAAGACAAGAGGCAGGTATGACATTTGTAAAGTTTGCTGAAAAACATCGATGACTTCTGAATGCTTTTGTGTGGTAGAATCCAGGGTTATTAGAGAAGTCTCTTTCTCTTATGCACAAGACACCTTGTTTAATTGACTTTGACAACAAACAATCATTTTTTCGCTCTCGGATCAGACAATAGAATGATAAACACAACTATAATTCACTCCGTATTTGTGTTCACCGAACATATGTCTTAGAATATTCTTAAAATCAATTATGGATGCGCTCGGTAGATGACATTAAAGGGCACTTGACTGTGCAGTCTCAAAGAGAGGAGGGCATTGATGCTAGTGCTTTAACAAGAGAATGGTACCAACTATTGTCCAGGGTGATGTTTGACAAAGGAGCATTTTTATTCACAACTGTTGGGAATCAGTCAACGTAAAGCAATTTATCATCAAGAGCATGCCAGGATTAAAAGCTGATACAAACTTCATGCCTTCGGTTCTGTGCATTGCAGGGTGTGAGTTGGTTGGAGGAAAGGAAAATTTCGTCATGCCTGCTGACTGTGCCATCGCAATGGTTGAAACAATCCATGTAATAAATCGCGAGTTGCCGTGCCTGAAGAAAATGCTGATGATCCTGCCGACGTGAATGCTAATTGTTGGGAAGCCATGGTTATTCTGGCGGGTGGTGCTCTAATTGCGCGTGCATTCAACCATATTACTATGGACTTATACTTCGCCACGTCCTTGAAGGTGGACTAGAAGAGGATTGTGAGAGCAGTTGGTGAGTTGGGTAGAGCAGTGGGCTCTCTGGCAACTTCAAAAGGAGACGAGATTGGTCAAATGGAGTATTCATGGTGGCTTGCACTAGAGGTATATGCATTGTTTGTT
>ML778923.1:661469-744413 GCA_009831015.1 Picea engelmannii | reverse complement strand
TGAGGGTGTAAAATCCCACCTTTCTGGATTCTTTTTGCCAGAAGTGTTATCTCCTATTGGTCTTTTTGAGGATCTTATGGCCTTTGATGTCACAGTTGTAGTTGTTATCTGTGAAATTACAGAGTTAGGGTTCCTGAGCAGGTTGTGTATTTTCTCTGGGTCAACTGTGTCATCCAGGGCTGGATCACCAAGATTTTGAGTTCGCTGATGTATGGTGTTTCCTGGTTCTAGGATTTGTTCTACAGTTTCCTCAGCCAGAATTTCAGTCTCAGTTTCTATCTCTCTTTGGGTGGAGGTTTCTTCTTCTTTTTGTGGTTTTGTATTTTTCCTAAATCTACCTCTAGGATCTCTATTTCTCATGAAATCATATTAACAAAATGAAAGAACTAAGATTGAGTTTCAGAGTACCTGTGATAACTGATATGTCGGTTTTCACCCCTTTTGTTTCCACAGCTGCTCTTACTGTCAACCTGCTAACACACCAAACCAAGCTAAGTGCATTCAAAAACTAATCAAAACAACTATCTTCTTACCTTTTAAACAGCTCCCCGGCAACGACGCCAAAAATGTCAGGCTGCTAAATTGAATCTTTTAAGTGACCTGAAACACTAAATTGTCAAACCAGGGTTGGTAAACTTCGAGCTGATACACAGTATGTGTAGGCAAGCGTCTAGTCTCTATCTGAATGCTATCCTAAGGAGAAAACACACACCTATTCTGAGAACTTGAATTCTAATAACTAACTCGAAACTGAGCATTTCCTATTAAGTCATAAACAAAAAAACAATCTTGTGCTCAAATGCTGGTGCTGCTATTTCTATTCAAAAGTGTGGTTCCATAAGATTATTTTATTTCTGTGTCTGATCATCTACCATCATCACTTCTATTCCAGCCATGACACAGAGAGTCTTTCCGAAAATGCATTCAATCTGGTTATCAAAATGAATCTAAAGCTAGCTACATGAAAACAGAGTACTATCCTAACTACTGGTACCAGGAGCTCCTTTTGTTCTAACTGTATTCTAACTATTCTAAGCAGACAAGGTAACTACTGTCTAACAAAGAAAAATGCATGCTAATTCTGAGTTATATTCAAATTGGAAATGAAAACCAAACAACCACATGCATATTCTAAACCCTACAAGCATCAGTCCTGCGTTTAATATTCAGTAACGTCAAAAATAACAGTATGCTGGAATGGTTCAGTTGAGGAATAAATAAACATGATTCTGAAACATCCAAATCAATGTCACGCCATGAGATGCCGATATATCATTCAGATAAACAAATGATAATATGCTAAGACAATTAAATCTATGATCGTTAAGCTACCTCGTATGCAAGCTCTAAAGGATTAAAATGAACTAAGTCTATGACAGCGTAAAACTAAATCTATTGCAAAATAAGGCAGCGACTTGCACCGGTTTGGCGGGCCCAACCAAATGGCACAAACGCTGTAAGTGGTAACCAAAGCCGACTATAACATTCTATGCGATCACTATGTAAAACTCGTGCTTCATTAACTCAGGAAAGAAATACTCAAATCATAAGACAGTCGGGTACCATAACGCAACAATAGTTTATATTCGAAAACATAGGTTCATAGCATAACATAGTCCAACATAATCTAACCCGTTCTCAGAAGTGATCCTGGGTTTATATATCAATCCTTCTGTCTATAACAGTCGAAAATAAAGGTATGTAAAACAAACGGATCCCCGATCCGAGAATAGTTCTTGAAATCAAATTGAAACGTACTTCACAGCTTCGTGACACGTAGTGTCACGAAGTGTGAACGATGAGGAATAATCGATCCAGGCTTCATGATGTCTTCGAGCACTCTGTGGCCATGACTCCAGTTGTCCTGTGAATCTTTCTATCTCTCATTCGAACCATAACGCACAGAGCTCGAGCGGCTCCATTGGCACCTCCACGGGTGCGAGTTGGTACCTGGTATCGGCATCCTGTTCCAAAAATAGAAGTGGTACCTAACCCAAACGATATTAGTTCCAATACCAATTTAAAGCATTAAAGTGCATAAAAATAGCTTGAAATTCAAAGATACCTTAGGTGACCCCTTTGAATGGTAGGGAGATGTTAATTATGTCAAAATGAGGTCAAAAGGGTGGTACTGGCATATAAATGGAGGTCTGTGGTATATAATATAGGCAAAGAGCATGGTCAAAACCGAGGACCAACATATATAATCTATTTTTGTTGTCTCGTATGTGCATAAGAAGAGAACCTATAGAGGGCCTACAAAACTGTCAATTTCTAGCCATACAATTATGCATTCACTATTAAGTTATGCATGTGTAAACAACAAACTTACCCCACATCATCCATAATTTCCAGTCTGCTTAAAATCCCTATGACTCCATATGCCCAATTGGGTTTTAGGAACTAGTTAAACACCTCCAACCATCCTAAAAATAAACCTAATATATCGTATAAATTTATGTTCTGCAATGTCATGGAGGAAAGGGAATGAATAAGGTGCTAACAATTCATCTCTTTCTTGTTTTTATTCCCATATTTGAAGCATTGTACCATATTATTTCTTTGAAAGGTTGCATGGTGTCTTTGAACTTGGGATATCATTTATCTTTTTTGTCTAGTATGTGCATAAGTAGAGAACCTATAGAGGGCCTAAAAAACTGTCAATTTACAGCCATACAATTCTACATTCACTATTAAGTTATTCCTGTGTAAACAACAAACTTACCCTGCATCATCCACAGTTTCCAGTGCACTTAAAATCCCTATGACTCCATATTCCCAATTGGGTTTTAGGCAATAGGAATGGCAATGCAAGGCATGGAATGTCAAGGCAAGGCATGGCATGCCAATGCAAGGAAAGGCTTGTCAAGGAAAGGCATGTTAATTCAAGGCAAGGCATGGCAAGGCAAGGAAAGCAAAGGCATGTCAAGGTAAGGCAAGGCATGTCAAGGCAAGGCAAGGCATGTCAAGGAATGTCAAGGAAAGTCACGACATGCCAAGGCAAGGCACATAAAGGAAAGGAAAGGGAATGCATGGCAAGGAAAGGCATTGCAAGGAAAGTCATGGTAAGGCATGAAAACACATGGAAAAACATGACAAGGAAAGGAAATACATGTCAAGGCAAGGAATGGATTTTCAAGGAAAGACATGAAAATGCTAGGCATGACATGTCAAGCCAAGGCATGGCATATCAAGGCAAGGCAAGGCATGGCATGTCAAGAAAAGGAAACGACATGTCAATTCAAGGAAAGGTATTTCAAGGCAAGGAATTAAGGCATGTCAAGGAAAGGCATGGCATGTCAAGGCAAGGAAAGGCATGGCATGTCAAGGCAAGGCAAGACAAGACTTGTCAAGGCAAGGCATGGCTTGTCAAGGCAAGGCATGAAAAGGCTAGGCATGTCATGTCAAGGAAAGGCATGGGATGTCAATTCAAGGCATGGCATATCAAGGAAACGCTAGGAATAACATTTTTTTATGATCTTTACTAATGTTTATTAGAATTGTTGAATGTCTTACGTCATTGGAATGACATCTTACTTGTAACTTATTTGATATTTTGTTATCGTATGTGCAGTTTGGTATGATGTAATATGATTATTGTTTCATTTCACATGTCAAGGAAAGGCATGGCTTGTCAAGGCATGGCTTGTCAAGGCAAGGCATGGAAATGAAAGGCAAGGCGTGGCATGTCAAGGCAAGGCATGCCAAGGCAAGGCAAGGCATGGTGATGCAACCCCCCTACTCCCCACAGGGATGCGCAACCTCCCGGTCAAATGATCTCTGATTCTTGAGTCTGATGACTCTATGAAACCTTAATGGTTTCCTTTTGTATCAAGACACAGGCCCTTTTAGATTCTTGGTGTAGGTCTGACAGAACCTGTGACCTTCCCTTTCGCTTTGTTGCAAAATCTCAGAGTGTTGAGAGATAGCTCCTTTTCAGATAATCCCTCTCTTGAATGTGACCTTGGGCGATGACCACGCAATTGCGGGCTCACCCAAAATCGGTTTGGAGTTAAACTACTTTTGACCCCATAATTCTCCTACGACTTCCACGTGTCCCCTTGATGGAACCACGGTTTGAATTGCAGCCTGCCCTCGATATCTTAAACTCCTCGCAATTTTTGTCCCCGCAATACTACGGGATCGTCGATCTCATGATCTTGAAGATAACGTCTAAATCGACGATCATATATGCACCCTTCAAATCTACGGACCAAGTCTTCTTCCTCTGAATAAATGACTACGATCTCTTTCGCAACTCCAGACTTTGGGCTTTTGAAATCTCAAACCCAATTCTCTTCCGTACTCAAATATTTTGGAGTTCACGCCCCGCTGACACATTTCCTTCTCAATCAATGGTTATGCTCCCACTATGGATGTTTGACCCTTCAACATAGATCAATGGTCCTATGACCCTCTTCTCGATCGATGGTAGAGATCTCCTTCGGGTCTCTGGACTTCTAAAATCTCAAATCTCAAAATTCCTTTTCCCCAATAGCTTTTACCCGGAGTCTGTGATCGACTAACGTGTGTCCTCCTGATCTAACGATCGAGGATTACTTCGAGTATTTACCCAGAATGCATGGATCTCCGCCACATCCCTCTTAGATCCATAAGCTACAAATCACTTCGGGACTTTACCCGGAGTCCATGGATTCGCGCCACATCTCCCTTAGATCTCACGGTCCAGATCTTACTTCGGGTATTTGCACTCCGACAATTTTAGTTCTCAAACTAAAAAACCTACTTCAACTTCCTTGAAGCTTGAGATCTGTTGCCAAGTGTCTCCTCATAGGTCAACAACTCTCGTCTCTTCGGGTATTCAGACTTCAGATGTTTCAATGCTTCAACCTCCACCTTCCTCTCACTCCTCTGGCCTATTGACAAGTAACCTCCTGGATCAACGATCCAGATTTACTCTGGCCCTTCGGCTCTCTGCGCTTCGGGTGTTTCAAGTTTCAAACTTTCTTCCTCCTGGACTTCACAATATCTGATAGTCCATATCCTATATGACGATCCGACGCTCAGAGTTCACCCCAAACAATCTGACGACTCCAATTTTCTCTTGCGATCAGACGACTGAGGTTCTACTTCGGGTTTCCATCTCTTTGGGTTCTAGAAATCTCAAAGTTCAACCCTGATAGGTTATATCTCCTCTTTGTTTCTAAGTGATAAGGTTCTTGCAACTTCCTTTGATCCAACAACTGTTGATCTTCTTCACTACGATCCAACGATCACGATCGCTCCTCCTCCTGAGCTTATGATATCTCCCCGCTTGGAAGATTTATCAATCTTCAAAGGTTTCGAACCTTTTCTCTTTCTAGGAGTCTGACTCTGGGATCTCGTCAACACTCGGGAAAAGTGTTATCTCTTATGATATTTTTTCCTTGAAAGGATTTCGATCTCCCACGCACACCTTGCGTTTTCGGGATTTCGATAACTCAAATTGAAGGATTTCTTGGAAATAAATTCTTCTCGCCCACTTGGCGTTCCTCTGCACTGGTTCTTCGAAGCTTGGTCACTCCTTGACGTTGTGTACACCTTGCACCTGGCCTAATTTTCTCTTTTCCTATCTGAACTTATATGAGCTACTCCGAGACTCAGTCGACGCACTCCTTGCGTTCGATATGCACACCTTTCATACGAGTGTCAGAAGAGAAAAATTGAAACTCATCCAGTTTCATCACGAACTGATATAGTCAATCTCTCGAACAATCATACATGAACGAAAATGAAAATAACCAAACACACAAAATATCACAATCATTCAATCATACATCAAATGAACACAATCCAAGGATTTGGGACAATTCTGTATGTTCTATTCATTCATGAAAAAAAATTACATAGTGTTTCTTCTACTCTACTCTTCTCTACTGATCTCTCTGATCTCTATCTCATTCTCTCTATTCTGTCTATCTGTTACAACACAACAATGAAAAAAATATCTAAGGACTGGCTCTATGAGCTCTCTCGTCCTGTCTGCAACCTATCCTATCAACTCATAGCGGTTAATTAATCTATCTTATTACAATAACTAACAGTTATTTCCAGATAAGAGTCAACACTCCATATCTGCAATCTCTTACAGTCTATAAGACTTTACATATAAGTTACAATTTTAAAATGTTGTTTACAAAATATCCCAACAACTGATTTATCTCTGAAATAAATGTTTGATTTGAAACTCGGTCCTACTAAGATGTCATTCGTTCACCTCCACGCATGCGTTGTTTACTTGGAAGGCGATGCTCCTACATCATACTCCTCTGGTTACAATTTTCATGGACTCTTGTCCATGAGTTCCTGCATTGTTTTTCCATGCTTCAAAATATCAGGTTTTGTAACCTAACTTGCATCTTCCATTGGATGATCTTTCCACTTCACTAAGTATTCAGGATATTTCTTCTTCCTGGTTTTCTTTCCATCCCTCTATTCAATGATTTTCTCCATTTGAGTTTTTTCTTCTATGGACAATTTCTCTTCCCACTAAATTTCTTGTTGATCATCCGATTCTCCTACTTCATCTCTCCTATAAGGATACAGGTCTGTAAAATTGAATATCAGCGATATCCCAACATTGTCTGGTAACTCAATTTCATAAGCATTGGCTGCGAATTTCCTGAGAATCCTGCATGGTCCTATCTTCTTCATCTTCAATTTGTTATGCATTCCACTTGGAAACCTTTCTTTTCTTAAATGAGATAAAAATTCATCTACAACTTCAAATTGAACTTCTCTCCTCTTTTGATCAACTCTACTCTTGTATTTCTGGCTGTTGTTCTGTAGCTGTTCTCTTACTCTGTCATGGAGTTTCTGCATTTCTGCTCCAAAATCCTCTGCTCCAACACTTCTGAACTCATCTTGATTCATATATCTCAACTATGTAATCCCTCTTGGTTGTATACCATACACAATTTCAAATGGAATTTTCCTTGTGCTCCTGTTCACTGAATTGTTGAATGTAAATTCTGCTTGTGCCATAATTTGATCCCATTGTCAGCCTTGCTCAGTGACTAAAATTCTTAACAAGTTTTCGAGACTCCCGTTTACTACTTCATTCTATCCATCTGTCTAAGGGTGATATGCTGAACTAAAGGACAAGTTCGTCCCCAACCTCTTCCATAGAGTCCTCCAAAAGTGTCCTATAAATTTGGTGTCCCTGTCTAAGACTATGCTCCTTGACAATCCATGTAGTCTCACTACTTCTCTGAAAAACAAATTGGCTATGCATATAGCATCATTTTTCTTCTAGCATGGTATGAAATGTGCCATTTTTTAAAATCTGTCCACCACAAAAAATATGGAATCACTCCCTTTTTGAGTTCTAGGCAATCCCAAAACAAAATCCATATTGATTGCATCCCACGACCTTTCTGGAATTGGTAATGGTTGATACAAACTGGTGTTTTGTTGTCTTCCTTTTGCATATTGACAAATCCTACATTTGTTCACAAAAATTTTCACCTCTTCTCTCATGCTTGGCCAATAATACAAATTACTCAGCTATGCAAATGTCTTATCGTGACCAAAATGTCCAGCTAAACCTCCACTGTGTTTTTCTTTCAGCAAATTGTCTCTCATTGAGAATTTCAGAATGCATAATTGGCTCCCTTTGAACAATAATCCATCCTAGATCAAATATTCAATCCATGGGCTTTTGTCTCCCAATAAAGGATTCTTGCATGCCTTATAATCCTCCTTAAAATCTGCATCTTCTTTATACATCTCTTTGAGGTGTTTAAACCCTAAGGTCTCCACTTGGAATTCCTGTACAATCAAACTCCTCCTGCTCAAAGCATCTGCAACTTTGTTAGCAGTTCCAACAATGTGCTTAATAACAAAAGTAAAATTTTTCATAAATTCTACCCATTTTTCATGTTTCTGATTCAACTTTTCTTGCCTAGTAATAAATTGCAAAGTTTGATTATCACTGTATAAGAAAAATTCTTTGGGAATTAGATAGTGTCTCCACTTCTTCAAAGCTTGAATCATTGCATAAAATTCTTTGTCATATGTGTAATAATTCTTCTTGGCATCATTTAGTTTCTCACTGAAATAAGCAACTGGCCTATTATCCTGACTCAAGACTACTCCAATAGCTAATCCACTTGCATCACATCTCACCTGAAATGTTTTTCCAAAATCTGGCGAGACCAAAATTGGTTGTTCTCTGATTTTCTCCTTCAACACTTTGAAACCCTTTTTAGCTTCCTCTGTCCAACTGAAGGACTTGTGTTTATTCTTCACAGTGTCCAACATGGGTGCACATATACCACTGAAATTTCTGATAAACTTTCTATAAAATCTTGCTAAGCCATGAAAACTTCTTACCTCAAATATGTTGCTTGGCGATGGCCATTCTTTGATTGCTCTTACCTTTTCTGGATCCATATTCAATTCATTTGAAGAGATCACGAAACCCAAATATATGAGTTCCTTCTTCATAAAAGATCTTTTCTTCAGATTTATCAGCAACTTCTCTTGCTGCAACTTTTCCATCACTGATGTCAAATGTCTTAAGTGTTATCCCTTCGTCTTACTAAAGATTAGTATGTCATCCAGATATACTATTCCAAATTTCCCTATGAAGTCTTTCAACACTTCATTCATCAATCTCCATAAATATTCTTGGTACATTTGTCAACCCAAATGGCATGCCCACCCATTCGAACAATCCTTCATTTGTCTTGAATGATGTTTTCCATTCATCTCCCTCTCTCATCCTTATTTGATGATATCCACTTTTCAAGTCTATCTTGGAAAAATAGCTCTCTCCACTCAAACAGTCCATCAAATCATCCATCCTCGGTAAAGGAAATATGTACCTATTGGTTATCTTGTTGATGGCTCAGGAATCTGTACACATTCTCCATCCTCCATCTTTCTTTGGACTTAACACAGTTGGTACTGCGCATGGTCTTAGGCTTTCCATGACTAAACCTTTATCAAACAACTCCTGGACTTGATTTTTGACTTCCTCATTCTCTATAGGTGTCAACCTATAGCTGCTTTGTTTGGTAAACTAGCTCCTGGAATAAGGTCAATATGATGGTGTATAATCCTAATGGGTGGAAATGAGTGTGGTAACTCATCCACTACTATATCAACAAATTTTTCTAATAGTTCCCAGGTTTCTATAGGAAAATCTTCCACAAAATTATTTGTAAGGATAACTCTAGGCTTCCTCACTACAACAAACTACATTTCTTTCTCCTCCATGACTTCTTTCAAGATTTCCTTCCCACTCATGAGAAGTATGCTTGAACTAGCTTCCCCCTTTTTCTCTTTGTCTTCTATGGGTAACAACATATGTGTCCTACCATTCTTTTCTAGGGTATAAGTATTCTTCCTTCCATCATGAATAACTTTTTGGTCATACTGCCACGGTCTCCCCAATAAAATATGACAAACATCCATAGGAATTACATCACATAATATTTCATCCCTATAACCTCCTATTTTAAATTCAGCTTGGCATTGTTGACTTACCATTACTTGATGTCCTTTATGCAACCATGATACCTTGTATGGGTTTGGATGTGCATTTTTCTTCAGCTCCAATTTCTCCACCATCTCTGTGGATACTAGATTGTTAGTGCTCCCACTGTCTATGATCACCTTGCAAAATTTGTCTTTCGATTTACAAGAAGTTCTGAACAGACTCGTTCACTGAACTAGTTCCTCTACATCCTTCTCATTTTTAAGAAGAATCTTTCTCATCATGAGGTTCCTTCCTCCTTCTACTTCTTCTGCTTCCACATGTTTTTGTAATTCAACAACGTGTGCTTCACCTCCTCCTTTGTTCTTTCTCTTGGGACATTCCCAAGACTTGTGCCCTTGTTTTCCACAGGAATAGCATCTAACTATGCCTCCTCTGGCTCTTCCTCGTTATCTTCCTCTGGAAAATGAACCTCTTCCACCATGTTGCCCTTCTTTATAACTTCCACCTTTCTCATGGTGACTATGTTGTTTGTCAGCTTCATGCTTTGGCTTCTGAAACTTCTCTCTGGTAGTTCCCTTACCTCTGCTTGAGTTTCCTCCTCTGCTTCATTGGATTTGCTTCCTGGCCAATTTTTCTTCAGCTTTCAAGGTTGCTTGATAAACATCCTCGAATTTACTAACTGACATCATGTTGATATCCTCTTGGATTTCATAACTCATCCCATTGATATATCTGGCTGTCTTTTCATCTTCATGTTCCTTCTGTCCAACCTTGTTGCTCAGTCTGTAAAATTATTCAGTGTACTCCTTCATTGATAAACCTTTCTATCTCAGGTTATGCAATATTCTGTAAAGATTAATTTGGTAACCCTTCAAGATAAATTTGGATTTTAGCTTAGCTACCATCCTATCCCAGTTTTTATTTTTCTGCTTACCATTTCTCCTGCATTCGGCTTGCAGTTCATCCCACCATAGCGTTGTATGAACTTTCAGTATTGTCATTGCATGCTTCACCATCTTTTCTTCTTCGATATCTTCATAATCGAAGTATTTTTCCATAGCACGTAATCAATCTAACAATTCTTCAACTTCTAAATTGTCTTCATACTTTGGTACCTCTATTCTTGCTCTGGCTCCTATTTTTGAAACAATTTTTATTAAGCGATCTTGTGTAGCATCCTCTGCTACATTTTCTTTGACTTCTTCTTCTTCACTCTCATCTTCACTGATATCTCCAATGTCTGGTTCTCTTCTCTGCATTTTTTCCATGGCATCCAATCTCATTCGGATTTGCCTCATTTCTTCTTCCATTTTTGCATTCACTCTACGCCTTCTGGGTTGCATGATTTCACTGCATCACCTACAAACAAAAATTAATTTTTTGATACCACAAATGATATCAACTTACCTCCTTTCTCCTTTTGTCTGTTGTCTACAAACAAACTTAAAATCATCTCTAATACCACCTGATGTAGCCCCCCTACTCCCCGTAGGGCTATGCGACCTCCCGGTCAAAGGATCTCCGATTATTGAGTCTGATGACTCTCTGAAACCTTAATGGTTTCCTTCTGTATCAAGAAACATGCCTTTTCGGCTTCTTGGTTCAAGTCTGACAGAACCCACGACCTTCCCTTTCGCTCTGTTGCGAAATCTCAAAGTGTTGAGCGATAACTCCTTTTCATATAATCCCTCTCTTGAATGTGACCTTGGGAAATGACCACACGATTGCAGGAGCACCCATAAGTGGTTTGGAGTTAAACTATTTTTGAGCCTGCAATGCTCCTATGAATTCTATGTGTCCCCTTGACAGAACCATGGTTTGAATTGTTGCCCGCCCTCGATATCTTAAACTCATTGCAATTTTTGTCCCCCCAATACTACGGGATCGTCGATCTCACGTTCTTGACGATAACATCTAAATCGACGATCATATATGATCCCTTCAAATCTATGGACCAGATATACTTCCTTTGAATCAATGTCTGCGATCTCTTTTGCAACTCTGGACTTCAGGGTTTTGAAATCTCAAACCCAATTCTCTTTCATACTCAAATCTTCCAGATTTCACAATCTGTTGACACCTGTCCTGATCGATCAACGATTATGCTCCCACTATGGATGTTTGACCTTTCAACATAGATCAATGGTCCTGCAACCCTCTTCTTGATCGATGGCCGAGATCTCCTTCAGGTCTCCAGACTTCTGAAATCTCAAATCTCAAACTTCCTTTTCCCCAATGGATTTTACCTAGAGTCTGTGATCCACTGATGCGTGTCCTCCTGATCTAACGATCAAGGATTACTTTGTGTATTTACCTGGAATGCATGGATATCCACCACGTCCCTCTTAGATTTGGAGGCAACAAATCACTTTGGGAATTTACCCGGAGTCCACGTATTCGCGCCACGTCTCCCTTATATGTAACGGTCCAGATCTTACTTCGAGTCTTCGGGTCTTCGCACTCCGGCGATTTCAGCTCTCAAACTGAAAAAAACCACTTCAACTTCCCCAGAGCTCGATATTTGCTGCCAAGTGTCTCCTCACAGATTGATGACTCTTGTCTCTTCGGGTATTTGGACTTCAGATGTTTCAACGCTTCAACCTCTGCCTTCCTCTGGATCCTCTGGCCTATTGACACATAACCTCCTGGATCAATGATCCATATTTACTCCGGCCCTTCGGCTCTCCGTGCTTTGGAATTCACAATATTTGATGGTCCAGATCCTCTCTGACGATCCGACGCTCGGATTTCACCCTGAAAAATGTGACGACTCAGATATTCTCTTGCGATCGGATGACTAAGGTTCTACTTCGGGTTCTAGAAATCTCAAATTTCAACCCCGATAGGTTCTCTCTCCTCTATGATGAAAATTGCTAATGTTCTTGCACCTTCCTCTGATCCAACGAATGTCGATCTTATTCACTACAATCCAACAATCATGGTCACTCCTCCTCCTGAGCTTCTGATATCTCCCCGCTTGGAAGATTTATCAATCTTCAAAGGTTTCGAACCTTTTCTCTTTCTACGAGTCCGACTCTGGGATCTCATCAACACTCGAGAAAAGTGTTATATATTCTGAGCTTCTGTCCTTGAAAGGATTTTGATCTCCCACACACACCTTGCGTTCTCGAGATTTCGATAACTCAAATCGAAGGATTTCTTGGAAAGAAATTATTCTCGCCCACCTGGCGTTCCTGCCCACCTGGCGTTCCTCTGCGCTGGTTCTTTGAAGCTTGGTCACTCCTTGACACTATGCACACCTTGCACCTGGCCTAAGTTTCTCTTGTCCTCTATGAACTTCTCTGAGCCACTCTGAGACTCAGTCGACGCACTCCTTGCAATCGAGATGCACACCTTGCATACGAGTGTCAGAAGAGAAACAATTGAAACTCATTCAGTTTCGTCACGAACTCATACAATCAATATCTCGAAAAATCATACATAAACAAAAATGAAAATAACCAAACACACAGAATATCATAGTCATTCAATCATACATCAAATGAACACAGTCCAAGGATTTGGGATAATTATGTTTATTCTATTCATTCATGAAAACAAATTACATAGTGTTTACTCTACTCTACTCTACTCTACTTATCTCTCTAATCTTTATCTCATTCTTTATATTATGTCTATCTATTACAATACAACAATGAAAAAACTATCTAAGGACTGGCTCTATGAGCTCTCTCGTCCTGTCTACAACCTATCCTATCAACTCATAGTGGTTACCTAATATATCATATTACAATAACTAATAGTTATTGCCAGATAAGAGTCAATGCTCCATATCTGCAATCTCTTATAGTCCGTAAGACTTTACATACAAGTTACAATTTTAAAATGTTGTTTACAAAATATCCCAACAACTGATTTATCTCTTATATAAATGTTTGATTTGAAACTCGGTCTTGCTGAGATGTCATTCGTTTGCCTCCACACGTGCGTTGTTGACTTGGAAGGCGATGCTCCTGCATCACATGGCATGTCAAGGCAAGGCAAGACATGTCAAGGAAAGGCATGGCTTGTCAAGGCAACACATGGAAAGTATAGGCATGGCAAGGCTAGGCATGGAATGTCAAGGAAAGGCATGGCATGTCAAGGTAAGACAAGGCAAGGCTAGGCATATAATTTTTTTATGATCTTTACTAACGTTTATTAGAATTGTTGAATGTCTTACATCATTGGAATGGCATCTTAGTTGTAACTTATTTGATATTTTATTATCGTATGTGCACTTTGGTATGATGTAATATGATTATCATTTCATTTCATATGTTGTAATACTATATATATGATAGAGAAATTAATTATTGCATGAAATAAATAATAACTTTTCATTCTAAATGTTTGATTTTGCAGAACAAGGATCTTCCAGAAGATTAAGATCATCCTCAACAAATAGATTCAAATCATGATGTTGGGTTCGATGATGAGATGGCATATGATGCTCATGATGACACATATATAGATGATAGTTATGCCATTGTTGATTCAGATGATGACGATGACGATCATGATGACCAAGATCACCATGGTGATGATGATGTTGAGGCAGTTGTTGGTAGCAGCTAGTGACATTCATGATCATATAGACTACATCATGGATCATTTTTTATATATGGTTATAATGCCTCTTTTCATGGTTACTATCATATGTATCATTTTCATGGCCTTCAGTACCATACGATTGAGTTGTATCATTTTGACATGTTTCATGTTGACTTATATCATTTGGACATGACGTATCATATTGACTTGTATCACTTTGTCTTACATAATTTATCATTTTCATTTATATCATTTGTACATGATGTATCATTTTGACTTATGTCGATTGTTGGACATGTATCATTTTCAGATGATATTGATCTACTGGCATATATATTTGAATTTCACTTGTTTTAGTTATATATGATGATGATCTTATCAATTTTGACTCGTCAATTTTTATATATTGAAAGTGGTTGATGATTTTTGGATGCATATTTATTACGTATGATGGTTTTGATTTACTCGTCATGATGGATGTGGTCAAATTCACTTAAATTATAGATATTTGACTCACTTTTTTTAATTATAGATGATGATCATGTTATAATAATTATCGTGTTATTTTATCTATATTGGATGTTGTAGATTCTATTTTGATGGAGATTTAATAAGTATAATGATATTTTTAATTTGTATGGATGTACTTTCCCTAAAAAATTCTTTATAAATGTTATCCTATAAAATATTTCAAATGCATTTATATGACATACTGTATAATCATATAATTTATTTAAGAGACATGATATATTTAACTAATTAAATTGAAATAAAACATTAAATTAATAATTGTAAGCAAAACAAGAAGAATTTTTGGAAGCAAGAAAGGAAGCAACAATGGAAGCAAAATTGGAAGCCACACCGGAAGAAAAACTGGAACCCAAACCAAAATCAAAGCGGGAAGCAAAACGGGAAGCAAAACTAGAGGAAAAACTAGATGTAAAATTGGAAGCCAAACCATAAGCCAAATTGGAAGCAAAATTGGAATCCATATTAGAAGCAAAACTGGAAGCCAAAATGGAAGAAAAATTGGAAGCAACGCTTGGTGCTATTCCTAGCGTCAAACTGGAAGCAAAATTCAAAGCCATATCAGAAGCAAAATTGGACATAAAACGGGAAGCCAAAACAAATGCAAAAATGGAAGGCATATTAGAAGCAAAACTGGAAGAAACACTTGGCACTAAACCTGGCGCTATTCTTGGCGTTATTTTTCTGGCGCTATTCCTGGCACTAAATATGGAGCAATTATAAAAGTCCATATTGTGCCTCGTTTTGCGCCAGAAAAGGTGTCTGATTCATGGAGTAAAATACACTAAATTCTGGCGTTATTTTAGGTGCTAATTGCTAGTTCTATTATAGTGAATGGGAAGTTGTAACGACGTATTTCATCACTAAGTTGTCAAGAACAAATAAGAAGAATTATTCTACCATGGTAGTGGTGGATAAGCTTACTAAAGCTGCCCATTTTATTCCAATGAAGCCCACTCATAAGGAAACTAACATTGTTAATATTCATATGAGATAAATTACTAGGATACATGGTGTTCCTAAGACAATTGTATCTGACAAAGATCCCAAATTACATCAAATTTTTGGAAGGGATTATTCAAGGGATTTGGAACAAATCTGAATTTTAGCACTGATATGTTGAGAATGTATGTGATGGATAAACCATCCAAATGGGAGGATTATCTGCATTTGGCATAGTTTTATTATACCAATGGGTATCAAACATCTCTAAAGATGAGCCCATTTGAGGTACTTTATGGTAGAAAGTATAACACACTAGTGAGTTGGGACAACCCAGCAGTCAGAGCCAGGTTTGGACGAGAATTACTCAGGGAAATGGAAGAGAAAATGGTGAGAATAAAACATAATTTAAAGGTTTCCCAGGATAGGTATAAAATTTATGTTGATAAGGGCAAAACTCACTAAGAGTGCAAAGTGGGTGACCATGTGTTTTTAAAAGTAAAGGCCAAGAGAATTTCCCTGAAGTTGGGAAATTGTTCAAAACTGGCAGCTCGTTAACGTGGGTCGTTTGAAATCATGGAGAGTATTGGTTATGTAGCATACATGCTTGCCTTAACTGCATCAATGTGTATCCATAATGTATTCCATGTATCATTGCTTAAAAAGTATGTACCTAATGCTAATATTGTCATTGATTGGAATGTGATTCACATGGAGCAAGAAGGATACTTCCGAGTTTAGTCGGTATTCATATTGGATCATAAATTCAAGATGCTTCAGAATCGAGCAATATGAATAGTAAAGTTTCAATGGACCTGGTACAGTCCTGAGGATGCTATACGGACAAAGTATCCACATTTTTTTGAGAACTTTTGAACTTTTGATTGTATATGTGTATCTACTGCACTGAGACAATGCATAAATAAGGGGGAGGGGAATGTAATACCCCTAGGCCGAACCCCGTTGTAATTATAAATGTAATTGTACATGTAGGTTGATGAGTTAGGATACTTTGGCGTGAGAGTGCCTTTGTATATATGTATTTTGAGGCTAGAGTGTATGTATGGTTATTGGGATAGTGAGTCAAAAGTTGTAAGGTCAACGATCCTATTTTTGTAAAATGCAATCACACTCATTTTTAATGAAAACACATCATTGTTGCAGACCAACCATGTAAAAGAGTATGGGGGGATAAACTACACCAAAATGGGAAATGGGGGCCAAGATTCTAGGGAAAAGGGGCTAAGCTAAGGGGCTTAAGCCCAAAGGAATACTTTATTAATATTCCCAAAATTGTGTAAAGTGTAAAGTATGGATATTTAAATATATCCTAATTCCTTATGTTGAGGAACATATCACCTTGTGAGGGAATCCATGTGAACCAAGGTAGTTCCCAACATGACAAGCGTCAAGTTGGGAACATGCAAATATAATTGGGGAAATTTAGTTCATTTGAACATATTTCCATTATCATTCTGCACCTCACCATCTCCATGCTACCGTCATTTGTACCTTCATGTTGCTAGTACACATACTTGTACTTGTACCAGGACCATGGTTAGATTTGGATTTGGACTGAAGAAGCAGGTTTTCAAGCCCGTAGGACATTGAATAAGTGGGTTGCCAGGCCCATGTGCATTCTCTCTAGGTGAGAGAATTGTTGGGAATTGATTTCCCAAGGTGCCAAAATGCAGTTATAGGGCTCTGAGACTTCCTTTCCAACCTGTTGTTGAAGCCCGAGAAGGGATGTGGGGTAGTTGAAGGACTGTTGAGAAGAGAAGGGGCACATTTCCTAGGGTGGGGCAAGCATGTGGGGAATGAGGGACTGTAGGTTGTTAGTTTGAGTTGGCATCTGTGTTTGAGCTTATATGTTATTAGAGAAACCTTATCCTAGTTATAAATCCTTTATCCAGGTGGATTTTTAACCCCAGCTCAGGGGCGACCCACTACTGATATTGTATGAGCGGTGTGGTCTAAGGCTGGAGGAACGTGGAAGGTCTGGACGCAGTTGTTGTTATTTTTACTAAATATAAGTGTCTATTGTGTGTTAATTTATGTGTCATGTTAATATTTATTCATTTATTCCTATTAGTTTTATGTATATGTTGTATTTGTATATAGTTGTTATTATTCGAAATTAATCTATGCACTTGAAGAGAAATTTAGCTAATTAAAATATATTATAGTTCAAAATTTCATGTGGCATTTCCCAGTAGGATTCTGGGGATGCTACAATGGAAAAGATTGAGAAGAAACTTGAGACCTCAAAAAAAGTGTTTCCAATGTTAAAGAAGCAATTTGTTGAATGCCAAAACTCCCTCACAAATGTCACGGAAAAATTGGTCTTCTCATGATAAGAAAGAGCTGTAGAAAATTTAATACAAATTATGTATTGTTTGGATTCTCCTGATCTAACAATTATATGTCATTGTTAAATACATAATCACTTCTACTAAAATTCTTGCGGAATTTAAAACATGATCGCCAATTGCAATATCAAGAAGAGAGATCAATCACACATAACACATATGTTTTACCAGGAAAGCATAAAGCTAAAAACCCCACTATCATATATTATGTATATATGATGGATCATGAAACAATCTCATACAAAACTCTAATCCAAGAGCTCTCAGTACAATATACAATCGTCTCACATTGTCATACAAAAATTGGCAAATGCATGTGTCAATTTACTGCCTCCAGACAACCTGCCTCCTCTATGCAATCCCTGCTGATGGAAATCCATGCAATGCATGAATCCCTCTTTCCTAGGCTGCGCATTCCTCATGGGAACATCCAATGTGTGTGTGGTTTCATGAGTGCACTCACTAATATCACAACTGATAGTCAAATTGTCCCTTTCACCTATTATCTCAATTGGGTCTCCACTAGATCTGACATGCATGTAGTTAACAGTTGTAAATCTTCAGTTGCATGTGAGATCACTGATTGTGAATTAATTAATAATTAATTCACTGATCTCTCACTAGTATAAGTTCAGTTACAACTAGTACAACTGAGATTAACTCACTTAACTAAGTTAAACTACTTTACAACTCACATAACTACACATATAACTCAATTACAACTTCGAATCACTCAGTTACAACTAATTCAACTTGCATGTCCCACCCATCAATCTTTGAACTCGAATTTCCTATAGCTAACTAATTATCCACTTCAGTTAACTATTTCCAAGTTCTCATTGAGAATAGATTAATATTTATTGTCCAACTATTATTAATGGATAATAATAGTCGACATGCGTCTATAAATAGAATTCGTTCACCATCTATAAATAGACATCATCTATAAATAGATTTTTCTCATCATCTAAAAATAGACTTCCACCTAAAAATAGTCTGAGGCTCCATCCTAGTGTAGGTGCATAATTTTCACTAGGATCTTCTTGTTGAATCTCAACACTCCCTCTCAACAATAAAGAGATTATCCTTCACCCCAATCCTGTCTCTATGGTATTCGAATTTGCTCCTGGTGAGCGCCTTCGTTAGAATGTTCGCATCCTGGTCTTCCATAGGAATGTACTGAAGCAACATGATCTTCCGCTACACACAATCTCTGATATGATGATTTCGGATATCTATATTCTTAGATCTATCATGAAACACAGGATTAATTGAGAGTTTAATGCAACTCTGATTATCACAACGAATCACTTTCAGATCTAAATGATAACCAAACAAACCAACCAAGATATTTCTCATCCAGATAGCCTCACATGCATCTTGAATCGCATCCATGTATTCTTCTTCCACTGAACTGAGTGCCATGGATCTCTGCTTCCTGCTGTACCAAGAAACAATTGTAGATTCGATACTAAAGATCCCCCCTGATGTGCTCTTTCTGTCCATTGGGCTTCCCACCCAATATACATCTGTGAAGCCATGCAACTTCACCTCATCTGTTTGTCTGTACCATAATCCATACTCATATGTTCCCCTCAGGCATCTCAGGACATGCTTACCTGCCTTCCAAAAGATCTTGGTAGGCTTAACCATTGCTTGACTCAGTTGGTTAACCGCATAGAAAATTTCCAGTCTCGTGTTCACTAGATACATTAGCGAACCCACTAAATTTCGATAGACAGTAGCATCCGCTACCTCTCCAGAAGTAGCATCCTCTTTCCTCCAGTTTCCTGGAAGAGGAGTATCCATGGGTATGTAGCCCTCCATGTGAAACTTACCCAGTATCTCCCTTTCATACTGGCCTTGAGACACAAAAAGTTCACCATCTCGCTGCCATATTTCCAATCCAAGGAAATAATGAAGGAGGTACATATCCTTCATCTTGCACTCCTTTGCAAGGCGCTCCTTACATGAGTGTATCAATTGCTCATCACCAGTCAATATTAAATCATCAACATAAAGAACAATGATTAAAATCTTACCCTCCACCAATGCATCAACCCAAGTGGGATCCTGCAATGCTTCCTGAAAGAAATATGGTTAAGTCACAATACATTTTCTTATGAGATCCATGTATCCAGTAAATCGATCGGGAGACTATCTCTATCTGTGCTGTGAAGTAGGGGCTCCTACATTCTGTGCAACATCTAGTCTCAATCTATCAACTTTCGTGGTGCACTTTCTGCCATTTCTGATGGATGGATATGCACGAGTGGCTTCCTCCACTCCATGAACCTCCTCATGTGGTTGATCCACATATTGCGACTCATCTTTGGGAACCAATAGTTCCTCCTCTGCATGCAATTCTAGCTCCCTCTCAAGCGACAACTGCATGGCTTTCCCCTCATCGAATTTTATATCCCGTCACATAACAATCATCTTACTGTTAGGAAAATATACACGATAATTATGGGGTGTTTCTGTGTACCCCACAAATATCCCAACTTCAGCAGTCGGCTCCAGCTTCTTCCTGGCATTCTTGGTCACATGCACATAAACAGATGAGACAAAAATCTTAAAGTGAGAAACATCTGGTTTCTTACCAGTGAAATCTTCTTCAGGTGTACTCATGCCAAGTACTCTATGAGGACAACGGTTTTGCACATAAAACGTAGTGTTGCATGCTTCCACCCACAAATGCATTGGTAGGCCTTGATCATGCAACATTACTCGTGTTGCACCCACGATCGTTTTGTTCTTCCTCTTCGCGACCCCATTTTGTTGTGGGTTATGAGGCGCTATGAGTTCTCTTCGAATTCCTTCTTTGTTGCAAACGCCTTTGAATTCGTTAGAGATGTATTCTCCACCATTATTGATCCTCAGAGACTTCACTTGCTTCCCTAAATATTTCTCCACCAATGCTTTAAACTCACATAACTTTGAGAATGTTTGATCCTTGATCCTTCTTCTGCATGAAGAAGATCCAACATTTATGAGAAAAGTCATCAACAAAAATAACATAATACTTATGTTTTTCTGTTGAAGAAACCAAGAATGGTCCACACACGTCTGTGTGAACTCTCTCTAGGATCACCGAAGCACGGTTCTCCTTTTCATGAAAGGTGGACTTTACATACTTCCCCATGGTCCAACCCTTGCACTGATCTAACTGAGCAAGTTTTCCCATTGGAAGTCCAGTAGATATTTGTTGCATGCTTTTCAAGGCTCCATGATGAAGATGGACCAATCGCCTGTGCCATAATTCGCCCTCATCCTGGCTCACCACTTATTTTTCCTTGCCCATCATGGAAGCATAGCCAACTACCTCCATCTTGTAGAGATTCTTAACTTGAATCCCTACCTTATTGACTTGACCCGTTTTTTTTTGTCGCATAAAATCTTTTCCATCGTTGAAAACACCATCATAGCCTCTGTCCTCCAACATTGCGATTGAGACCAAGTTTTTGTTTAGACCTGGAACATGCATAACATATTTCAATTGAAATGGTTTACCTGACTCCCTCTAAAATATAATGGTACCAATTCCAGTCACATTGTATCGTCCATCGTCGCCCATCTCTATATGCATTTTGAGATCTTTCTCCTCCAATTCACTGAAAATCTCCTTATCTCCCATCATGTGGAAGGAAGCACCACTATCCAAATACCACACCAATCCCAATGCACTTGACGCCATGCATGCGATCAAGGAGAAGTCAATTTCAAATTGCGAGGCAAGAGCCTCACCAGCTTCAGCTCCAATAGCCTTCTTGTTCTTCTTCTTCTACGGATAGTTAGTAGCGAGATGCCCATGTTCATGACAGTAAAAACACTTCACTTTGGACAAATCCAACTTCTTTCCTTTAGACTCAAATTTTGAATGGAATCTCTTCCCCTTCCCTTTCCTTGCCTTGGCAACCAAAGAACAATCCTCTTCATCATCATGTTTTGATGAAGATCCATCTCTGGTGTTCCACCTGAACTCCTCCTGCACTAGATCCGACCATAGTCGTTCCCAATCTGGCAATTTTTCCCTTCCATTGACAAAGTCTTGATAATTGTGCCAATTCTTGGAAAGTGCTAGGAGAGCCAAGCTCACCAAATCATCATCAGTGACCATTATTCCCACACTCCCAAGATCATCCTGACATTGGACAAACTTCGTGAGATATTTTGGAATGGAGTCGCCCTTCTCCATATTGATCTTCCCGAGTTTATCTTTGAGTGTCAATTTCCTATGGTCATTGTTGTTTTGGAATAGATCCGTCAAATCCTTCCACATTGGATATGGTGTGGCTTTCCTTTCCCATGGAGGTTTGAGACAATGTGGTCTCGTACTCCATCCAACATGATCCTCCTCGCCTTTTCCACTTTATTTTGCCATGCATCAAGATTTGCAGCGTCTGCAACATCTGGCTTAGGAACATCCTTGTCAATGAATTCCTTCAAGCCATTGTCTTCGAGTACTGCCTCCATCCCGTCCTTCCAAGAAATTTAGTTCAAGTTTCCCTTGAGTGCATACTCTAACCTCAAGCCATTGAAATCCATTTCGATCTTGAATCAGTTGTAGCACTAAGAAAGTCTTTCTGCAAATTCAAATTCTATCCAATCACAAACTCAGCTTCTGCAATCTTCTGTGCTCTGATACCATATATAAATTTTAATATAAATTATGTATTTCCTGGATTCTCTTGATCTAACAATTATATGCCATTGTTAAATACATAATTGCTTCTACTAAAATTCTTGCGGAATTTAAAACACAATTTCCAATTGCAATATCAAGAAGAGATATCAATCACACATAACAAAGATGTTTTACCGGGAAAGCATAAAGAAAAACCCCACTATCATATATTATGTATATATGATGGATCATGAAACAATCTCATATAAAACTCTAATCCAAGAGATCTCAGTACAATATACAATCGTCTCACACTATCATACAAGAATTGGCAAATGCATGTGCCAATTTACTGCCTCCAGACAACCTGCCTCCTCTGTGCAATCCCTGTTGATGGAAATTCCTGCAATGAATGAATCCCTCTTACCTAGGTTGTGCATTCCTCATGAATACATCCAATGTGTCTGTGGTTGCATGAGTGTGCTCACTAATGTCACAACTGATAGTCAAAATGTCCCTTTCACATGTTATCTCAACTAGGTCTCCACTAGATCAGACATGCATGTAGTTAACAGTGGTAAATCTTCAGTTGCATGTGAGATCACTGATTGTGAATTAATTAATAATTAATTCACTGATCTCTCACTAGTATAAGTTAAGTTACAACTAGTACAACTGATCTTAACTCACTTAACTGAGTTAAACTACTTTACAACTCACATAACTACACATATAACTCAGTTACAACTTTGAATCACTCAGTTACAACTAATTCGACTTGCATGTCCCACCAATCAACCTTTGAAATCGAATTTCCTATAGCTAACTGATTTTCCACTTCATTTAACTATTTCCAAGTGCTCATTGAGAATAGATTAATATTTATTGTCCAACTATTATCAAGGGATAATAATAGTCGACATACATCTATAAATAGAATTTGCTCACCATCTATAAATAGAATTTTCTCATCAACTAAAAACATACTTCCACCTAAAAATAGCTTGAGGCTCCATCCTAGTGTAGGTGCATAATTTTCATTAGGATCTTCTTGTTGAGTCTCAAAAAGAGCAACAATAGATGAAGAAGGTAGCATGCTACCACCTTATCCTTTTTGTGTCGGATTGAAGAAGGGAAGTGATGAGAGGAGATCAAAGACTCATCCTACACCAACACTTAGAATAAGTGGCAAGCTAATCAGATGGGAAAATAAGGAGAAGAATACCAAGAGGTCTTCATCAAACAAGACATCCCTTATTTGTCACTATTGTAAGAGAAAAAGGCCACAAAGATACCAAGTGTTGGTACTTAGAGGCTTGTTCATTATGTGGGAACACAGGCCATCAGGTAGCATCTTGTTGGGAGAGGCAAGCCACATGCCACAATCCATATTGATTTCAAAGGAGGAATGGAAATAATACTTCTCCAATCCAACGATGAACTTAAAGGAACACAAAGAGGATGAGTATGTCAGGAATTCCATGTAGAATGGAGGAAATCAATATACAAATAACAATATTTTATTAATCAATTCATGATTTATATTGATATATGGACAACTGTTTATATACTATAGAGTATATAAGTCTCAACTTTTTACGTGGGTGAGATGTCCAAAGGTTTTATTACAATAGCTAATTATGATTATTTTTGGGGGCATATTACAATTCATCCCCACTTGAAATGTTTCGACCTCAAAGCATGGGTAATCATGAATGACTCAATCTAAAGTCTTTGTTTTCTCCAAATGGATTCATCTTCCAATAGATTCTTCCACTTGATAAGGTAATCGTTGATACTTATTGAACAAAGGACTTTGGTTTTGATTTTTAATATCCCTCTAGGCTTCAATATTAGTCTCCCTTCTTTATCCAAAAGGGGTAGTTTTGTTTGTATACGAGTTGTTGGACCCAACTTTTTCTTTAAACATGAAACATGGAATACATCATGTAAGTTCCCTTTGTTTGGTATTTCTAGCGCATATGCTACTTTGCCAACTCTCCTTTTGATTTGGTAAGGGATATAAAACTTGGACACAAGTTTATGATTTTTGTAATTTTTGAGTGAATTTTGCTTGTACAGTTGTAGTCAAACAAAAACCTAGTCTCTTACTTCAAATTCACAATCAATTATTTTCAAATCATCTTGTTGCTTGATTTTGTTCCTCAATTTCTTGAGATATTTTTTTAGGATATGAAGGAATTCATTAGAAGTGCCTAGGTATTTTTTTACAACAAAAGCCTTGAAATTGGAGACAACATACTCTTTTATTAATGGTGGAGGTGTTGGAATATGGAATGATGACTCGTGTGGTATTGTTGAAGTGTGGGTAATAATGTCTACTCTTATGTAAAAGAGTTATCCCACATGCATAATTATGCAATATACACTTGTTACCATTCATTATATAAAGAGGTGAAATTGCATTTATACCACATGTATTTTGGGATGTAATTCCTCCATACCTCTTGGTATATAATAGAGGTAAGAGAGACCCTTGAGGTACATTGAAGTGAAGGATCACATAGTGATCATATACATTGGAATGATGTGAATATGGAGTGTGATGTGTGGGATCTCAAGTGTAAGATTGGAAAATTCTAAAGAATAAATAAGACAATACCTTTGCATGGATGTTTCCCCATTTTGGGGTTTTACCACGTGTATATGGTGTACTCTCATTTCCTCTTGTCTCTTTATTATTTTGATTATATGTTGTTGTATGGATATGTGGTTATACTAGTAAGGTTATATTGTTTAACATTGGTGTTTTTTTATTCATATGTCTCAATATTCTAACCGGAGGATATCGATATAAGGATTCAAATGGAGTCATTTTTTCCAAAGTGTGATATGTGGTGTTATACCACCATTCAACAAGATGTATCCAATTGTGTTGCTTTGATTCATAATCGTTTAAAAAATTCTAAGGTATCCCTCAAGGCATTTATTTACCACTTGGGTTTTTTCGTAAGCCTAGGAATGGTATGATGTGCTCATGGTTAATGTGCTTCCTACATGGTGGAACATTTCTTTCCAAAAGTTATTGATAAATTTGGGGTCCCTATCACCAATGATGACTTTGGGAAAACCATGGAATCTATAAATATTTTTCACATAGCTATCGATGATTTGATTGGGCTTAGATTTTGATGAAATTCTAATGATATGGGAATATTTGGTTCATCGATCTACAATTACAAATGTGTTATCCTTTCCTTCTGAGGTAGGGAGACCTATGATAAATTTCATACACACCTCAATGCATTTATGATCTAGGATATGAAGGGGTTGAAGGAGACATGGAGGTGCAACTGATTCAAACTTTTGTTGCTAATGGGTATCACACTCTACCACATATTTCTAAACTTATCAGTCTTCATTCCTTTCCAGAAGAAGGATTGTTGGATATTGTAGTATGTTTTGAAAAATCCAAAATGGCTTGCAAACAAGAAGTCGTGATTCTCTTTTAAAATTTGAATTTTGAATTTGAAAGTGTTGGGTAAATATATTCTCCCCTTATACCATAGTAAATCATTTTCCCATGTAAATTTAGAGTGTGATGTAACAATGCTATGGACTTCCTCGATTATCCTTTTTATTTATGGATTTTTCACATATTTTTCTTGAACATTTGAGATCCATTCATGAGTGACTATTTATATTGAGCATAGTGTAACATTCCCTTCTTCTTTCCTTGATAAGCTATCAAATTTTTTTTTCCTTGCCCTTCTTATAGAGAATTTAAAATTCAGAAGCTTGAAATTCTGGTTTGTTTTTGTTATCACCCTAACAATTTTTATCAGGATACAAAAACTTCCGAAGTTTAGCGAGACGTTATACCACAGTAGAGGCGCGATAGTTCAAGGCGCTCGGCTATATTCCGCGACGTATGAATGAATGTAGCGGAAGTGGGAAGGGAGAAGGTCGTCGATCTTGAAGAATCTCAGATCTACGTTCGAAGCCTACATCAGACAAACAAATAGCACAAAACTTAACATCACGAAGGAAGACTGGGAAAAACTACTCTGGTTCCGACGGGGAGCGCGTGGCGCTCTTACACATGCATCGGGGGAGACGACGGATTGCCTGAAACCAATTTTCCTATGGCCTCGATGTCACATGGTTCAAAACGTCATGTCGATAGCTCGCGGGGAGGATGGTGGTTGGTCAGATCACCTCACATCACCGGTCTAGGTACTTTCCTGGATGACGTACCAAAAGGACATCGCCGCATAACTAACTCGAGGCTCATCATTTGAAGTGGATTGATGAAGTGTGGCACACCAAGGTACTGTGACAGTAATTCGTGAGAAAAGTACACAAACCATCCAATCTCAGATATGAATCATTTTATCCTATTTTGTGAAATTGTCATCTTATGCATAAGAAAAACAAGCTCGGCCTGTGCTCCTGAATTCTATAAACTCAAAGGGTGGTCAAATCAAGGTCTCTGCGAAGTCCGGAAGGCATGGATAATACCCATCAAACGGTGTCTAGTGCAACTGGGTTCTCAGCTAAGGTACCAGGCAGGTCAATAAGTAAGAATGAAAGATGGGTCTTGCAGATGTCGGTGACTAAATTTCATACCAAACCTGAAACTGAGACAGATTCAGGAGTAAAATTAAACCCCGTTATGAGGGATCTTGTCATAAATGAACACACAGACAACACCTGCCACCTAGCCGCAAAGAAGAAGAGGAGAAAAAGGAGGAAATCAGAAGCCAAAACCGAGATGATAGAGAGCATCAGGGAAAATTTTGATTGGTGGAGTACCCTGGAGGAGGAAATCGCCATGCTGAGGTGAATCCTCAAGTAAAATTTTGGTGTATTTCAGATAGTTTTGGACAGATGTTGGCTTAAGAGAAGGGATTCCTTATATGACAGACCGATTACTAACGGTCCATTTAAATAATACAATTGTTCTTCCTTTTTGTAACTTGTATCTGTTTTTAGAATTATGAGGAAGTCAGAACGTTTTAAATTCCATATGAAATTCATCTATATATGCTTGGCCTCACGAGTATAAAAGGATGGAGAAAAGAAGAGCCTTCTCTCTGTGCAGGAAAACTTAATAAATCTCTGGGGCTGGAATGAATACATGGGTGTAGAGGCAGATTTTGGGACTTTTTATGAAAAGATTCTAATATGGTGGTGTTATGAGTCTCGTTTTCTCTCATAGTGTGTGATTCTTGTTATTATGTATTTACATTTTTCTTCCTTCTATCTAAATTGAGAAACTAAAAGTCCAGAATTCATTATACAATGCTCTCAGCTTGGCGATTTAGACTATGTTCATCTCTTCTAAACCATTTCAGAATTCATTACTATAATGCTCTGATAATAGTTGTGTGTTTCTTTTCTTCTGATACCTCTAAAATTTTCAAAGCATAAACTCAGAAGTCACTTCCTCATTTACCCTTTTCCTCTTGATTGTTTTCATGATTTGGAAATGCATCCTACATTCTTGACCCCATAGCCCAAAGGTCATCTTCATCTCTTCAACAACTTTATTAAAACCCCAAAACAAACCAATTCTAGCCACCGATTTCCATAGATGTATCAAGTGACACGAGAGATCCCTTTCTAAGTTGAGAAGGCTAGTGCCTCAGCTCTAAAGCTGGTTGAAACAGTTACCTCTGTCATCTGTCTATTCAGTCGGACAAAATTTACAGAGTGCTAACAGTTTTCACCAAGAAATTGACTTCAAACAAATATTGTTTCCATTTTTCCAAGGCACAAATGATTGTCAATGTCTCCTTATCATAAGTAGATTTTACTTTCTCTCTAGGATTTAATTTCTGAATTTCAAAAGAAATGGAGTGGTTTTTTTGCATAAGCACAACTGCTATTCCTATTCTTGAAGCATCGCATTCGAGCACAATGGGTTTAGTGAAATTTGGTGCAGCCAAAACTGGGTTGTTTTCATTAAAGTATTCATCTCTTTAAAAGAGGCTTCAACTACATCATTCCATTTAAAATCATCCTTTCCAAATGGTGTTATTAGTGGGGAAATAGTCGTTGCATAGTTTTTTTATGAATCTTCTATAATATCTTGTAAGACCTAAGAACCCTAGTAAATATGTGATAGTTTTTGGAGCAGGCCACTTAGTAATCGATTCAATCTTGTTCGGGTCCACCTTAATTCCTTACTATGTGGCCCATAAATTCTATCTCTCTTCTTCCAAAGTTTCATTTCGATTTGTTTGCATAGAACTTAGTTTATTATAATAATATCAACATTGTCTCTACGTGTTTGAAGTGTAGGGTCCAATTTCTTCTATAAAAAAGTATATTATCAAAGACCACAAGCACAAAATTTTGAAAGTATGGATGAAATAGGTCGTTCATCATTGCCTAGAAGGTAGTTGGGCCATTTAATAGTCCAAATGGCATAACATGAAATTCATATAGGCCCTCATGTTTAAGAAAGAAGTTTTTGGAATGTCCTCCCCTCACATTCTTATTTGATTATAGCTGGATTTTAGATCAAGACTTCATAAATACTTAGCATCATGAAGTTCATCTAGTAGTTTGTCTACAAATGAGATGGGAAACTTATCTTTGATGGTAATATTATTTAATGCACGATAGTTGATAGAGAGCTTACATGAGCCATTATGTTTCCTTACTAGTATGGTTGGCATTGAATACGACCTATTGTTTATGTTTATTATACCACAGTATAATAATTCTTGAACCAAGCACTTAATTTCTATTTTGAGTTGATGCGATTTCTTGTAATACTTCCTCCTAACTAGAGTTGATCCAGGAATGAGCTCTATGATATGATCTCTCGACCATATTGAAGGAAGGACATGAGATAAGTCTTGAAAGATGGTATTATATTTCTCAAGCATCTTATGGAGACCTTCAAGATATTTTGTTTCATCAAACACTCCATCCATTGAATAACAATGTAAAAGATAGACTTGGGCTCCCTTCCTAATAATTTTCTTCATTTTGTTGGAAGAAAATATTTGTGTGGGTAGGCTGTTGATTCCATGGAATTTGTATTTTTTCATTTTCATAAAATATTAGGAATTTATTTTGTAGATTCAACCCTATTGTTTTGATAAAGGCCAACCATTGGGATTCTAAGACAATGTCTACCCCCCAATCACCATGGCACACACTGGATATCTTGATCGGTAGTCATTGATAGTCAATTCCACCTTATTGTATTTTTCATCGCAAGAAGTAGTTTTTTCCCCACAAATTGTGATTTGGAAATGAGAGGTAAGGTAAACAAACATATTTAATTGTCTTTCTATCATTGTATCTATAAAATTGTGTGAACTACCACTATATATAAGCTTCATTACTTTATTTTCCTTAATGTAGCCAAAGAATTTAAGAGTTTGGGGTTGAGCAATGCCAGTCATTGCGGTGACATAAAGTGTTGGCGTGGAATTATGTATGTTAGATTCCTCGTTGTCAGTCCCTTCACTGAAAGAAGCTATGTCCCCAACTTTATCTTCCTTGTCCCTGATTCTATTATTTTTTTTCTACATATGAAGAACCTTTTGTCCTTGAATTTATGCCCTAGACTCCAATCAGATGTGTTGCATCTAAAACATTGACTCTTATCCTTCCTATTATCTAATTGATTTTTTTAGGTGAGGAGGAATATGTTTTGAACTTGATTTTTCAAACTGGGGGTAAAGGGATTATTGATATAACATGAGTTTTTCTTCAATGAATTTGTTTGTTTTCCATGCTTGCTCGATATCCTTGACATCTAGTAATTTGAGTCTGTTATGTATATTCATTTTCAACCCTAATATGGAAATATGTAGTAGATGTTTATCGAATAAGTCTATGATGTGGGTGGCTAGTACATGAAAATCATTAAAATATTCCTCCATTGATCTTGATTGTTGCAACCAGGTGAGTTTGATGAACACTTTGTCCTCCTCTATATCCTGAAAATGCTTAAAATTTTTTTTTGAATGTGTCCTAATATCTTGCTAGTCCTTGAGATGTGTGGTTCCACCATAAGAACCAATCACAAGCCAAGTTATCCAAGTGCATCAATGTAATGATGATTTTCTCTTCCTCATCATGTATGTGATATAAATCAAAATAATTTTTGGATTTATTAATCCATCTTGTGCCTTTTCTATCATCCTCTCCTTCAAACTTGGGTATATTTATTTTTATTTTGTCTACAATAGAATTGAATGAACTTGATTTGTATGATTGGTGTGACCATGAAACGATGCATGGGAATTTGGATTGTTATTTCCTTTACTTTTGTTTTTTAATGCTTCGAGCTCCTCCTTAAGTAGCTTGAAATTTGAGTTGATCCCTTCAATTTTAGTGACAATTTTAGCTTCTAAATTTTTCATTGTATCAGTTAATTTTGAATTGGGAGGCTCTATGGCACCTGAGTTCTTCCTTAAATTATCCCTATGCCTCACAAAGAACTGTTTTATTTTCATAAGCAGAAAGACCCCCAAATTTCTGAATTTGATAAGAATGAACTTAATTTGTACGATGGCTAGTTCTACTATTCGAGAAAATGAATTAATTCATATGATTGTTGGGTGTACTATTTGTACCCCATGTACAATTGTTGGATTGAAAAGAGACATTGTATAGATAGTACAACAGTTGGCTTGAAAAACAACATTGTACAGAAGTATGATGGCTAGATTGACAGAAAAAAAGAAAGTACGACTCGACAATACAAAAATAATGGCTGAGAGTGCACTTTTTAAATCCACAAATTTTCCAATATCTTGGCATACCAATTGGAGGCAATCAATATATGAATAATCACCATTTTATTAATAAATTCATTCTTTACATTGATATATGGACAACTATTTATATACCACACAGTATATAGGTTGCAACCTTTCACGCGATTGAGATGTCTAATGGTTTTAATAAAATAGTTAATTATCATTATTTTTTTGGGCATATTACATAGAAGGAACAATAAATTTTACCACCACTACAATTTGAGTTGACATTGGGAAGAAAAGTATTGGTGACTTCATCAAGAGGTTCACCCTAGAAACTATACAACCAAGAAAAGAGTGTGGAGAGTGAAGAGTAAAGTGGATGAGAAGTTCCCTGCATCTCCAACCCAAGGAGTAGAAGTTTTCCAAGGAATGATAGCGCAAAGGAATTCCATATCACCATTGAATAGGATAGTGGTTTGATTCCTACAACCAAGGTCATCCCATTCTACTTGCTTCCTACAATATTTCAGAAGAGCCCCTTCTTGGAGGTGTGCCAAAGATGATGCATGAAGGATAATGACCTTGGAGGGGGGTTATTGAGAAATCCATGACAACCACCAAAGAAAAAATAAATGTTGGATGATGAATTGTTATGACACACAAAATTTAATCCATATGGAAATATATTTATTGATCGACACACATGCCTATCAACACCTAGGGAGAATTACATTTATCGATTTACACCCCCAGTGGAAGCATGACAAGTAGAGAGGAGATGTCACAACTCACGTGCCAATCAATACTTGCTAAAAACATCTCTAAGTGTGTGACAAATCCATTTAAAAAATCCATTAATCAATAGCTTTTAAACACAATTTATTGCTTGTGAGACTTCAAGAAACATTTATATTTATATTTATACTATAACTACTTTGTATCTTCTTATATTAATATGTCACAATAAGAATTACAGTTAGTCACTACTATATGCATGATGGATTTTATATGAATAGAAAACATAGTAGTCGAAGTCATAAAATTGTATTATGCTAGTTTACTAAACACTTTATTGCATAACAAAAAAACATAGGTTTCAAACGACAAAATGGACTATTTCTATCTATCCTATTCCTAAGTTGTGCTTAAGTGTTGGTTCTCTTGATTTTTTGGGTCTTCATCTAGACATATTGGACTTGACGATGCAACTTTATAATGTAGATTGTTGATGTGCCCTTCTTCCATACCATCTTGATTTTCAGATGCATTGTAAATATTGAATTCCAAGTTGAAAATTTCCTTACACTGGATATGTATTTTTGCTTCCATGATATTAAGTTTGTGCTTAGCATATTGTTGATAGATCCCTTCTTCCTCAATGATATAAGTTATAAATTATTTAGTCATCCAGTATATCTATGTTTCTCTGTGAATTTTGGTATCATGAGTCCTATAATACCCTAGGTCCAAAAGCGCTAATTCAATTTCTATTTTATCTTTTGATAGCTGCTAGAATTTGTGGCTATGGGAAAACATAGTGTCTGACTTATGATCATGCTATAAATATATCAAAGTCATCCTTACTTATTTTGTTGAACAACCTAACTTCTCAAGTTTTTCTGTTGTCAACTAAAATTCATAAATTCTCATTTCCTTCCTACAAAAGTTCATGATTGTTTCCAGATCTCAATCCTCCATGCACACTTCTTTCTCTTTGTCTACTAAGTTAGAACGGTTGGCTGCCTCTGCACCATGCTCAACTCTGTCCCTTGGTTCGAACACCTGAAGTGAGGATAAGGTATGTCTTCTGCAACACTCATTATTTTCAAATGCTACATTTTGAAAGTATGGTTTGTTTTTCTCCACAACAGGGGAAACGGTTCCTACTACCTCACCATCTTGTGAAGCCTCTTGAACATGCCTTTGGTTCATCCTCCCAACAATTTTCTTTGTTGATTTCTTTATGTTTTTCAAACCTTTCCGCATTTCACCAACAATACTTAATCCAAACTTGTGTGAATCCCTTTATGCATGTTGTGTCACATGAGGAGGAGTGCATGCTTGCTTGAACTCCTCAATCATACGAATTTCATAAATCCTTGGTTTCTTTCCAAGTTTACTCTTTATCGTCATAGGAACGCTTGATGATATCCCATCTTCGTCTAAGAATACCAAGTGATCTTCATAAATCACAGGGATGGCTTGTGCAACTATGAAGAAGTCTTGCCCCAAGATTACCATGCAATCGTATAATGGGACAACCACCAAATCTAATTTTTCAAACCAATCTCCAATTCTTAGAGGTATTGAATGAGTTAACCTCTTTACTTGCTTCACTTCCGAGTTAAATTATTTGTACTGACTTATGTCAGCCTTCGTTTCGCAACGAAGTGACTTCATAGTCACTTCCCCAATGAATATATGTATTGAACCAGTGTCTACAAGTGCTACAACCTTCTATCCGACTATCGTCGCATTCACAAAATGAATACCTACCTCGTCTTGCCTTTGTGAAGTATCCTTTTTCTCTTCTATGTCTCGCATGAAATCCATCGATGCTCTCAATGCCTTCAATGCTTCATTTGAAGGAGGTTGAGGCCTGGATGTCTCCATCAGGACTTCAAGCTTCCTTTCATTTGTTCCATCCACAAATTCACTCGGTTGGATTGATTGAATTTCCTTCGTTCATGTTGGATTGATCCTCAAACTATGGTTTGTTGTACAAAGAATCTTGCCAACAATTAAGCCTTCTAGTTGTTTCTCTTGATTTTCTTTCATCACAAAAGTTTTACTTGTTTCGCATTGAGTGTTCCCCTCCACGGACGCACTAGGTAACGAACATTGTTTTTCCTTCTCCATTTTTTCCAAAGTTTGTAGTGGGAGTGAGCCTTTCCCCAGATCCAACCTTGCCTTGGTCAAATTCAACAATTCCATATTGGCCTCCCTTCCTTTCTTCACTTAATGCTTTGCAAAATGGTGACCGGAACATACTTTGAAAATGATAGAATTAATGTCTTCAAGTGAACTTGGTTTTCCCAAGGCGACAACAACGAGAGGCACGATTTCCCTTTCCTTGGGAAAACCTGTCTTCGAGACTTGGAAACATTTTCCCGTTAAGATATCTTTATGCCCTTCACACCACACATTCCATATCGTTGTAAAGGACCTCATCCTCTCTAAAATTTCGTTGGTTTCTTTCATCAACCTCCACATTTCCTTGTCAAATTTCAGCTTCATTTAGTCATCCTTCATTGTTTCGATGATTTCCCCTCTTTGGCAACCCATCTTAACCAAATTTTGTATCTCCATCTTCTATCCTCCGCCATTGTCGCAGTTGTCTTCCACAAATTTTTAAAGTGACAAAGCACCTAGAAAACCAAAACTATCCCCAGACTCTAACCTCCACAATTGCTTGTGTAGAGTGCTCAACAATCTTTCCAAAGATTTCGCTATGTGTTTCTCTAATACCAACCCTCATGGAAGTGGCAGCAGTGAATACCTTCACCAACTCTTCAAAATCTCTTCAACAATCTATTATTAAGCCTGCTCCGATAACATCTGTCATGGAAGTGACGATGGTGAAGAGATCACCAAGTCGTCCACCAGAACCACTTCCGCGGTCTAGCTCTAATGTTGCTCTGATACCATCTGTCATGATCATGGCGAGCATGCGGTCGGGCAGCAGAATCACCCGACACTCCCAATCACCGTGCAACACCGCAATCATTCGTTTATCAACAAAGCTACAATAAATTACTTGATTCGAACTATGACTACATATTATCTTCGCTTATTACTTATGTTATGTGTGTTTCTTATATACTTAGCTTCATGCAATAGTAAAAGAGAACAACCATATAGAGTACAAACGAAATCTGATATGGGTGGTGTTGTAACAGATATCAAAATCGACTGTGTTGCCCAAGAGATGGACATTCAATACAAGAAGTGTCTGGAGGAATGGGCTACTGACCCTAAGGTCAAGTGTGTTCTTGTTGAGGGAAGTTCACCTCGAGCTTTTTCTACAGGTATGGATATAAAAGGTGTAGTTGCTGCTATAAAAGAAGACAAAAACACTAATCTTGTGCAAGAGGTCTTCTCGGTAGAGTATACTCTCATTTGTAAAATTGCTCATTATGAAAAGCCCTACATTTCTTTTATGGATGGTTGCAAATAATTTGAACCCAAGGAGATTGATTCCTGCATCGATGTGTTACTCTAGTGAACCGCGTATGAAGGATGAGACACATAAGGCTATCAAATGTTTGGAATTCTGTGTCCAGCGGCTGCAAAATGAAGATCCTGCTGTACATAATTTACTACAGTCTTTGTACACAAAGCAGGGTGACGAAAGTGCACTCTTGCGCTTTTTTCAATCAAAATGGATCGGGAAGAGCCTAGGTTCGGGTCTGGATGTGACCAAAGTTCCCGGGATCGGGATTCTATACTCAGAACTAGCACAAGGAGTCCCCAAAATATTTACACATTTCATGAGAAACCTCCCTGCCATGCATTCTGTCCTTGTATTCGTCTGCTGGTGAATACAGTTGCAGCTGAAGAGCGATTTCTATTTTCGCCATATTGGTCCAAAAGAACACAAATGGTATATGTGCATGGCAAAGATTCCGCAACACAATTGTACACCATCAACGTTGTTGCCAATCTGATTGTGCCTGATATCACCTTCGAAACGTTCGAACAAATCGGAGAGTTCTACGTTCAGGGCTTTCAAAGTCCATATAACTCCTCGAGGAAACTTCTTCAGCACAAGAATCTCCTTCAGATTTGCGCATGGAATACTAGAAGCTGCCAAGGACAATCCACTAATAGATTTTGTGCGCCCTCAAGTTTTTGCAGCTAATGAGAGTGCGTGGAAGGCCGATCTTGAATTTGCACGGCAGGCTCTAGCTGGTTTGAATTCGATGGCGATTCAATGCTTACAGACATCTCCCCCATCCAGCAGCTTGGACCCAGATATCTACGGCCCGCAGAAGAGTTCAATCACCGAACAACACATAGAAAAGTTCCTCGATGACCTTTCTGTGGGACAGGCTGTTGCCTCAAAGAGGCTCTTTATTCTGGACTACTATGATCCATACATGCTCTATGTCGAACGTATCAATAAGCTATCGGACGAGAATAAAACATATGCCAGTCGCACATTTTTCTTCCTCACAGCCGACGGAGTTCTGAAGCCCATCGCCATTGAATTGTGTTTGCCTCCCATTGCTGAACATGAATATGTTAGAAATGTCTACACTCTTGCTGAGGATGGAATAGAAGGAGGAGCGTTATGGCTGTTGGCAAGAGCCCATGCAGGTTACCATCAATTGATCAGTCACTGGTTGAGAACTCTTGCATCAATGGAGCCTTTCATTATAGCTACTCACAGACAACTGAGTAGCATGCATCCCCTGTACAAATTATCGATACCTCATTATCTTGATACAATGGACATCAATCAAGCCGCTCGTAGGAGCTAAATAAATGCAGGAGGAACTATCGAACAAAGATTTACTCCGGGGAAATATTCCATGGAGATGTTATCTATGATCTACAAAGATTGGAGATTTAACGAGCAAGGATTGCCCACCGATATTCTTAAAAGGGGAATGGTTGTCCCGGACCCAACAATGCCCAACGAGCTCAGACTCATGATTGAAAGACTACCCGTTTGCCGTAGACGGCCTGGAAGTATGGTTTGCTATGAAACAATGGGTTTCAGACTACTTGTCTTTGTATTACAAGGACGATGGATCAATGAAAAGGGATCAGGAATTGCAAGCTTAGTGGAGTGAGATTGTAAATGTTGGGCACAGAGATCTCAAGCACGATCCAAGCAGATGGTACGAGATGAAGACAAAAGACGAAGTTGTTAAAGCAGTGACCACTATTATGTGGCTTGCATCTGTTCACCATGCCGCAGTCAACTTCGGGCAGTATGCTTATGGAGGCTACATGCCCAATCTTCCCACCATGAGTAGACGCCTTATTCCAGATAAAGGTACTGAAGAATACACTGAGATGGTGAGAGATGAATATTTCCTTCAAATAGTATCTACTTCGTTTCAGGCAACCCTTGTCATGGCCGTTTTGGAGATCTTGTCAAAGCATGCGAAAAATGAGGTATACGTTGGACAAATAGATGGATCCACTCCAGAATGGGCCGATGGCAGTGGATTAGCTGAAGCGTTTCACCGATTTTCATCAAGGTTGCGGAGATCCCCGATGCTGGTAGGATGACACCCGACGTCAAAAGCAAAATCAAACGCCTGAATTACACGCAGAAATCCCTGTCCAATGATTAATAATCGTTCAACGAAATTGGCAAAGCATCTGGCAGCGGCAAAGCATCTGGCAGCGGCAGAGCCTATGAAGATGAAGCGTTTCACATTTCTTGTAGATTATTTTTTGTAAACACAGAAATATGAGTTGTGTAATAATGTATTGTGGGTGAGGGTAGTTAAATAAGGGTTAGATGTAACAATTAGAAAGGGGGGGGCGCATGAGCGCAGCACTGGGGAAACCTCTTTCGAAGAGGGTTTCATTTGTAATGACTGAGTTTTTTGTAAACCAGATTTGAGTAATAAAGATGATTTTTTATTTGCGATTGTGAGATTCATCACGGTCGATTTCTTTGAGCATGTTTTCTTCTCCTTCAGTTGTGTTAAATTTGTTTGGATTTCATTATGTATGTTCCTTACTCACAGTTGATATTGTTTTTACCATATCTTTATGTCTTCCTTAATCAATCACAATTGCATTACATTTTGTTTTCTTCTAACTGATGTGCTTCGTTATACTTTAGTACGACCACTACTATAACGAAAGGATTTGGGTTTTCTGTAATTGTTTGTTTCCTTTCCTCTGCACCAGCTATCAGTTATGTAAGACCAATCTGCATTTTCAGAATTTTGCATATATCCTTTGCTACGTCGGCCTTTTCATTTTTCTTTCCTCTACCACATCATGATTAATCAAAACGCTGAAAGATAGACTTACTTTGCCTCACTTTCCGCAAGTTATTTAATCTCTGCTATTGTCTCTTTTCTTCGTTTTTCATTTGACTCCATGCCCAATGGACCTTTTCCCTGGTTTAACCCCCAAACCCCACAAATCCAAGACCATCTTTCACCCATAAATCTGCCCATCGTTTTCATGCTTACTTCAATTTATTTTGTGACATTTTTCGAGAGATCCCTCTCGGGTTGGAAGAGGGCAGCTTCTAATTCAAAGTGGTTCGAGGTTGCCTCGGGATTGATTTGCTGCAACCCATTTCAGTTCTGAGTGTCAACATTTTGGCGCTGTTGCCGGGGATTTTCGAAGTTGATATCTATCCCTGGGAGAATGACATTGTTACAGTCTTATGGCCTGGTTGAGCAGCCGGTCATAGGAAAATATTGGTTGCACATGCTCTGGCGACTCCATTAAAATTTTCTGATGGTGATTTCACTGGCAGGAGAACTCAGAATTACAACTTTCACGCTAGGTCTCCCAATGGATGGAGGCACCTGGTCTACTGTTCTTGGTACTTTACAAGAAAGTGCCATCCCTAGTTGGAGCCGATGTTGTAACAGATATTAAAATCGACTCTACCGCCCAAGATTTGAAAGGCTGTCAAGGAGGCCATGACTGCGGAGGTATAGAAGGTGTGCTTCATGTGAGGCTGGGCTGCTTTATATTTTATTTCACCATGTTTCTTACAAAAGTTGGATCTGCAAAGTTGCATGAATCTCATGACTCATGGCATTCAGGACGGTGGCCCTTGAAGAGCCTTATGTAGATCACTCTAATGGTGATCCCCTTTTTAGTTCCATCGGTTTTTATTCAATACTGTGGTGAAGTTGCTAGATTTGGCGCTGGGATATTTCTCATCATACAGCTTGTTAGTGTAATCAATTTCATCACCTGGCGAAATGACTATTGGGTATTGAAAAAAGGGGTTGAACGATGTTTCATACAGTCGAAGCCTAGCGATTACAATGTCAACAATGGCCTATGCTGCTTCCCTGACTGGAATCATACTGATGTACATTTGGCCTCATGACAATAGGACCTATCACGTCAAATGGTAAAGCGTTGACTGGACTGCAGTGGGTAACTGTTGATTTACTTCCTCGTTGATAATAAGAAACATGTCATTCTCGTATAAATTGTCTATGAACGAGCAGTCTGAGTTATCATCTTCCGCGGAAAATTAAAGTTCTCGTAGGACGCTTTATTATTACATCGGTCATCCTGCAGCTGCGGTGGCAATGGCCAGTAGTAGTAATACGATAATATGGATAGTAGTAGCAGTGTCACTGGCCGTGTGGCGTTTAGTGGTTGAACGCCGACGCCCAAAGAGAAGCTACAAGCTCCCCCCGGGCACTACGGGATGGCCCCTTTTCGGAGAGTTGATCCCATTTACTTTTCAAACGCATGGGTTTCTGAAAGAGCACCGGGAAATGTACGGGGGTTTGTTTAGAACAAGTATTTTGGGACACATCTAGTAGTAATCTCCACAGATTCGCGAGTCAACAACTTCCTTTTGCACAATGATGATTCAATTTGAATTCCTCACTAGCCGAGCACCTACGCAAAATTATTAAGAAAGTGGAGTACCGCAATAAAAGTAATCATGATATGCACAATGAAAATATGGAGCTGATCCCGGTAAAGTTAAGTAAAGAATCAATTAACATAAACAGTCGTTACAAAACCTGTTCCTGAGAAACGTTGCAGCCTCAGAGTGTTTTATGATAAAGAACTGACCTATTTGGTTGTGCGCTGGCTCATATAGGCGTTACTATTCGCTTGATGATGGGTGCGTTACCATTCAGCAGGTGCTCGTCAGTAGTGGTGCAGAACGTGGAGGCGCATGCAAGAGAATCCACGGGGTGGACTCACAATGGGAAGAAAACGAGAGGTGGGCGCCTTTGACAGATGGGCTCCTAAAAAGAATATTCAGGGAGAGGTCGAATACGCACTCAAAAATTCTTGGCATAGAAGTATGCCGAGACGGGAGGCTAGAAGCTACATGGAACATTATGGACCCAGTGATGTATGGCTCGGGAAAACTATGATGCCATACATTTCAAACCTAAAATATTTGGAATCAGCAAAAGTAGATTTAAATGATGTGCGATCTCTACACCGAAAAGAGCTTAGGAATCTTCAGAGGTGGTGGAAATCATCGGGTTTCTCAGAACTCAAGTTCACTAGCAAGCGTGTCACTGAAATATATTTCTCAGCGGTGTCTTTTATATTCAGGCCTGAGTTCGCTACCTGCAGATACGTTTATACAAAAATGCCCACTTTCACAGTCATTTTAGATGGTCTTTATGACGCGCACAGAACTTTAGACAATTTCCACTTGTTTCCTTTCGGGCGACAAAAGATGGAAGTCCCTGTCCAAATTTTGTGTTCATTAAGATGCCCGAAAATAATATTTTCTCGACGTTGTGAATGGGGTCATCTCGATTTCTTATCCAGATGCAGAATTTTCTTTGGAGCAAGGGGACTTGTCCGCAGAGGTCCTCCGTAAAACCTTCAGTGCCACTAAGGAAGATTTTTTACATTTTGTCACAAGATTATGGGAAGCGCAGCTCCGAATAGCTTCAACAGGTTCTTGTTGTCTTGTCGGAGTTATATCAAATAAAACTCTTTATGTGGAAATCCTTGGAGATTCAAGAGTTGTTTTGGGCGATACCAGAGCTAAAAAGAAATATTATCAACAAAGCACAATGCAGTTGCTGAGGAAGTCCGTAAGGAACTAAAATCACTCCATCCAGATGATTCATATATAGTGGTTTTTTGAACTGGAGCCTGGCAGAGGTGCTCGTCTATTTTCTACCCTTTGGTCGGCAGATTGGCCAAGTCCCCCGATGATTTTCTACATTGCAGGTGACGCAGCTTAAAGATACAATGGCTATGGCATTCTCGTTGAATCACATGTTTGCCAACGGATACTCGTTCTCACACTTAATCAACTCATGGTCTGACCTTTGTGGAGGATCTCTCACCATCGCCAAACCTCCGTTCCACCATCGCTTTAGACCAGGCTCTCACACAGTCGACAGGGAATACCTCCAGTTGCTTGAGACCGTGCAAATTTTTCTTCCCCCGCCTCGTGACCTACAGGAGGTTGTATTTCATTTCAATAAAGACATGATGGCACACCTCAAGAATCACGTCAACATGCGAACTCTAAATGACACGAGACCCGAAGTGGTTCCCTTCAACGCCACCATACAAGTAGTCCTGCAGGATACCAGTCTCGTCGGGCCAGAGAGACATCCTCTCCATCTTCATGGATACGATTTCTTCATAGTCGGGCAGGGAACGGGGAACTACAATCCATGCACTAACCCAAAAAACTTCAGTCTGGTGGATCCTCCCCAGAGAAACACCGTCGGAGTTCCCAGTGGAGGTTGGGTGGCTCTTCAATTCAAAGCTGACAATCCAGGCGTTTGGTTCATGCATTGTCATTTGGAGATTCACACCAGCTGGGGACTGAAAATGGCATGGATTGTGCCAGATGGAAATGCCCCAAGTCAATCTCATCCTCCTCCTCCCTTGGATCTTCCCGCCTGCTAGCTCATCATGATCAATACAGTACTGTTTCTAGCCGCAGCTCAAGATGGTTGTTGGCTTATGAATGAAGACATATACCTGGGTGTGCGTTGAATATTATAGAATCGATGTGCTATGTATTCTAAGTTGTTGAAACTAAAAAGGAAGTTCATTTTTCCAAGCCATGGCACTAGGAATCGAGCCAAAAGAGATAATTTCTACAGAGTGGGGCTTGATTTCATTATTAAGAATAATGACTATAGAACTGACGGGCAACCAGGGAGAAATCCGTTATAGCTGCAGGGATCATTCGGTCCACTTGTCAAAGCCATTGGTAGTAGTTCAAGTAGCCTGCAGAGCTTATGACAGAACACCTGGCAGTCGAAATTTTCCAAAGAAGGCGAACCGGTTCAGATTCCCTGAACGCTAAGAGTTTATTGTTAGATTTCTCTCTTTTAAAAGAATGAGGTTTGAAACACCAAAAAGGGGGGCGCGCATGAGCACAACATTGGGAAAACCTCTGTCAAGAGGGTTTCATTGTAATGACTGATTTTTTTGTAAGCCATTAATGGAGTAATAAAGATGATTTTTCCTTGTTACTGTGAGATTCATCACGGTTGATTTCTTTCAGCATGTTTTCTTCTCCTTCAGTTGTGTTAAATCTGTTTGGAATTTATTTGATATGCTACTTACTCACAATTGATGTGTTACCATATCTTTATGTCTTCCTTAATCCATCACGATTGCATTACATTTTGTTTTCTCCTAACCGAGGTGCTTCGTTATACTTTAGTACGAACACTACTATAACGAAAGGATTTGGGTTTTCTGTAATTGTTTATTGCCTTTCCTCTGCACCAGCTATCAACTGTGTAAGACCAATCTGCATTTTCAGAACTCTGCATATATCCTTTGCTACGTCGGCCTTTCCTTTTTCTTTTCGCTACCGCATCATGATTTATCAAAGCGCTGAAAGATAGACTTACTTTGCCTCACTTTCCGCAAGTTATTTGATCTCTGCTATTGTCTCTTTTTCTCGGTTTTCATTTGACTCCATGCCCAATGGACCTTTTCCCTGGTTTAACCCCCAAACTCCAAAAATCCAAGACCATCATTTACCCATAAATTTTCCCATCTTTTTCACGTTTATTTCAATTTATTTTGTAACATTTTTTCAAGAGATCCCTCTTGGGTTGGAAGAGGGCAACTTCTAATCCAAAGTGGTTCGAGGTTGCCTCGGGACTGATTTGCTGCAACCCATTTCAGTTCTAAGTGTCAACATTTTGGAGTCGCCCAATGGATGGAGGCACCTGGTCTACTGTTCTTGGCACTTTACGAGAAAGTTCCATCCCTAGTTGGAGCCGATGTTGTAACAGATATCAAAATCGACTGTGTTGCCCAAGAGATGGACATTCAATACAAGAAGTGTCTGGAGGAATGGGCTACTGACCCTAAGGTCAAGTGTGTTCTTGTTGAGGGCAGTTCACCTCGGGCTTTTTCTGCAGGTATGGATATAAAAGGTGTAGTTGCTGCTATAAAAGAAGACAAAAACACTAATCTTGTGCAAGAGGTCTTCTCGGCAGAGTATACTCTCATTTGTAAAATTGCTCATTATGAAAATCCCTACATTTCTTTTATGGATGGTTGCAAAAAATTTGAACCCAAGGAGATTGATTCCTACGTCGATGCGTTACTCTAGTGAACCACGTACGAAGGATGAGACACATGAGGCTATCAAATGTTTGGAATTCTGTGTCCAGCGGCTGCAAAATGAAGATCCTGTTGTACATAATTTTCTACTGTCTTTGTACACAAAGCAGGGTCACGAAAGTGCACTCTTGCTCTTTTTTCAATCAAAATGGATCAGGAAGAGCCTGGGTTTGGGTCTAGATGTGACCAAAGTTCCCAGGATCGGGCTTCTATACTCAGAACTAGCACAAGGAGTCCCGACAATATTTACACATTTCATGAGAAACCTCCCTGCCATGCATTATGTCCTTGTATTCGTCTGTTGGTGAATACAGTTGCAGCTGAAGAGCGATTTCTATTTTCGTCGTATTGGTCCAAAAGAACACAAATGGTATATGTGCATGGCAAAGATTCCGCAACACAATTGTACACCATCAACGTTTTTGCCAATCTGATTGTGCCTGATATCACCTTCGAAACGTTCGAACAAATCGGAGAGCTCTACGTTCGGGGATTTCAAAGTCCATATAACTCCTCGAGGAAACTTCTTCAGCACAAGAATCTCCTTTAGATTTGCCCATGGAATACTAGAAGCTGCCAAGGACAATCCACTAATAGATTTTGTGTTCCCTCAAGTTTTTGCAGCTAATGAGAGCGCATGGAAGGCCGATCTTGAATTTGCATGGCAGGCTCTAGATGGTTTGAATTCGATGGCGATTCAATGCTTACATACATTTCCCCCATCTAACAGCTTGGACCCAGATATCTACGGCCCGCAGAAGAGTTCAATCACCGAATAAAACATAGAAAAGTTCCTCGATGACCTTTATGTGGGACAGGTTGTTGCCTCAAAGAGGCTCTTTATTATGGACTACTATGATCCATACATTCTCTATGACGAACGTATCAATAAGCTATCGGAAGAGAATAAAACATATGCCAGTCGCACATTTTTCTTCCTCACAGCCGATGGAGTTCTGAAGCCCATCGCCAGTGAATTGTGTTTGCCTCCCATTGCTGAACAAGAAGCTGTTAGAAATGTCTACACTCCTGCTGAGGATGGAACAGAAGGAAGAGCGTTATGGTTGTTGGCAAGAGCCCATGCGGGTTACCATCAATTGATCAGTCACTGGCTGAGAACTCATGCATCAATGGAGCCTTTCATTATAGCTACTCACAGACAACTGAGTAGAATGCATCCCCTGTACAAATTATCGATACCTCATTATCTTGATACAATGGACATCAATCAAGCCGCTCGTAGGAGATAAATAAATACAGGAGGAACTATCGAACAAAGCTTTACTCCGGGCAAATATTCCATGGAGATGTTATCTACGATCTACAAATATTGGAGATTTAACGAGCAAGGATTGCCCGCCGATCTTCTTAAAAGGGGAATGGCTGTCACGGACCCAACAACGCCCAACGAGCTCAGACTCATGATTGAAAGACTACCCATTTTCCGTAGACGGCCTAGAAGTATGGTTTGCTATGAAATAATGGGTTTCAGACTAATTGTCTTTGTATTACAAGGACGATGGATCAATGAAAAGGGATCAGGAATTGCAAGCTTAGTGGAGTGAGATTGTAAATGTTGGGCACAGAGATCTCAAGCACGATCCAAGAATATGGTACGAGATGAAGACAAAAGACGAAGTTGTTAAAGCAGTGACCACTATTATGTGGCTTTCATCTGCTCACCATGCCGCAGTCAACTTCGGGCAGTATGCTTATGGAGGCTACATGCCCAATCTTCCCACCATGAGTAGACGCCTTATTCCAGATAAAGGTATTGAAGAATACACTGAGATGATGAGAGATGTAGACGAATATTTCCATCAAACAATATCTACTCCATTTCAGGCAACCCTTGTCATTGTCGTTTTGGAGATCTTGTCAAATCATGCAAAAAATGAGGTATACGTTGGACAAATAGATGGATCCACTCCAGAATGGGCCGATGGCAATGGATTAGCTGAAGCGTTTCACCAATTTTCATCAAGGTTGCGGAGATCCCCCAACGTCAAAAGCAAAATCAAACGCCTAAATTACACGCATAAATCCCTGTCCAATGATTAATAACGGTTCAACTAAACTGGCGAAGCATCTGGCAGCCGCAGAGCCTATGAAGATGAAGTGTTTCACATTTCTTGTAGATTATTTTTTGTAAACACAGAAATATGAGTTGTGTAATGTATTGCGGGTGAGGGTAGTTAAATAAGGGTTAGATGTAACAATTAGAAAGGGGGGGGCGCATGAGCGCAGCACTGGGGAAACCTCTTTCGAAGAGGGTTTCATTTGTAATGACTGAGTTTTTTGTAAACCAGATTTGAGTAATAAAGATGAGTTTTTATTTGCGACTGTAATATTCATCACGGTCGATTACTTTCAGCATGTTTTCTTCTCCTTCAGCTGTGTTAAATTTGTTTGGATTTCATTATGTATGTTCCTTACTCACAGTTGATATTGTCTTTACCATATCTTTATGTCTTCCTTAATCAATCACGATTTCATTACATTTTGTTTTATTCTAACCGATGTGCTTTGTTATACTTTAGTACGACCACTACTATAACGAAAGGATTTGGGTTTTCTGTAATTGTTTGTTGCCTTTCCTCTGCACCATCTATCAGCTGTGTAAGACCAATCTGCATTTTCAGAACTTTGCATATATCCTTTGCTACGTCGGCCTTTTCCTTTTTCTTTCCACTACCGCATCATGATTAATCAAAACGTTGAATGATAGACTTACTTTGCCTCACTTTCCGCAAGTTATTTAATCTCTGTTATTGTCTCTTTTCTTCGGTTTTCATTTGAATCCATGCCCAATGGACCTTTTCCCTGGTTTAACCCCCAAACCCCACAAATCTAAGACCATCTTTCACCCATAAATCTGCCCATCGTTTTCATGTTTACTTCAATTTATTTTGTGACATTTTTCGAGAGATCCCTCTCGGGTTGGAAGAGGGCAGCTTCTAATTCAAAGTGGTTCAAGGTTGCCTTGGGATTGATTTGTTGCAACCCATTTCAGTTATGAGTGTCAACAGGCGGCCCAACCGGCCTAACACCCAAAATATTTATGATGAAAAAATCAATAAGGTGTTCCAAGCCAAACACTTGTGCCACAAATAAAGTATACACAAGATGAGATTTCACTCTATTCTTCAAGAACCTGGGAACGAAACTCGTCTTAGCCTTTTGTTCCCTTCCTTGCTACTTGTGGTTCTAGTCCCAACTTGCCTTCACCCTTTGCACGGATCAGACTTTCATTTTTCATGACTTATCCCTTCACACCAATGATTCATTACCTCAACTAGACTTCCCCCTTGCCTTAGCCTAAATTTTCCTCACCTTATACCGTCTTGCCACTCGACCTAGCCAACACACCCTAATCGAATGACTTAGATAAGATTATCTAAGATTTATTGTCCAAACTTGTATGCCTTGCCAAAGGGGCGCTCCCTTGGTAAAATATGTATGTTCTCCCTTCAATGGTTGCATTTGTTTAACTTGGAGTGTCACAACCCTTCGCATGTTGAAGCTGACCTCTTAACTGGGCGTGTGCCCCTTCGTTGGGCGCTCGTCGCATGTTTCGCACTTCGCTTATTTTGCATGTCTTGACCGAGTTGGTATTCTTCATGGGCATGTTCCCCTCTGTCATTCTCTACCCATGCTTGGTCGACTCATCATGTTTTGTCTTGGGTTCCGAATTCAAGCACACATCCGCATCACGGGTTTGTTTCTTGACTTGGCATATGCAAAACATCTTCTTCATGTTCGGTCAACTCCCCTTGGCACATGCTCAAGGTGGGAGTGTCACCAAATTCATTTGGATGACTCCCCCTTGGTGTGCCCAAGGATTCCAATCTACCCCAACAATTGCTTTCACATCCGATCAGTTGGTCGCTTTCGTTGTTGCACGCTCACTCACCCAAACTTCCATCTTCGGTGAGGGCACCCATGTCCACCATGGGGCACCCAATTTCCTGCATCGTTGGGTAATTCTTCATACTCAACATCCTTTACAATTCATGGCATGGAAAAGTCATATTTGCCACGATGACATGCCCAAAGACTCGAACTTCATCTATAAAGTGACCAAGCATCCGCTGACTCACTTGGATCGTCCATCTCGTTGTGTGGAAGGAGAACGCACGCTCAGGACCAGCCCTGAGGTATGACAAAAGGTGTCTGTAACTAACAACGATAATGGGTAGCAATAGGTGGCAACTTTCATTTGCAAGAGAATGGATGGTTTTCATGTTTTTAAAGTTCTCTTTAATTTTTTAACCACGTTCGAAATTAGGCTAATTAAACTTTATTGCAACATCTTTGATGTATATGGACAAAGGGGTAAAGAATAATCATATATATATATATATATATATATATATATATATATATATATATATATATATATATATTCCATTTTCTGAAAATATGTATGGGAGTTTTAAATGAATGGTTAGAAAAATTATGAAAAACAATACAAATGTAAAAGTGGAATAAGACAAAATGAGAAGAAAAAATGGATTAATTAAAAATAAAAGAATAGAATAGGAGAGGACAAGATACCAGAAATGAAAGGTCATGTCCTTTGGTTTTCCCATTACCCTAGCTCTCCCCATTTATTCATATATTTTCACTCTCAAAGGGATTTTTTTGGCTAACCAAGAGAGGAGGATGTGTGGAGTAAGAACCATGGGTTGCATTGTAGACTAGATATTTTTTAAATAGATTATGCACCCATTCGAAGTTGGTTTTCCCATTTTGGTTTCTAGGGTAAACACTATGTCTTTGTGTGATGAATTTCTATTTGGGTTGTGTTGAATGTTGTATTAGACTAATATTGTGTATAAGTTATTGTTGTTCTTAGTTATGCTCAATGTTCTCCTAGTAGTTGAATTCAGGGTTTAAATGAATAATTATCCATTGTATTTATATTAACATTGTTGATTAATTGGGTTGGTTGTCATTGATGTCAACCCTTGAAGAAAGTTTCGTAGCACAAAAGTTTGGGTAATGGACCCAAGTTTGTTTGATGGATAATGGTATGACTTTTGATATATTTGCAGGTAAGACTATTATATATGGATAGTATATGTCATGCCATTTCTAGTGGTATGTGGAGGTATGTAGAGCGTCACATAACTCCTCACGGTTAGAGAGCTATGGCCATGTGAAGTTGGAGAACCCTCATGAGTCATCTAGAAGCCCCAAAAGGTCAAAGTAGTCAAAGTGGTTGCAAAGAAGAAATTATTTAAATAATAAAGTGAAGTGATGAGTGTACTATAAGTCAAAGTGGATACAAAAGAAATTATTTAAATAATAAATTTAAGGGAGAAATTACTAAGTGGACAAGTGGTTAGAATTGGGTTAGCCCTAAAATAAGGAAAGCGGGTTAAGACGGTTATAAGGTAATTTAAATAATAAAGTGAAGTGATGAGTGTACTATAAGTCAAAGTGGATACAAAATAAATTATTTAAATAATAAATTTAATGGAGAAATTATTGAGTAGACAAGTGGTTAGAAGTGGGTTAGCCCTAAAATAAGGAAAGTGGGTTAAGATGGTTAGAAGGTAACCCCTTGAGGAAGCTACATGAAAGTATAAATAAGAGGCAAGGGTCTCTCATTTTTAATCACACTTGAGCATATTGAATATCTACAAGTGACTGAGGTAACCAAAGGATATCTAATCCGAATTTCAGAGGGAAGGTGAAGTAAAGAAGGTCGAAATTCAAGGGAGGATAAATTATTTTGATTATGCTTTCTAAGGTATGTTATTTGCAGGTCATCTCACCATTTCCGCAATAACTATTTTTTCTAGAATGATTCAGACCGTGAAATTGGGATGCCATTGAGGAAACATATCTAAGTTGTTTGGATAACAATTTCATCTTGTGGCTCGTTGTATTTGTGGAGTTAGAATCTGTGGAAAATAGGGTTTGTGGCTAGTCCTGAAACTAGTCTAAAACAGGTGTTTCAGGTAAAAACGTCATAACTTATTCATAATAGATCCAAATTCAGTAAGACAAAATGTATTGGTTGGAGTACGGTCTATAGTATTCTTTATATCATTTTCATATCCATACAACTAATATTTTGTGCGGGGAACTCTCTACAAGTTCACTCTCTAGAATAAGACATAATTCAACAAGGTATGCCATTTTTTCTATAACTCTTTTTATGAGAGGTTCCAAGTAGTGAAACCTAGAGGAATTGCATAAAAGACACTGAATAAAATTGTGTACTATTTACATATATTTATTCATTACAGGTACATAGCTATGATTATTGCAAGCTAGGGTTGTTAACTAATCCAAAACTACTCATGTGAGACTAAAGTAAAATTTGATGGAAATGCTAGTCTCTTGTTAAGGAAGGTTTGCAGGTATGTGATGATATACACCAGGTCTGTTACAAAGTTACAAATCATATTTAGATGATGAAATTGATGAGGACTTTTGGTTGAGGTATGTTACAGATAGAGGTTGTATAACAGTGAGGTTGTGGTACGCGGTTTGATGTAATGGTTTATGGTATTTGGTTATGGATAGTGTGATGTATTGCTAGAGAAATTTTGATGGTATATGGTTGAGGTACATTTTGGGTACATGGTTGAGAAAAGTAGTTGATGAGTTGGCACATACATGAGGTGTATAGTTGATGATGTTGGTACATCTTGATGAGTCATAGTTTATGTGTATTTGATACATGATTGGTACATATTTGGTGCATGGTCGATGCACTCATTGATAGTGCAGGTTGAGGTATAGGTTGGTGCATGGTTGATGAACTTGTTTATGGTACAGGTTGATTATAGGTTTTTCGATACAGGTTGATTACAGGTTGATTGGTATAGGTTTATAGCAGTATATCTCACAGTGATAGTGTGACAGTGGTTCCATCATTCTACTTATATTTCACGGTGGTTGGATGGGGTAAGGACAGGTGGTTGTAGCCACCTTCCAGTTGTAGTCGGAGAACATAGGAGGTTGTAGCCTCCTTTTGGTTGTAGCCATAGAATTGGGGAGTTGGAGCTTCCTTCAGGTTGTAGCCTGAGAAACTAGGGGGTTGGAGCCTCCTTCCAGTTGCAGCTGGAAAATAAAGGAATTTGGTTCTTCCAATGAATGTAATTCTTAAATACATATAAGAAAAAACATTATGTGGTTTTCTCCTGCTTTGGGTTTCCACATAAAAACATTGGTGTACTGTGTATGTGTATGATTTATCATTTGTCCATTGTTTATTTACTCTGTAACTATTGGATGATAATGCTACATTGATACAACACTTGCATTTTATGGTTAAAAAAGATTAAATTGCTCTATTATTGATTCACCCCACCTCTCAGTAATCCAACAATTGGTATCGGAGCGAGGTTCATTCAGGAAATAGAATAACCACTGGAAGGAGATCATGGACTATTTTGAGAATGGAGTACCATTGTTTAATGGTCAGAATGGTTTAAATTATGAGTTATGGAGTGGAAGGATGAAAGTATTTTTACAGGCACTGGGGTATTTTATTTGGATATCAGTCATTACAGGATATGATAGTTCAAAAAGGGAAAAGACTGCAACCAAGAAGGAATTGAAGAAGAATAACAAAATAGCAATGGATTTCATCTGGGAAGGATTACCTGATCCGGTAAGAGAAAAGGTTGGTAAATGTTCATTAACCAAAGAAATTTGGGATAAGTTACATGACATATATTCTTCACCCATCACAGATTCAGAAAATGCCAAAGAATATGCAGATACAGATCAAGAAGAATTATGTTCACCATGTCAAACAGATTCAGAAGATGAAGAGTACATAATCACCAGAGGTATGTTGTTTTTCTTTAATTGTGAAAAACGTGGACATCTTGAAATAGAATTCCATGAAGGAAATGAGACAGAAAAACTAATTGAAAAGGAAGACAATTATGAAGCAGAGTTGATTAGTGCTTTAGATGAACTAAGAGAAGAAAACAATTCACTCAAGAAATAACTGATGAAACAAAAGGAAAGTGTTCACATTTTTTAAGAAGACCAACAGGTCATTGGGAACTTAAGAACTCAGCTAGAAGAAGCCAGAAAGATTGAAGAAAATCTTGAATATCAAAAGAAGTATTTGGAAGCCAACATAGCAACACAAAATGAAGAAGTAGAAATGAGGGAGAATATTTTGACAAATCATCTTAAGGAAACAACTAACAATCTAAACCATCTTGAGGCAGAGTTTGGTCAAGAAGAGAAAGGACTTGAAGAGTAAATAATCACATTAAAAATTCATCTTGAAGAAGCGAAAAGAACAGAAGAAGTCATGAAGTCTCAGATAATGAAGAAATAAGAAGAGGTTGAGAAGCTTGAAGAAGAAGTTGTCACATTGATAAGTAAAACCGTCAAGCTCAACAAGAACGTTGAAGAGACAGAAACATCCACATAAGTTATAGAGAATGAAGAGAAGCACTCTAGGTTGCTAGAAAAGAAGAATGAAGAAAATATAAAGAGTTATGCATAAGTACTTAAAGGAAGGAATCATGGTCAACTAGAATCTAAGAAAACTATTGAGGATACATCTTCAAGAAGACCATCCATTTCCAAGCCACAAAGAAGCTTCAATCATGATCATGATCAGTCAAGGCAGAAATTCAAAAGGACTACACCACAAAGAAGATCACTCACTCCCAGGTATGAAATTTGTTTTTATGGTCATTGTTTTTATGGTCATTGTTTTTATTGTAATAATTTTGAACATAAAGTTGCAGATTGCAGGGATTATAAAATAAACGTATTAAGCAATAAATGCCTATGTGGCCCCACGTAACATTGAATGTTACAAATGTCATAACTATGGACACATAGTTAGTGATTGTAGAAGCATGATCGATACTTCCATGAAAGAGAAAATTGATATCACATATAGGAAAGTATGGATAAGAAAACATGAAGAATAGGTGAACAAAGACCAAGTCCTAGAGATCGCAAGATTGGTAAGAAAACGAGATGAAGAAAATTCTACAGAGAAAAAGAAAGATGTCATACATAGAAAGTTTGGAAAATAACTGAATGAAAAGAAGGACGGGTAAATAAGGAATGGGTTCAAGAGATTGTACTTTCATGCATTGTAGTGAAAGATGAATCCACATAAAAAAAGAAAGAAGTCAGAGCTCAGAGAAATGATGAATCTACCAATGAAGATGATGATGAATACACATCAGAGTAGGAATTGTTCTGAGTCATCCGTCTTAGAGACTCCCAGGTAATATGAATATTAGACAAGGGGAGTCTATGCGGTAGTTGTGACAGACCAAAGAACCATCCTTTGAGCAACTTGCAAAGTTTGAGTAGACAGATCCAGAGAAGTTAGTTAATTGAATTAAAATCAGTTGTAGTAGTAAAGACTTCATGATAGTATAGTGATAAATGGGTCATCATTATGGACAGTTGTGCAGTAGAGTCATGGATAGTATGGACAAAGATGGATTCGTAAGAACACTTAGTAGGATTGGACAGATATATGACAGTGGATGAGAGCATGGATTCATAGATTGGTTCAGAGAGTGGTTCAAAGACAAAGGAATATTATCATAATGGATGACTATTACACAGAAAACGGTTCGAACAATGCTAATGGATTCCAAATTGACAAATATTTATGGACACGTGCAGTGCATACAACAGTTCACATTCAAAACAAAGTAATGCTCAGAAACAAGAATGACAAAACTCCCTACAAGCTATGGAAAGGAAGACCAGCAAATGTGAAGCACTTAAGAGTATTTGGAAGCAAATTCTACATCAAAACAGAAGATGGTAGAATGGGAAAGTTTGACTCTCGTGTGGACAAAGGAGTACTTGTTGGTTACTCAAGTACAAGGAAAGCATACAAGTGTTACAATATGAGGTTGAAAATTTTTTTGGAAAGCATCAATGTAACAATTGATGAAACAGGTGGACAGGAATTAAGGGAAGAAGAAAACGAATCAATGTAACAACTTTACGAAGAAGAAGTAGAAGGGGAAGATGAAGAAGATCAGATAGAAGTAAAAGAGGAAGTTCAACAAGTTCCTCCAAACACACCTACCAAACGACTACAAAAGAATCATCCTTAAAATCAGATTATCGGAAACAAAGATGTAGGAGTTGAGACTAGAAGAAGAATCTATTCACCAGAACAAATGCATCTAGCACTCTCATCTATGATTGAACCAAACAGTTTTGAAGAGGCCATCAAGGATGAATTTTGGAATAAGGCCATGGATGAAGAATTGGATCAAATAGAGAATAATGACACTTGGGAATTGGTTCCAAGACCAAATAATAAGAATTTGATTGGCACAAAGTGTGTATTCATAAATAAATTGAATCAAGATGGACATTTTACAAGGAACAAAGCTAGATTGGTATGTAAAGGATACGCACAGGTTGAAGGAATCGACTTTGAAGAGAAATTTTCCCTAGTTGTCAAAATGGAAGCAATCTGATTGATTTTATCTTATGCATGCTCCAAGAATATTAAAGTGTTTCAGATGGACATGAAATCATATTTTCTAAATGGGGAACTTGAATAAGGACTCTACATCGAACAACTAGAAGCATTTCAGTTGTCAGAGAATGCAAACTACGTGTGCAAATTGAAGAAGGACTTGTATGGTCTAAAACAGGCTACTGGAGCATGGTACTCTAGACTGGATAAATATCTATAGTAGGTAGGGTTCAGAAAAGGAAGTGAAGACAACAACCTCTACATCAAGGTAACTCAAGATAGTATTTTATTAATTGAAGTTTATGTTGATGATATTATTTTTGGAATCAATGATGATAGGTTAAGCCAGAAATTTCCAAAGGATATGCAGAATGAATTTGAAATGTCATTACTTGGATAACCATCATTTTTTTTGGGTCTTCAGATACGTTAAAGCAACCAAGGAATTTTTATTTCTCAAACTAAGTATATCAGAGAAATGCTAAAGAGGTTCGGAATGGAAGATTGCAAACCAGTTACCACTCTTATGCAAACCAGTTGCAAGTTGAGCAAAGATGATGATTCAAAGTCTATAGACCAAAGGAAATACAGGTCAATGATTGGTAGTTTACTATATGTGACAGCATCCAGGCCAGATGTAATGCAGACAGTTGGACAGGTGGCACGATTTCAAGTATCACCAAAGGAATCACATGTATTCGCAGTGAAGATGATTTTCAGATATCTCAAAAAAACATAAGAGTTTGGAATCTGGTATCCAAAAGGAAAGGATCTATCACTTCTTTCCTACACAGATGAAGATTGGCTAGGTTGCATTGATGACCGACGAAGCACCAGTGGAGCAGTGTTCTACTTGGGTGAGTGTTTAGTATCATGGATAAGAAAGAAACAATCATTGGTATCCTCATTTGCAGCCGAAGCAGAGTATATTGCAGCAGAAGCATGTTGTACACAGGTTCTATGGATGAAACAAACTCTAACAGATATACAGGTTGAGTATGATGAGATCATTCCAATCTATTGTGATAATACAAGTGCCATTAGTATCTCAAAGAACCCGGTGATGCAATCTAAGACGAAGCACATTCCAATCAAGTATCACTTTCTACGAGAACAAGTTGCAGAGAAGAACATCATAGTTGAATATGTGGGCACAAAATAACAAGTGGCAGACATATTTACAAAACTGCTTCCACATGAAACCTTTGAGTATCTTCGCCAGAGACTCCAAAATGAATGATTTTGAATTTTATCTTATATGTCTTAGATTTACACAAGGAAGCACCATAAAGAGGGCAGTTCAGGTTGGGAAATCAGTTTCATGAAGAGTTCAGTCAGGGGGAGCAGCCTCGAATGGAAAGATACATTTTCCATTAATGACAAAGGGGGAGAGATTTATCAGATGCAAAGGTAAATTCTTGGAGAAAGAGCACATAGGCATGGTACCAGGAGGATCAATGGTCACAAGGGGGAGCATGAGTGATATGAATTCAGTATTGCATCAGAGTGTTTCCATCAATTCCAAAGGGGGAGATTGTTGATTAATTGGGTTGGTTTTCATTGATGTCAACCCTTGAAGAAAGTCTGGTAATGAATTCCAGTAGCACAAAGGTTTGGGTAATGGACCCAAGTTTGTTTGATGGATAATGGTATGAGTTTTGATATATTTGCAGGTAATACTATTATAGATGGATAGTACATGCCATGTTATTTCTAGTGGTATGTGGAACATCACATAACTCCTCACGGTTAGAGAGTTATGGCCATGTGAAGTTGGAGAACCCTCATGAGTCATCTAGAAGCCCCAAAAGGTCAAAGTAGTCAAAGTGGTTGCAAAGAAGAAATTATTTAAATAATAAAGTGAAGTGATGAATGTACTATAAGTCAAAGTGGATACAAAAGAAATTATTTAAATAATAAAGTTAATGGAGAAATTACTAAGTGGACAAGTGGTTAGAAGTAGGTTAGCCCTAAAATAAGGAAAGTGGGTTAAGATGGTTAGAAGGTAACCCCTTGAGGAAGCTACATGAAAGTATAAATAAGAGGAAAGGGTCTCTCATTTTTAATCACACTTGAGAATATTGAATATGTACACATAATTGAGGTAACCAAAGGATATCTAATCCTAATTTTAGAGGGAAGGTGAAGTAAAGAAGGTCGAAATTCAAGGGAGGATAAATTATTTTGATGATGCTTTCTAAGGTATGTTATTTACAGGTCATCTCACCATTTTCACAATAACTATTTTTCTAGAATGATTATGATCATTAAATTGGGAGGTTGTTGAGGAAACATATCCAAGTAGTTGTGATAAAAATTTCAGCGTGTGGGTCGTTGTAGTTTTGGAGTTACACTCCGTGGAAAATAGGGTTTGTGGCTAGTCTTGAAACTAGTCTAAAACAGGTGTTTCGGGTAAAATCGTCATAACTTCTTCATAACATATCCAAATTTAGAAAGACAAAATGTATTGGTTAGAGTACATGTTTTAGTATTCGTTGCATCATTTTCATATCCATACAATGAATATTTTGTGTGGGGCGCACTCTACAAGTTCGCTCTCTAGAATAAGCTAGAATTCAACAAGGTATGTCATTTTTTATATAACTCCTTTTATGAGAGGTTACAAGTAGTGAAACTTGGAGGAATTGCATAAAAGACATTGAAGAACATTGTGTGCTATTTTCCTATCTTTATTCATTAAAAGTTCATAGCTATGATTATTGCAAGTTAGGGTTGTTGACTAATCCAAACCTAGTCATGTGAGACTAAAGTAAAATTTGATGAAAATGATAGTCTCTAGTTAAGGAAGGATTGAAGTTATGTGATAATATACACCAAGTCTGTTATAGAGTTACAAATCATATTTGGATGATGAAATTTATGAGGACTTTTGGTTGAGGTATGTTTGATCTAGGATCTTTTCGTCAGGTGACTTATTAAAGAACTGTATTAAATGAGCATAAAATAAAGTACACCATAAAGAAGGAAAAGCTCAAAAGGAAAGAGACATAAGCATGCAATATGAACACAAAGAACTTGTTAACGGAGTTCGTCCCTGGTGGACTACGTCTCCGGGTCCTTCTCTCAAATGGGCAGGTCTTTTTATTAACTCCGCAAAAGAATTGGAAAAAATACATAAGAATACCTCATTCTAGAGTTAAGATATAGAATCTTTGCTCAGATCAGAAAACTAACACCACCACTATGTTCGTGACGTTGTTTTACATAAAAATCATTGTTTCCATGCCTCAATCTGAGTCAGACACTTTTAGGCCCCCAAGACATCCCTGCCTCAGTTTTCGTGCCACTGCTCCTGCAATAAACGCTGAGAAATATCGAACTACGTGAAGATTCTTGAAAATTGCACCCAAATCCATAATGTACGAATGCACCCTAGTCTCACATGCCCCTCTCGTCTCTTGTGTGTCTCGAATGCACTGTCTAAGCCCCTTTTATACAATTTTTTGGGTAGTTATGTAATAAGTGCAGTGGTTGGCAGAGTGGTTAGAGTGGCTAAGTTTAGGGCGTGGTTAGGCAGAGGTCCCAGGATCGAATCTAGTGGACTCCCCTTTTAGTATGTGGTTACAACAAATGTGGGCACGCCCTGCCAAATCTAGCGGGTGGCCACTTAAATGGCGGAAAGGTTATATATAGTGGCGGATGTGGCAAAGTTGTTAAAACAACGAGAAATTTGTTATTAAAATGGCGGGTAATATATATGGAGGGTCGCATGGTATAAACATAATTCCAGGGGTTGGGATGAAGGCCTATCCCCTTCCCTTGGCACCCATCAAACCTTTACACTTTAAAATATATGTGCACCATATAATAACCAAGGGACATTGTATGGTATAGTGGTAGCGCGGATTTGTGGGTCCTTTGGGCTAGTGAGAGTTCATGAGTTCAAATTTGGTGGAGTCAATAAAATTTTGGTCATGCCAACCATTGGAGGGGTGCCACGTGGCACCATATAACTTGTCCACAAAACTACCACTTGTCACAATCTGATTTGCCCATGAAACTGACACATGTCATCACCTAAATTGCTCACGTGTCTATCATCTTTACCACACCATCCCATGCCAACTCAGTTGTACGGATGTGACAAGTGTCACCCTTGCAATGGTTCCATGTGTCACTTTGACTTTTTGACTTTTGACCAAGTTTGACTTAACTTTGACCGCTTATAACTTTTGATCTGTAGCTTCGTTTGACGATTTGTTTGCACTGTTAGAAATCTTGCGACGCGCTCTTTGCGATCATGCCCTTTTCACTAAGTTTTGGAAACTTTGATTTTTTTCCCTTTTGTTGTCTATTGAAGTCATTTTGAGCGTTCTAAGTTGCTTATGTTCTTTCTAAGTTGTTCTTAGTCTTCTCTGGATCCTTTTTGGATCACGCCTTCCCACTGAGAGCTTTTTGGACCACCAAAAGATTTCATTAATCAACTAGTAAGTGAGGGAAGAGTTCCCTCACCTTATCCTTCTCAATCCACTTTGCCTTGCTTGGATGTGTGCCCTTTAAGCCTACACGAAGATAATCAACTTCACCCCTGCATGAATTCCTCATCCTTTTGTCCAGGATGATATCTTCCTGTAACTCATCCAAGTACTCAAGTGCAAACTCATCAACTGAAGGTATTGAAACTTCCTCATCCTGATCCATGATCATGGGAGGCTCAAAAAGTTTCAAGTTCTCTATGTTCACAATGGATTAAATCTGCATATATGGTGGAAGATCTAAATGAAAAGAATTAGTGTTTATTTTCTCCAAGATAGTGAAGGGTCCATATTGGATGGGCTTGATTTTCTTGCCTTCACCCTTCAATCGTTCCTTGCTGATGTGAAGCAATACCCGATCTCCAACCTGTAAATGATGATCAACCTTGTGCTTGTCATGTTGAGCTTTATATTGTGCTTGACTATTCTCCAACTGTTCCTTGAATGCCTAGTGTATATGTTGAATCCTCTCGATGAACTTGTGGGCTCTTTCCTTTGTTCATTCTTCATTCACATCGGCATCTCTCCCATACATCAAGTCCAAAGGAACCTTTGGTAGGTAGCCAAAACACATCTCAAAAGGTGAACTCTAAGTGGACGAATGTAAAGCTCAATTATAAGCATGGTGTACATAAGGTATCTGTTCATCCCATAACTTAGGATGTTTGTTACAGTAGCCTCGAAGCAAAAGTACCATTGTTATTTTTACCACCTATGTTTGTCTGTCGTTCTATGGATGAAAAGCAGTGCTCCTCTTCAATTTTGTGTCCATCAGTCTCCACAAGCTAGTCCAAAAATCCTTAGGGAATCAAGTATCTCTATCCGATACAATGGACGTGGGTAATCCAAATTGAACCTAAACATGCTGAAAAAAGAGATTAGCATTTTTCTCAGCAGTGATCTTCTTTTTAAATGGCATCAAGATACACATCTTGTTTAACCTATCCACTACGACATACAAATAATCATGACCCCCTTTGTTCATTGGTAAACCCCCCACAAAATCCATGGAAATACTTTTCCATGGATTGGATGGAACAGGAAGTGGTGAGTATAGCCCCAATTTTCTATTAGTGGGATTACAAGTAGAAGACATCACACACCCCTTTACATACTTATTTACAATTTCTTTCATTTGAGGCCAATAGCAAAACCTCTGCAAATGAGCCATACTTTTTCCTAACCGAAAATGCCCAAACACAAGAGAAGTATGAGCATATCGTATCACATGGACTCATTCACTTGTAGGAATACATAGCTTCCCAAGATGATAGATTAACTTTCCCTGCAGACAATAGTTCTCTACCTGTGCACCATGGGTTAGCTTCTCACATACTTCTTTAAAATCTTCATTGATGGCATATTTTTCTACATAGATATCATGAGATAAAGAAGTATTCTTCAAAATAATAGAAGTAGCAATAGGAGGCCTAGAAAGCATATCGACTACCTTGTTACTTGTACCCTTCTTGTACTTGACTACCAAATAAAAATTTTGTAGAAAACCCATCCATCTATAGTGTCGAGATTGTTGCAGTTTGGTCTGTGCCTGAAGATACTGTAAGGGTTGGTGATATGTATGCATGATGGTTTCCTTCCCTAACAAGTAATGCTTCCATTTATTTACGCTTTGAACTAATGCATACAACTCTTTAACATATGTAGGATATTTAACAACAGCTTGGTTAAAAGTCTCAGAGTGGTAACAAATAGGCTTACAATATTGCATCAATACTGCACCAATGGTGTATTCTCTGGCATCTGTCTCGATCTCGAATGGTTTTTGAAGATTCGGCGGTGCTAATATTGGTGTGGTACTAATCTTCTCCTTCAAAATGTTGAAAGTTTTTTGTTGCTTTCCTTCCCACTGAAAAGTGTTCTTCACACTGGTTAAGGCATGGAAAGGAGCTGCGATAAAGGAGAAGTTGGGAATGAATCTCCTCCAATACTGGACTGCACCCAAGAAGCTTTGGATCTCGGTCACACTTTTTGGCTTAGGCCAATTTACAATTACTTCAATTTTGGAAGGATCAATATTCAATTGTCCTCCTCCTACAATATGACCTAAGTATACAAGTGTAGTCTTGCCAAATTCACATTTAGACATTTTCACATATAGCTTTTCCCTTTGCAAAGTATCCAATACATGTTTTATATGCCTTACATGTTCATCCCAAGTCCCGCTGAAAACAAGAACGTCGTCTAAATATGCAATCACAAAGTCATCCAGGAAATGCATGAATACATCATTCGTCACACACATGAAAGTTGTCAGAGCATTTCAAAGCCCAAACAACATAACTAACCACTCAAACAATCATTGTTTGGTTTTAAAGGAAGTCTTCCATGCATCCTGTTCTGCGACCCTAATTTGATGATATCTACTACGCAAATCAAACCTAGTGAAATAAACAACATTCTTTAACTAATCAAGTAAATCATCTATGTGAGAAAGAGGGTATCGATTTTTCACCGTGATTTTATTTAAGGCTCAGTAATCGATACACATTCTCCATGTGCCATCTTTCTTTGGCACCATCATGATCGGAGAACCATAAGGAGATGAACTAGTCCTAATGACCCCTTGATCCAATAATCCTTGTACCTTCTTCTTGATCTTTTCCATCTCCACAACTGACATCCTGTACATGCCCACATTAGGAAGCGGAGAATCCTGCTGAAGATGTATCTCATGTTGGATTTTCCTCTTAGGAGGTAATCCATCTGGCTCTTGAAAAACATCATCATACTTAGAAACAATATCAATTAATTATTTTTTATGAGATGGATCACACCCTTGGAAAGCGTCGAATGTCATGACATCTTTCTCTTTGACGACCTTGAGTACATATATCTTATTAGTGGTTATGAGTCTTTTCATTTTCCCTGCACTAACAAGTGTCGTATTTACCCTCGTGTTGTGATCTCTAACAATATATTCCACTCCCCCTTTAGTAAGGTGGTATTTGTTCTCATGACGAAATAAGACTTATTTTATATCATAAAGATAAGTACTTACCAACACTATGCCACGTATATCAAGCAGTACAACATCCAAATCCACTTCATCAATCAACTTCGAAGCAATAGAAAATATGACCCTACATTGTTTGGTGACATTAAGTTTTGCTTTGTCACATACCCAACCAAGAGGTTAAGGCTTTGGATGTGGTTTCGTTACAAGACCCATATTCTTGAAAAGTGCTTCAGATATTAAGTTTACTTGGGAATCTAGATCAAATAATGTATCTTAGTATGATTAGATACAACTCGTATATGAAATAACACATTCCTCTTTTGTTCATCAATATGAGATTCATCATAGGAACTTGAACTAGCATGAAGAGAATATTTACCTTGTACTCTAGCTGTTGTGATCTTCCCTTCATCTCCTGATTCGAAACCAAGATATTATTGCACTGTAGCAACGGTCTTTCTCTTCCCCTTTCCACTGAATTGTTTCGGTTTCTTTTTTGGATGTAGTTTCCAACAATGTTCTTCATCGTGACCACTCCTCCTACAATGAGTGCAAGATGGTTTTCCTCCTTCTCTCATTATTGTAGTGGTCTTCTTGTCCTTCCTTTTAAACTTATTGAAAGTCTTGTGTGGGAAATTGGAAGGTCTCTTCATGGGATCTTCTTGAACATGTTTCCCCTTGTTCTCAAGGTGAGAGGCTTGCACACAAACTTCGTCAAGACTAGTGGGGTTAAACAAGAGCAAGGTATGACGAATATAACTATGAAGTGCGCCAATATACTTCATTAAAGTTTCATAAGAATCCAAAGGAATAATCAATGTGAGAGCTTTCTTCCTAAATTATTATGTGAAACTTTGTACAGTCTGACCTTTACTATGTCTCAACGTTTTCCATTCAATCATTGCTTTATGTAAATACCCTAATGGATAAAACTGCTTTCTTATCTCTGTTTTAAATTTCGACCATGAGGAAAGAAGTTGATTACCACACTTACTTTTGTCATCTATCTTTCTCTCCCACCATACGAGAGCGGTGTCTTCCAACCGAAGAGAATCAAGTTTCACGTTAACTTCCTCTTCGTCAATATGTTGAACACGACAGTATACTTCAACCCGTCGGATCCAATTATCTAACTTTTCAGGATTAGCATCTCCATTAAACATAGGTAAAGAAAAATTTACATCAATATTTAATAATGGTTTCTTAAAAGAGTCTTTATTGTTAGAATGTTAAGAGCGGTGAGAATGCTCAGAGGAAGAAGAACTAGAACTTGAAGGTGAAGACGGAGGCTCGGGAGGGTCTCCTCCAACCCATTGATTTAAGGAAGCATCATCATTTGCACGTGCTTCCTTTTTCTTCCCTTTCTTCTTCATCCTCTTCATGTGATCTCCATACATTCGTTCGACCATTTCTAACATGCGATAAAAGACCATGTGAAAGTTTTTCTCTTGTTCATCACGCTTGTCCTCTTCTGCCATCTTCTTCCTTCGGGATGCATGACCAACTTTGGGATTGAATGTATTAAGATTTCCTTAACCCTACTTATTCTCGGCCATAGTAAGCATTCATACTCAACAATTCAAGTCAAAGATGACTGCTCTGATACCAACATGATCCAGGATCTTTTCGTCAAGTGACTTATTAAAGAACTATATTAAATGAGCATAAACTAAAGTACACCATAAAGAAGGAAAATCTCAAAAGGAAAGAGACATAATCATGCAATATGAACACAAAGAACTTGATAACGGAGTTCGCCCCTGGTGGACTACGTCTCTGGGTCCTGCTCTCAAATGGGTAGGTCTTTTTATTAACTCCACAAAAGAATTGGGCAAAATACATAAGTATACCTCATTCTGGAGTTAAGCTATAGAATATTTTCTCAGATCAGAAAACTAACACCACCACTGTGTTCGCGACGTCATTTTACCTAAAAATTATTGTCTCCACGCCTCAATCCGAGTCGAACACTTTCAGGCCCCCAAGACACCCATGCCTCAGTTTTCATGCCACTATTCCTGCAATAAATGATGAGAAATATCGAACTACGTGTAGAATATTGAAAAATGCACCCAAATCCATATTGTACAGATGTGCCCTGGTCTCACACGCCCCTCTCATCTCTTGTGTGTCCCGAATGCACTATCTAAGCCCCTTTTTATACAATCTTTTGGGCAGTTATGTAATAAGTGCAGTGGTTGGCAGAGTGGTTAGAGTGGCTAAGTTTAGGGTGCGGTTAGGCGGAGGTCCCGGGATCAAATCCCATGGACTCCCCTTTTAGTATGTGGTTACAACAAATGTGGGTGCACCCTGCCAAATCTGGCGAGCGACCACTTAAATGGCGGAAAGGTTATATATAGTGGTAGATGTGGCGAACTTGTTAAAACAGTGGGAAATTGGTTATTAAAATGGTGGATAATATATATGGAGGGTCGTATGGTATAAACATAGTTCCAGGGGCTGGGCCATCAAACCTTTACACTTTAAAATATATGTGCACCATACAATAACCAAGGGGCATCGTATGGTATAGTGGTTGCGCGGATTTGTGGGGCCTTTGGGCTAGTGAGAGGTCATGAGTTCGAATTCGGTGGAGTCAATAAAATTTTGGTCATGCCAACCATTGGAGGGGTGCCACATGGCAGTCCATGACTGGGCCACATGGCACCATATAACTTGTCCACAAAACTGCCACTTGTCACAATCTAATTTTCCCATGAAACTGACATGTGTCATCACCTAACTTGCTCACGTGTCTTCCATCTTTGCTACATCATCCCATGCCAACTCATGTGTACGGATGTACCACGTGTCACCCTTGCAGTGGTTCCACGTGTCACTTTGACTTTTTGACTTTTGACCAAGTTTGATTGAACTTTGACCGCTTATAACTTTTGATCCGTAGCTCCATTTGATGAGTCGTTTGCACCGTTAGAAAGATTGTGACATGCTCTTAGCGATCATGCCCTTTTCACTTAGTTTTGGGAACTTTGAATTTTTTCCCTTTTGTTGTTTGTTGAAGCCATTATGAGCGTTCTAAGTTGCTTATGTGCATTATGAGTTGTTCTTAGCCTTCTTTGGATCCTTTTTGGATCAATGTTACAGATAGAGGTTGTATAACATTGAGGTTGTGGCACATGGTTTGATGTAATGGTTTATGGAATTTGGTTATGGATAGTGTGATGTATTGCTAGAGAACTTTTGATGGTTATATTGGTATATGTATTTGGTATATGGTTGAGGTACATGTTGGGTACATGGTTGAGACAAGTAGTTGATGAATTGGCACATACATAAGGTGTATAGTTGATGATGTTGGTACATCTTGATGAGTCATAGTTTATGTGTATTTGATACATGATTGGTACATATTTGTTTCATGGTTGATGCACTCATTGGTGGTACAGGTCGGTGCATGGTTGATGCACTTGTTTATGGTATAGGTTGGTGCATGGTTGATGCACTTGTTTATGGTACAGGTTTATTATAGGTTGTTTGGTACAGGTTGATTATAGGTTGATTAGTACAGGTTTACATCAGTATATCTCACAGTGATAGTGTGGCAATGGTTCCATCATTATACTTGTATTTCAGGCTGGTTGGACGGGGTAAGGATAGGTGGTTGTAGCCACCTTTCGGTTGTAGTCAGAGAACATAGGGGGTGTAGCCTCCTTCTGGTTGTAGCCAAAGAATTGGAGAGTTGGAGCTTCCTTCAGGTTGTAGCCTGAGAAACTAGGGGGTTGGAGCCTCCTTCCAGTTGCAGTTGGTAAACAAAGGAATTTGGTGCTTCCAATGACTGTAATTCTTAAAGACATATAATAAAAACCATTTTTTTGTTTTCTCCTGCTTTGGGTTTCCACGTAAAAACACTGTTGTACTGTGTATGTGTATGATTTCTCATTTGTTCATTTCTTATTTACTCTGCAACTATTGGATGATAATGTTGCATTGATATAACACTTGCATTTTATGGTTAAAAGGGATTAAATTGTTGTATTATTGATTCACCCCCCCTCTTAGTAATCCAACAAACATCACTTAAAAACTTTCTCTTGATTAATGATATTTGAAATCCAATAGCTTTGAATTACTCAATGTACATCTCATTCTAAATTATCTAATCAATGGTTGTTAAAATTTGATTGTTGCAATTTTCTATTATGTATGCCCTAGACTCCAATTGGATGCATTGCATCTCAAACATCTACTATTATCATTCATATTATCTAATTGTGAGTTTCTTAGGTGAGGAGGAATATATTTTAAACTTGATTTTTCAAACAAGGGGTAAAAGGATTGTTGATAGCACATGAGTTTTTCTTCAACGAGTTTTTATTTTTGTCGTGCTTGCTTGATATCCTTGACGTCTAGTAATTTAAGTTTGTTTTGTATATTCATTTTCAACCCCGATATGACATTATGCAGTAGATGTTTATCATATAAGTCTACAACATGGGTGGCTAGTACATGCAAATCATTAAAATATTACTATTTTGAGCCTAATTGTTGCAATCATGTGAGTTTGACAAAGACTTTGTCCTCCTCTATATCCTAAAAAAGCTTAAAAAATGATTTTCAAATGTGTCTCAATCTCTTGCTAGTCCTTGATATTTAGAGTTCCACCATAATAACGAATCATAAGACAATTTATCCAAGTGCATCAATGTGATGTTGGTTTCTCTACTCCATCATTTATGTGATATAAATTGAAATAACTTTTGAATTTATTAATCCTTCTTGTGCCTTCTAGATCATCCTCACCTTCAAACTTGGGTACATTTATTTTGGTTTTGTGTACAATACCATTGAATGAGTTTGAGTTGGATGATTGGTGTGGCCATGAAAACATTGTGTGGGAATTTGAATTGTGTATTCCTTTACTTATGTTTTTTAATGTGTGGGAATTTGAAATGATTATTCCTTTACTTCTAGAGAAGACAAGACACTTGGAATCAGATTAGGATAATTTGCATCACGAGTGAATTCACAGAATCTTCAAAACTTGCATTACAGTAGGGTCTTGGTGGATAATGACCAAAATATTGTAGTGTGTGAGAAGATAGTTGTCTAAATATTATAATGTGCAAGAAGTTAGTTGTTCATCTTAGATGGTTTTGTGATGTGATATTAAAAATCTTGAGATCTAAAGAGGTGGGTGTGTAATTAATTTTATCAAAAAGAAAAGCAGAATATGTTATGTGTTATGTATAAGCAAAGTATGTCATAAAATATCTAAAGCAATGTGCCAAAATACATGTCATAGATTTTGTGTCATAGTCCAATATTTAAAGTTGTGAGTCATCGAATATTGTGTGTTGGTATCTCTTCACAAATGTTGTGGACATTATATACAAACACTTCTATGTGATGATTTTGAGTGAGTTTTTTCTATATGTTGGCTTATTGTATGTTTGCATATTGTTACTTTGATTTACACTCTCTATCAAAAACACTTATTATGATGTTATCGATATGGGAACTAAATTCAACCATCCTCTTAAAGGTGCATTATGTAGTTGAATCATAATGGTGGTGGAAAAATAACTTGAGATTCTTAGTGGCCATTTTCTTCTTGTCTAGACGTTACAAAGTTTTTTTAGGAATGTCTTTGGGTGTGGGTTCATGAAAATGATCACCATTAGAATCGATGGTTACATTGTTGGTACACTACTACATATGGGTGGATTATTCCACAAAAATTTTCCACGTTTCCATTATTTTCATGTTTTTTTAATGTGGGCGGGATTTTCGTTGTTATTGCCATGAAAGTTCGTCACTATAGAGATAAGTATGCTTTTTTTTAAATTGAGTGGGATTTTCGTCGCTATTGCCAAGAAAGTTCGTCGCTATAACGACGAGTATTGCCTACCTCAAAAAGCACCTACTAACACATGTGGATTGCAATGGCTAGTTGAGGTCCCTAACCCTAATGGGTAGCCCTGTGAGTTTTATGAGGCCAAATAGGAGTTTGTCAAACCATATATGTTCCATGTATATCACAAATCCCTTCGCAAGTGGTCTTAAGGTGTGGGAATTAGTCGAGGGTTTATTAATTATATTCCCAAAGTAAGGGACCCAGATATTATTACCAATTGGAAACCCATCACCCTACTTAAGATGTCCTATAAACTTCTAGCCAAATCCATGACATTGTGTATTAGCTACATTTTCCCCAAGAAGCGCTCACCCTAAACAAACTAAATTCATTCATGGGAGATATCTTCTAGATAACATTATCATGGTCTCGGAAGGTATAGAGTGGGCTAGGTCATCGACACCTTGTTTATAAAAAAATCTTTTAAGAAATCCTACAAGTGATTAGAGTGGCCCTTCATTCCGGCAAGGCTTTAGGATCTAAAGTTTGGCATGTTCTTTATTAATGGTGTTGGAACCCTATTTATGGATGCCTTTATCTATATTTCTATTAACAAATGTTCTTCCAAGGTGGTTAAGATTTTCAAATCTATCTGGTAGAAGTTCCCCCTAGCCCCAACCCTCTATGTATCGATCGTTAAATATCTTACCTATTTACTCATCTCTAAGGTGAATTTGGGTGTAATTTGAGGAATTCATCTTCCATAACCAGAAATTGTGCAATTATTCAATGGTCGTTTTTCTAATGACTTTTCTTGACTATCTTAGAGGACCATAATTCCTTGGATCAAACCATCAAGTGTCTACTCACCTTTTTATGTAGCCTCGGTACTGAGCATTGAATGGGCTAAAACTTAATGCTAGAGACAAATGAAAGAACCTTTTTTTTTTCAAAAGAAAAATATTTATAGTTTTACTTATAGTAAACAAAATTGCATAGCCATATGCCACCTTACATTCAAAAAAGGTGCTCAATAGTATTTTAGAGAAAAAACTCTCTACCTAGTTACCTTTCTTTATACTATAACAACAAGTTGTTTCTTGTCCCAAAAAATTACATAAATAGTTACATATATCAACATTCCATTTATTTTCTCAAGAAGTTACAAAAATAGTTACATCATTAAAAAGTAAAGTCGTGGTTAGTCTTTAGTCATGTAAATTGATGATATTTCTTTATATCCAAGGTGCATGTGTAATATCTATAGAGTGACCATCCTATAGGATGGAAGTGATCCAAGTACTTGATCAAAACCAATCCATCTTTGGAAAGGTTGTTCGCTACATTGTTCATGTCCCCGTAGATGTGACACAAAGATATTTGTGAGAAGGTTGTCAATTGCATATATATATCATCACAGAGAGGATGTAAGGTGAATTTTTTTATTTGAGATTCCTTTCTAATCCTTTTGAGTTGTTGGAACACATGTTCTTGGGCTAGCTGAAGAAGTAATTTGAGTGCCATCAGTTCACATAAGTTGTTAGATTCCTACACAATACTTGTTTTGAAGGATATAAAATGTGTGGAAGACAGATGTAAGATTCGTCTTACACCTCATTTGGGAGGATTTCCTTGTGAATCTCCGTCAAAGTATGCCCACAAAATATTATTATTTGTTACTTCCTCTTCAAGTTCATATCTAGTTTGTTTTTCCTCCAATGGTGGGCAAGCATTTAATATGTTGAGAGATTGAATCACACATTTGAGAGGGAGGGTCTCATTTCCTTCGAGCAAGCATAGATTCCTAGCAATCCAAACTCCCCTATCTATGTTGAGGGGAAGGTATTTAATCTTCTTTACATAAATAATGAGCCTTTGACTAATTTTCATGACTTAGGGAGATAGATTAAAACTGGAAATTTATCCTTAAGGGTAACAAATCCAATTTCACCTCCTATGTGCAAAAGTGTCGGGTCCTACTTCTTCGACCATGATATTTCCTAACGATGATAAATTGTTATAGGCCATGAAATTTTTATATAATCCTTAGGATAACCTCCATAATGGATCTCCTATTGAATTTCACCCTAGGTCTATCTACTGCACTACTATCATTCCCTTATACTCTATCCCTTTGGAAATATTGATCATTTTGATTCATCTCTACCAAAAACACCTCTGACTTGAAGAAGATACCTTGGATTAAATTTCCATACTTAAGATTATTGATGTTTCCATCGAACAAGATGTTGTCAAACTATTTCGTGTTGACATGAAGCATCTAATATGACTTCTAGTTTTTGTTTTGGGTGTAGGACCTTGCATTCAATTTTATGGTACCTATAGATCAGTTTCTTAGCCATGTTTAGATGAGTAAGGTATATTCTTGAACTTTCATATAGAATTAGGATCATTTCCCTCTGCATTATTTCATTTAAACCTTTTTCCACCTTAAAATTGTCCTAGGAATATCCCTATTGAACATTGGCACATTATTTCATCTTCTTCACTTTGAAAACATCTAATGGTGGATCCTTCCTATGATGGGTTATCCTAGAGTAGTACCATTTTTTTCCATTTGGCACCCATCCTAATAATATTTGTCACCAATAGCCCATGTAGCTTTATTTTTCATATGGAGCTTCATTCTCATATGTAATCTATTTCAACAGTAACCTGATGGGCAACAATAACCTATGAATGGGGCCAATGTTGAAATTCTTTCAAAATGTTTCTATATGCACTAAAATTTGACATGGATAGATTGCTCACATGCCTTAATGATATGAAAGGGTTTCTAGACTCAAAGGTATAGTACTAGATGCGGGAACATGTGTAATGTCAATGAATTTTAAAAGGAACAATGAACAGACATTGTACTAGGTCTAGACATGGGCAATGGTGACCTTTGAATGGGGCCAACGTTGAAATTTCAAATTGTTTATGTATGCACTGAAATTTTACATGGATAGACTATTTGCATGCCTTAATAATATGGGAGGGTTTCTGGACTAAAATTTGACTCACACACCCACTTGTTTCCATCATCAATTCATCATGTAAACCATAAACCCTATTTTTATTTCAAAGTACACAAATATCTTGACGCAAGTTTTAATTTTGCATCAACCTTTCTTCATTTTTTCTTTCAGGTTCTACATTATATATACAATGTATGTGTGTCATAGTTGTGATGAAAAATCCCTCTTATCGTTCATTGTTTAATCAACACTATAAAAATGACTGTGATGAATGGTCTATGCGTCCCTAAGGAAATTTCTATGATCTTGTACCTTGTCGTTTGACCCTAGAGCATTCCTTGGACAACCATGAGAACCATAATTCATGTTACAAATTAATTTGAAATGACCATTGTTATATCACATATTGCATGTGTGATTCCATAAATCCCTAGGCATGGACCATGAAAGATAAAATGAAATGGGTCCCCAACTATGGGGACTTGGGGCTAGTCTAAGTTTAAGTCTAAGTTGTATTCCTAGTCCTAGTTGGTCTAAGTGAAAGTCCTAATCCTAATATGTAGGCTCATGCCTATCAAATAGTACATAATTGAAATCATCCTTTTCATTGTGGGCCACTTTTTAAAAATATTCCATGTGGTGCATATGGGAGATATTTATATGAACAAATTTTCCTAGAACAATCCACATCTATGGTGTCGCAGGAGGTGGGATTCCCTACAAATGATTTGGGTGATTTTTTCCAAATAAGGGTTGTATGTGGTTGTTCACAATGCAAAGGAATAAGAAACATCTCTTGTTGAGTAAGTTCTAAAGAATTATTTTCAAGATAAACTTCTAGATGTTGATGGAAGTATATCTCCTATAGTTATTCCTAACCCCATAAGTGAAGTTGGCCATGCAAGGGAAAAAACTAATTTTAATATTTTTCTTGAGCCTATGAGAAATGTGTCTATCATAGCCAACCCAAGCATGTTTCCTACTATCCCATCATTAAGTGCTAAGTGTTTACATACCCAGGAATCAATTGTTGGACCTATTATTAAAACTAGGAGATATAAGGTGGTGGGTGCAATAGTGAAGAGTTTGCTAAAGATAAATACACAATAAAATATTTCGCAATATGATGTTAGGGAAGACCTTTTAGATATTTCCTTACCTCCAACTTTAGAATATTGAGCGCAACAACTTCAAATATTGAGTGCAACAAGAATGATCCTTAGGGCCTAAGCCATGAATTGGGGATGAAGAACTAAGGATTTAGTCCCTAATACATTATTCATGGGGCTTAGAGACCATGCATGTGGCTTTGAACGATGTTAAATGGTTTGCAAGTGAAATGTATGCCCTATAGGAGGATTAGAAAACAAATTTCAAGGATTGTGCACAATAGAAATGGTTCTTATAGTTCAAGACATGGTTTCATTTTGATATTTGGATTCATTTTATATTATTTAATATGGGACATTTTGTTCTAAAAGGGGAATTGGAGGAGACTATCACAAGGAAAGGGATTCAATTTCTGCATGAAGGATTCATTGTCACCATTAATCAATGCTCATATTATGATCCACAACCACATTTGACCGAAGATAATGTATCACCTTTAGTGGATCATACATAGTCTATCCCTACTATTTAGTTGGACAAACCTGCTTCACAATTGAATTATGTGACCACTTCCACCATTTTTTTAATATCATCTCCTATAAATAATGAGCCTTTGACTCATTTTCATGAATTAGGATCGAAGATTAAAAATGGACATTTATACATAGGGGTAACAAATCCAATTTCACCCCCTATGTGAAAAAGTGTCGATTCCTACTTCTTCGACCATGGTCCTACAAAGAACAACAAGGAGGAAAATATGGAAGGGGAAGTTATAGTGATCAAAATTGTGAAATTGGGGAAGACTTGAAAATTTGGAAGTGAGCTTGTTCCTATTTGAAATCCATGATTTTATACTCTCTCATGCCATTGGAAAGGTTCTTAAAACCTACATGTCTTCTTAACTAAATATTACAGGGCCTTAGATATATTTTCCAATGCTTTATCAACCCAAGGCTTGATGTAACCCATCATGGGTCCCATTGGGACCTCCTATTTCACGCTTAAGGAAAATATTTCATTATGGAATTTGCTTAATTCTATGCATTTCTCTTGAACCATTCAATCAATCCGAGAATTCTCAATAACCAAATCATTAAGCCATCATTTTATCTTATTTTTAGAGAATTTGATAAATCATTGATTCAAAGAGTTGGTCAAATAAATAATTTTGGTGTCAAGGACAAAGGATTTTCTCACTAATTCCCATAGATCCATAAACTACTTCAATAGTTTTTCAATTTTGGTTGCAATTGTCTCCCTAAACCCCTACAATAATCCTTGGGCTCATTTTTCTGTGGAAATTATCTTGGGATTGTCTTCAAGTTGTTCCTATGGTGTCCTGGCCAATGGTTTAGGAATCCATGTAGATTCCAAATATGTTATCCTCCTTTTCAAATTGGTGTTTTCCTCTACTTGATCCAAATTGGATTGCCTAATAATACACCCTATGACATCATGTAACTTAAGGGATCCCTTTGCCCCTAATTCTTTAACATCTAACAAGGTATTGATATTTTCCAAAAGCTTCTTATCCATATGGACTCTCATTTCCATATAGGTTCTAGTCTTCTTAATGACGTCCCAATTTCTCATATGCAATTTTTCTTTCAATGTTGTATATTTTAGGGATTTCCCAAGGTCCAATATTTCCCTCATTCCTATATAATTTGGCATAAGTGATGGGTACTAAATTATCTTTGATTTTATACTCTACCGATTCTACTTCTTTTCACACAACCATATATATCAAGATTTCTTGAAGGTTAAAAAGATCAACATCAACTTAGAAGAGAATCCAATATCATATTGCTCTACTTCTAAATTGTGTGGATGAACATGGTCATATCCTAGGGATATCTATCAAGTTCTTGATTGTCAAATCTAACAACCAAGCCATGATTGAAAAACTCATATCAGATTTAAAATAAACATTATGAATGGAAATAAAAATATCAAGAGAATATGTCATCCCTCATGAGAAATGGTGAGTAAAAATATTTTCATTTATCAAGAGATTGTATTAATGATTGTAAATTAGGTATTGATCAGGTTTACTAATAATATTGTTCCCATTGGTTAGCTAGTCACATCATAATAACTAGTTCCTCTCGTTCCCATTCTTTAGATGCACATCAGATCGAAGAAGAGGGGGGATGGAAGTTGTTACTAACTAGGATGTTAAGACAAACGAGATTATTCATCCACCCTCCTATCACATTAACCCATCGTGATGATCTTTGTTGGTGTGCATGCCCTTAATCTTATCATGTTTTACAAATCATTCTTTCATGGGGGTTTAGAATCAATGGTACACATATCTAGAGAAGGTGGTCGAAAAAATCTACCACCTTAGGATAATTACCATACAGTTAATAAGGGAAAGGCCTTAATTTCATTGCAAAAGAGAATGCATCTCATTCCATTAGGTGCATCTCATTCTAATGTGTATTTTGCATGAGCTCTCATACTTGAGATCTGCATGAGCTCTCTTACTTGAGATCTGCATGAGCTCTCTTACTTGAGATCTAGTTACCCATTTCATTACAATTTCCTACATATCTTGTTTCAAGACCACATTAAATGACAAAGAGGCTACCCCAATAAGGGAGTATGTTCTAAGTCCCTTCAATACCCATGAGTGGTATGATATTTTCTTAGTTTAGTACGAAATTTCCACCCCAATAAATATGCTAGTTCTCTCAGCTCTAAGAAATTGGAGGATAATAAAATTAATTGTGAGAATATCTATCATGTGCTAGTTCAGTTTTGGATAATTTGAAGAACACATAAGAATTTCATGCCCACCAATGAGATAAATTTAAGGATAAGTATCTCTCACTATTGAAGAAATTATGTTTTGCAACTAGTTTCCCAGTGTTTGAAAATGAGATGAGTAGGGAGGTGGTTTTTTAAAACAAAGTCTCATGCTTCTTGGAGATTATCATGATCAAGGTCCTTAAGTTCAAACCCCTTGTTTTCATGGAGGAATAGGTTCAACTTCTTGCAAAATCCAAGCTATCCCAAAATCCAGGAGGGACCTTATTCTCAATCGACTAAGAGAAGCCTTTAGTCTAAAGATATGTTATCTCTCTATATAGTATAATTTCTTTTAATTTAGGCAACTTTTGTGTTAATATGTGTTAATATGTCAATGGGATATTGGTTTGATTGTAAAGTGAGGGGGGTGATATTTCTCTAACTAAATTTCAAATCCTCAATAAACATGTTTTGACCCTCATGGTTGTCTCACCTATGCAAGCCAATATGCAATTGGGGCTAGCAACAAAGCCTCAATAAATGGGTTGTTTGATGTGGTTGGGTCTAGGTGTAAGATCTAAGAATATTTGGCAAAATACATACACCTTATTCATGGCTTTTCAATGAAGAATATATTTCTATATTGTTGTTTTTCAACCACATTCCATTGTGATACTTCTATACCAGGGAAAAACCTATTTTTAGAACTTTCTGTACTAAATTTCTACATGTAAGAATACATACACCCCACTAGAGGCTTCTCGGCCAAAGAGATCTAGACTACATTCATTATATTACTCCCAAATTTGAGGACAAGACTACTTTGAGAACCATCTATAGTAAAATTTTTAGTCGCATAACACATACAACGCACCCATGATTTCTTAGCTAGAGGGATCTTCTTAGAATGTTGTTATTATTAATTTAAAAAATAAAAAAAAAACATAATATATATGCCAAAATAAAAACACATGTCTCGCGCAATGTCATGACCTCTCCAAACCAAAATGCAGGACTACACACTAAACCCTTTATTTTTCATGTCGACCCGTGCCTACACCCTCACCGCATTTAAGCTCTCGATCGACAAAGAGTGATAGAGGAGGTCGTGAGCGATCTAGGATAGAGAGCGAGCTAGGAGGGCGACCCTCACCGCATTTGAGCTCTCGATCGACAGAGAGAGATAGAGGACATCGAGAGGAGGTCGAGAGCGAGCTAGGAGGCCGAGAGCGATAGAGGAGGTTGAGAGAGAGAGATAGGAGGCCGAGAGTGATAGAGGAGGTCGAGAGCGACAGAGGAGCGTTGATAGCGGAGGCCAGCCGACCCTCGTGTGACAAAGGAGCATTGATAGAGGAGGCCAGCGAGCCCTAGCATCGATAGAGGAGGCCAACAATGTCATCAAATTGGGTAATTTTTTCTAAAATTTTAAAACCCTAAATCGAGAACTGAATACCACATTTTTACTTGTTGCTCACCTCATAGCACACATCCATTTATAATTGTGTTGCAATGAGTATACCAATTATCGTAGTTTCCAATTTCAAATGTGATTGCATTGAGCACACATAATTCCTTCCTTCAAGATAAATGAGTTAAAGGTAGGAGTAGGGGATTAGAGAATATTGATAGAGAGAGATTAAGGAAACCAATAATACAAGTCATCAAAATAACTACAAATTCCAATTGAAGCTCCAATTCTAAATGCTTGCTTCTTTGCAACTAGTTAAATTCCCTAAAATCTCATTATAGGCCCTACGTTTTCCTTAATTAAGCAGCAATCTAAACAACATGCATGTCTCACTCCTGAATTTCCACCAAGAATTTTTCCTCCCACACCTCTTGACAATGTTTCCACTAGAGGGCCAAGGTTACCAGATACCGTTGGGATTTTGTTAACCCTTTTTCACATTGTCTCATGCTTTTGTTGACCTACAATAACTCACAAATCACACTCCAATTCTCCCCACATGACTATGCGATCATGTCCATAATTTCAAAGATTCCCAAATCAAATGGGTCTTCCATAAGGAACTAGGACCTATTAAGGAAATTTAAAGGATTCCATTCACTACCTTCCATAGAATGAGATGACTAGAGAAAGATCTTATGGCCAAACCATATAAACTAGAGGCGCAGGAGAGGGAAGAAATTTCTCTCCTAGCCCACCCTTCAATCCAAATAAAACTAGGCATAGAGAGAATTTGGACTGGATTGGCATGCTCTTATTAATCAAAAGCATTGAAAATTGGTAGCATTAGAGAGTGTGACATATTAAGGGCCATAACCCATAGTCCTTTTGAGCCCATCAAACTAAGAATTATTGTAGATAGAGTCATCATGAGTTTAACGCTGATTAATGTAATGGGAGAAAATCCTAATGGAGAACACCTCCCTTTTTCTTAATTGAACTTCATTCATGGATGCCCCCATATCCATAAGAAAATGATGGGATAGTTCCATCATTATTTGAAACTGATGACATAGCCAAGGATTTTAAGATGTTTCCTAGTTTCCTGATAATCCTTTTTGATGTTTCCTTGAACCTCTATAATTTGTCTCACGCACTGTCACATTCATCTATGAAGTTCACTAATTATCTCTCCCATCGTCAAGTGCATCAATAGTCGCAATATTCCATGTTGGTGCGAGGAATGTTGTGAACACTCAATTCCCCACCCTACAAATTTACAATGTGTAACTGGGATTTGGAGAGCAGGAGAGGAATAGTGTGAGAAGAGAAGTGATCCACATTGCTTCTATAACTCTCTCCATTAATGCAAATGGATTGCATGGAAGACAATAATATCTCCATTGAACTACACTTGAACTCATTGTTCTACACCCTGGGGGATCCTAGGTGAGTACTTTATTATTTAGTAAATGCCACATAGAAATTTGTGACTTAGATAGGAATTTCAACCACCATACCTTTTTCCATCACCATTGTGAAGGAGATTCATTCCCTCATGCAACCAAGGCCCTATAGCCTTCTCTAGGAGCATAATCCCTTATTGGATTCAAAGACCAAGCCAATGTATCTTCCTTGTCCTTGATCCTTACAAAACTTGATTTGAGACTTCCAAAATATTTATCCCAAGTATAAACATCTTTGTCCTGGAAAATAGGTCCCTCTGGGTAAGCCAACCTTGGTGACAAATAGTATTTTTATTCAAGTTATCTCTCCAGGACAAATTATAAAATCCTCGAGACCCTAAAAACATTATGATATGATGTGGAAGCATGTAATTTTTACCACTACCTATCCATGGATCCATCCCTACTTGTAGGTTTGTTCTTCTACCAACACACCATACAATCTTGTTTCCAACCGAGGGGAAGGCTAAAATAATTGCTTTTTAGATGGTGGATACATTGATTAAATTCTTGATATAATTTCTTATCCAACCCTCCATTGAATCTGGAGAAATTTGTTTTTCTCTTACTACCTGAGCCCATAAATCCTAGAGGTACAAATGGATGTCATAAGAAGAGTGAAGACCCTCAAGTTATGAAGAAACCAATTTCATAAAAGCTACCTTATTATAACAAGCCAATTAGGGAAGTATTGAACAATGTGTCAAGAATTAGGAAAGCCTTGTTGAAATATTAAAGTTCTTCAAGAGAATGTTTTGACATATCCATTGTCTGAAAGAAAATAAGAAGTAAATGAAGGTATAACACAAGTTTTGATAAGGCTAAGTATGGAATTGGTTTTGGATTCAAGAATGGCCTAGATTGTAATATTTGTCATTAAACCTTTCTTATAAGAGGAAGTTCAATGATTGGGTGCCTTTGAGGGTCACCAAGAACCCTTTTCATCTTAAATTCTTCCATGGTTTTCACAAATCTTACAATCTAGGACATTCTATAAAAGAGAAGACTCACACCCCAAAGCATACCAAGATAACAATAATGGGATGCCAAGTATGATATGAATCAAGTAAACAAGGACCCCAATAAGTTTGTTACATACAATAGAATCAAGTATATTCTCTAAGAAAAACATGGGTTCCCTAAATATTTGTTCGCTAACTTATCTTCTCATTTTTTCGAGTGTTGGTACCACAAACTTATATTCGCATGATAACTTATATTCTTGTTTTAACGAGTGTAGGTACCACCAAATAGATATATTTCGGATCTACCTTCCTTGAGTGATGATCAAGATATACTCAGAGAGATTGAAAGTGAGACATGTTGTACTATATCTACCGGTTCTAGATCAACTAGATCTGAAAAGGTAAGGAAAAGATTTTGTATATGCATGCAATTTTTTATTGCCAACAGAGGTTCATGTACTTATGATGTTGAGAGCATAGGTGAAATTGAGTTTCCCTTGAGGTATAGACATCTAGTGAAATGATGGGCACCTAAGGAGCTACCTAAAGTGGACACAGATTTCTTCATCAGTGGGAGGATATATTGCATTGCTCCTTCATCCTTACATGGATTGGGGTTATTTTCCATGGATGACATAAAGATCGGCTATGGCATTGTAACTGAATTGATGGAGTATGTCAGACCATTATACAAATACAATCATTGGTTGATGTTGGTCTGATATACTCGAAGTATGCGGAGATACAGAGTTGCCGCAAATTATACACAACTAGTAGATAGCAATCAAAATAAAGGGGCAACTATGTATATTAATGGAAGGCCAAAATCTTCTGGAAACATTGTGGGCTTTATAAATAGTACACGACCAGTGGCTACAACTAAGAAACCAAATTGTATATTTGAGGGACGCGAAGGAAATCATATATTTGTATGTGAAACAAAAACAATAGTTCCAGGTGAATAGTTGTTGATCGATTACAACTTAAATCGAATAGATGGAGGGGATGCGTCTATGGGGGTAAATATCTTACATACCATTCAACTCAACCTTTGATCAATCATTTTTATAATTTATCGCTGCAATATTTCAATTTTTACTGCATATATTTCATTTTTCATTATTTATTTTCTGATATTACTGCAATATTTCATTTTTTTAATGTTACAAATATTTTCATAACTCTTGTTGATTAATTTATTGTGTCAACATCTGTCCAAGGTGACCGTGAGAAATCACACGCTACATATGTCCAGGGTGACCATGGAAATGCACCTGATGTGCCTCAGCAGGTAAATGTTAAATATAGTAACAACTTATGACTACAACAACTAAATTTCTGAAATTTCATTATTTATTTTCTGATATTACTGCAATATTTCATTTTTTTAATGTTACAAGTGAATTTTTCATAACTTTTGTTGATTGATTTATTGTGTCAACATCTGTCCAGGGTGATCGTGGAAAATCACCTGCTACATCTGTCCAGGGTGACCATGGAAATGCACCCACTGTGCCTCGGCAAGTAAATGTTAAATATAGTAACAACTTTTGACTACAACAACTAAATTTCTCAAATGTTAAAGTTCATCTCATTAATTTTATTCATTAATGTATTGTGGCATGGTCAATGTGGGAAGGCACCCACTGAGGATCTTGAGGATGAAATATTTTATTCCACTGACCCAATAGAAACTGTCGTGAAGGCATTGAAGAAGGAAAACATAGAATATCTAGGTTTGTTTCTCAAAAGACCCCTGACACAGGAGGATAGGGAAATAATTGCAGAGCTACAAAATCTAATAACTAATTTTGGGGTAAGTGGCATCTTCACATATTTTTATCAGCTATGAAAATTTCATATCTGTTTTTTTGTTTTATATTTTCTATATGATCTGATAAAGTAAATTTTTCCGTTTGTAGGAGTTTTTAAACCTCGTGCCCTAGGAACCTGTCGAGCCTACAACTGCTATAGGTAGTAGTGATGGTCCAATGCAACAAAAAAATTGACATAGAAAAGTACAAGTGAGGATTTTTTACCCTCCTGAGGTTCCCCTCGAATCCGTTGATGAGCGCAATGATGTTGACTGGCATGGCATGTTGGAGCATGATGAGCCGGAGCTTGGGACTCCACGTGACTCTGGAGATGAACGTATTGTAGATGGAGAGGAAGGTATTCATGGAGTAGCACGAATTAAAAGCACTGGATCACTATATTTCACCTTTCTGGTGGATGATGCATGTGTTTCGATCAACATTCAGAAGATTGCAGGTATTTGTTAATTAATTGATTCATTTTTATCATGAAATTGAAATGGACATTTGTTGAGATTATTATAAATTAATGGATAACAGGTTTCTACAGGAAACAATGTTTTCTACAGAAACTTGAATGAGAAAGCATTGGAGTTGTTTGGCCCCACCATTCGCACACGGTGGAATGGCCAAGATAGTGAAAATAAATATGAATTGATAGGCCACATTGTAAACTTGTTCGACAATACGTTCAACAAGAAAGTGGTTACAAAGTTAGCCAGCGAGAATTTAAAATATATCGGGGCCCAATATAGGGAGAAATTGCAATTAGACCTCAAGCATGAGCGCCCTCCCATGGTTCCAGAGAAAGAGTGGAAGGCCATGATAGAGGATGCAAAGGAGAACTTGTTTAAAAAATAAGGAAGACATCCACGACTTGGTCAATCAAGGTACAACACATGTCATCTTCTTAGTGAAATATGCTCATTTATGTTTTTGTTTCTTGTTTTAAGTAACAATTCCGATATCTAATTTTTTTCAAAAATTCCATATATAGGCTACCTGACACCTCCAAAGAAACCAAGGATAGAATGGAAAAGAACGGGCAACATAAACTAGGCCAGGGTGGCTATGGAAAATTAAAATCCTGAATCGTAAGAATTAAATGATTAACTATGGTGAATATTTATTTAACAGTAACGAACAAATATATGTTTTTGTTATTGGTAATTTTAATGGTGTTATGCATTGCAGTTAAATATGTTTGGCATTGCTTCCACCGAGGAGGACCTAAAGCTTGGTTACAAGCACGGTTTTAAAAGTGTGATTGAATATAGGAGAAGCTTGGGGTAGACTCCATTCTCCCTAACCACGCAGGTAAATAAAATGAATAAGGAAACCGTAGTAGCATGCTTGTAAAGTCTATTCATATTTTATTATATCACCCTTAACTAAGTATTTATGTTTGTTTTCAAGCAACAGTGCAACCGCAACAGTGAATCTAGTGGTATTCAATAGACACCACTTCATACTAGGGAGCACATGTCCAATGATAATGGGGAGCAGAGTACCCATTCCAGTATGTATGCTTCATAATTAGAAATGTTTAATGTGATTGTAGATATTTATTTCATGACTTATACTTATATATTATCTTCTTTAAATGGAAGAGCATGTAGCTCAGGAGGGTGACTTGTGAGAGGAACCAAGTGGACAATAAATTAACGCACCAACGGTCACATCTACACAGACAGGTAAAGAGAAATATTGTAATGTTAATTAAAATAATGAAATAGGTATTTTAATTATATTTCAACATATCGATATGATCATTTTCGTTGTTGCAGTTCACACCCCTGCACAGCTGCCTCCATGCCCTTCTCAGCGAAGTACCAGAAGTATGGTACATGAGTGCATGGAAACACAAACAATAGAAGGACAAGGCACAAGAAATACAGTCTCAAATGATGATTATGATACCCCAATCATCAATTTTATGAATGTAAGAAAACATAAATCAAAGCAAAAATAGATGTATAAATTCGTGACTTGTATTTGGATGTTTATCGATGTTTCTAGTATGAAACATTGCTTATATGAATTACATCATTATGCTTCAATGTTTATATGTTCATATGTTTTGATGACTATCCTAGTTATGCATGAATGTCTATATGTTTTCTATATAAACAAAATTATTTGTTGGGTATGGGGAATTGAGATCGATGTGAGGGGGGGGAGGGGCCATATGAGCTTCCACCTTCACGTGGTTGGCCCTGTTCAGTAGAGAATAACCTATTCTCAAAACAAAGAGAATCTCATTAAGGTATGTGACCACTTAAGTTTTTTCTAGAGTATTTTACATAACTAAATGCTTGTTTATTTGCTTATATATTATTTACTCATATAAATAATTTGTCTTTTATGATTCATGCAAGTCTTGGTGATGGAAATTAATCTTGTGGACAAATATTATCAAGTTGTATGGGCTAATTGATCTGGCGAAAGAACAATGATAAGGTAAGGGTTTTGACGTTTTTTTTTTTTTAAGTATATAACTCAATGTAGAACTTATGGAGACATAGAAATGTAAAAATACAATTTTGATTATTGTTAAGATATTCATAATTTCTAGGAAATTACTAGCATCACATTAATGTATGAGACCCTTATGTTTGTGGGATGCATAGAGGGTTTATTCATTATCCCACAAACAAGCGAGTCTCATACATCAATTTGGTGTCTCGCTAGGTTGTGACCTATCAGTATATTTTTGAGATATAAGTAATTTTATAAGTCGATGTGAAATAATATATAAACACATAAACATATTTTGATCAACCGTTGAAATATTTCACCGACAAATATACTTTGGCATGTTTCTAGGACCATTTGTCTCCCCATACATATTGAATTTTATGAGTAATTGAGTTGATGAGTTTATGTGATATACGTTGGCTTAATTTTTAGTTTATATGAATTTAAGCGTCTTTGAGGTTTTGATCTAATGATTGGTACATAGTTTGTCCTTGGAATAATACTTTCATAATTATGATAGTGAATTCAAATTGTAGAGGACACATTGTTGTCATGAGTTAAATTTCTTAATAAGAAGACTACATTTTCGAGAACTTATGGTTTCACCAAGGGTTCTTGTAGAGACCTTGAATAGGTCCCACTCAAGGGAATGAAAAGAACCCTCTTTTATATGATATTCTCATTTCTATAGTAGTTTACGAGTTCATGTAGTAGTTTCATGCAAGTTATTACAATAATTTTATTTGCTTCATGTCATTTTATTTCAAGCCATTTTAATTCTGCAATTTTACCC
>ML778923.1:599244-661453 GCA_009831015.1 Picea engelmannii | reverse complement strand
CAAACATTTTCTACGCCAGGTAGCATTTCCTTTGAAACTATTGCTAGTTCCTTTGAAATGCCCTCAACCTACACATCCTAAGTCATCTCAACCATCTGGGTCTTGGTATCCACATAAAAACTCACAACCAAATCATTATGGGAACAAGTGAATACGACAATTTGCTTGAAGATAATGGTGACCATTCTTCTTGTGAGTTAACTTTTGGGTCTACAACCCCTTCAAACTTTCCAATCAATTAGGACAAGACATTCCAAATAGATCCAATTAAATATCCACAATTCAAAGGAAAATACTCTAGTGGAGAACAAGTCCTCCTTGCGTACACATGAATCTCTTCTTCAATAGCCCAAACTAGTGATCTCCCTCTAAGTACAAAAGAATATGATCCACCCTTTAAAGAATTAAAGTGTCCAAGGAACCATTCCCATGAGAGACCATATGGTTGTATGACCATAGAACTCCCAAATATACCTACATTCTCTCTACCCCTTTTGCAACTCCATATGGTCACGAGACCTTGTGCCCTAATGTGACATTCTCCCTATGTGGATCTCTCTCCTCGTTCCCTTGAGTGGATCCAAAATTAAACTCATATGTTATGTTGAATGTTGATCCTTCCTGTAATCACATACTCTTGCAGGGAGATGTTTTTCCTTTGGATTTGTCCCTTGGGTGACAAAATGAGAAAGAAGGGGGCTTAAAAACCCACAAATGTGTGTCATCCAAAGTCGGGGCTTGTTATGCTAAGGTGTGCACATTTCGGGAAAGAAGAGAATGCCACTTCGGGAATTTTGAAGTGAGGAAGGTGCACAGCACCCTGAATCCCAGAGAAGCAAAGTCCTAAAACATTTGGGGATAGAGCCCAATGTCGCATGCGGGTAAAGGTGCAGATTTCACGTGAGCTACACCAAGGGAAAAAATGTAGGTGTTGGTCGCAGAAAGAGGCCACCATGTTTTCCAGGTGCCAAGTCGACTCGGCCTCGTTCTGATCTCGATGAAGTGGTTAATGAAAATGGGGGAAGGTGGTTGAAACATCATCTTTCCCCATGAAAGGAAGGTCAGAAAAGTCTGACCAAAGAGACACAAAGGGACTGGAAAAGCCGAGTTTTCGTCTGACAAGGGAAGGCGTGTGCAGAAGAGACTATATGTATAGTTTGACAGAGAAGACGTAGCGCCATGGAAGCTCAATCACGCCTCTGTTGTTGTTTACGAAATTTTTGAGTATATGTATGCATTTTTTTTATTTTGTAAGGGTATTTGGTTGAGCATATCTCCCATCTGTAATGTTTATTCTGCCAGAGTTGTTCTCTAGTTATGTAAACGATTTGAGACTTTCATGTTAATAAAAGTCAATTCTTTGTTTCCTTTCATTTTTGTTTGTTAAAACTATTTAAAACACTCGTGCGTGGATGATTCAGTCGAGGATTTTTATGATGTTGTAATGGAGGTTTGATTATGGCAGTATCATGGTCAGTTTTACTCATTTCCTTGTGTATCCTTTCCTTCTCATATTGAATGGCTCGGGCATGGAAGATCCAGTCGATTTGTTGCAGCTGCAGGAGGATGGAGGTTTCATCATCCTGTTGTTGTAATTGTGTTTCTTGCAACATATTTTAGTGTCTGGAGCTTATGATCAAGACTGCTCTTGAGTTCGAGTTTTTCATATTCGAGCTACTGGAAGGCCAGATGCCCATAGCAGTCTCGTTCACCTTTCTCACTAAGTCTTCCCTCTGGTCTCTCTTTAACTCAATTTCCTGAATGAAGTTAATGTGGCCCTCACGTCCTTGTGCGTTTCATGTCCAGTCATGTGTTGAACATCATTCAGATTCTGAGTTTTTTCCATTGACCTTCATCAATACAAACCAACATCCACCATATAACTCTGATGGGTATTGGGCTTGCCTTTTCTGCAATCTAAAGATGAATTCAGATGCTAACATTTTTGGTGTCTTTGTCAGGGAACGAATTGAAGACCTTTCACTGGGTAGAACGACAATGAGCTTATGATTCTGAAGGTGCCTCAGATATCAGAACTATTGAAGATTGTGCTTGCACCTGGAGACTCCACTGTGGCAAATCCATTGTCTCGACTCCATTTTTTCAGTGTGGTTTCCTCTGACTACAACTATAGCCCCCTGGGAGAACACAACGATCAGAGTTGGTCTTTGATGGTGAAAAAATACCAGACACACTCATTTTGCACATCATTCACTTGGAGACTCCATGGTTGAAGAATCGATTGGCGACTCCACTGGTTCAAAATGGACAAAATTCTTGGCTCAAAGGTTTTCTTTTTGTGATTTTTCAAAGATAGTTGGTTCCCCTAACCCACTACCTAGTAGAGAGGAATGGTAATGTAGCCTTCCCAAGTTTCAAGGAAAGGAGGGGGAGGTACCAGCTGAACACTTGCTCCTTTTTCACGATCGTATTCATCAGCTTCATATCATGCATGAAGATGTTCATATCAATATTTTCAAATATTCATTGAAAGGAGCTGCTCTTTATTGGTGTCGATCTCTTCCTGTTGAAAGCATCGACTCTTTTCATAGTTTTCATGCAGCTTTCAATTTGTTTTGTAAAGATTATTTTCTAGCTGAGTGTCTTTATGAAAATTATTGTGATGAAGTTTTTACTTTGGAGGAAATCATTTTCTATGAAGGTCTAGAGGTGTTGGATGATATTCATTATGATGGTTGTAGCGCAGAAACATCTGGCATCATTTCAAATGTATATTTTCTTTTAGATGTTCAAGAATACCAACATGTCTCTTTTGAAAATTTTGATGTCTATGAGCAAATGTTTTCTGCAGTAGATATTTCTCCTGGATATGGGACTGAGGCAGATGTTGTTTTTTGTTCTTATGAGGAAAATGTGGAGGATATCTCTGTCCCTGAATCAAATGTTTTGAGTATCCCTTCCTACAAGGAAGAAGTTGTTGCAGATACTGACCGAGAGAGGCCCATCTTTGATGAATATCCCAGCGAAGGCGATGAAGAGCAGAGATTTTTCATGGTTCCTATGTATGATGATTATGAATCTAATCCTTGGGGGATCCATGAAGAAGAAGAGGAGTAAATGAAGGTATAGTGTATAGTCTGCCCAGATCCTGTCAACAAGCAACCACCTGGGATCAATCAGCCTGCATCAACTTCTCATCCACCTGTTCTTACTAGAGATATTCAACCATGTGTGAGCAGCTGTGGAGCAGATCGGGTTGTTTGTTACAAATTTTATGGAGTTTTCCACTCGTTTTATGAGCCTGTCAGCGAGTACATGGAGTTGAATTTACATCATGCCTTGGAGTCGCCTAGATTTATCTCAACTTCAGCCTTTGGAGGAAAGTTGAAGGGTGTAACCATTATGTTGTCATGGTTGCATCATCTTTTATCAGTCATTGACAGAGTAAAAGAACTTCCAGTCAGGAAGTTACTTGAATATCTATGGTGGAAATTTTCTTTCACCTAGCACCATGTAAAAATCAATTAGTCTAGGACTGTATATAAATAAGCTTCTTCGGAGCCCATGTATTTTCTTTCATTTAGAATAGTGTGTTTGTCGGCCTGTATTCCTCAGCAAAAAAAAAATTAGCTTGACTCCATAGCCCAATGCAGAAGGCGACTGGAGCTGCAAAAGGAGTTCTTAGAGCCTTGCAGCGAGGACTATATACCCCATGGAGTCTAATGTTATCACATATTCTTGCAAGGGGATGTTTTTCCTTTGGATTTGGCCCTTGGGTGACAAAATGTGAAAGAAGGGGGCTTAAAAACCCACAAATGTGTCTCATCCAAAGTCAAGGCATGTTGTGCTAAGGCGCGCACATATCGGGAAAGTGGAGAATGTCACTTCGGGAATTTTGAAGTGAGGAAGGCGCACAACGCCCCGAATCCCCGAGAAGTGAAGTCTCGAAACATTCGGGGATAGAGCCCAAGGTCGCATGTGGGTAAAGGTGCAGAGTTCACGTGAGCTACGCCAAGGGCCGAAACGCCAGTGTTGGCCGCGGAAAGAGGCGGCCATGTTTTCCAGGTACCAAGTCGACTCGGCCTCGTTCTAATCCCGATGAAGCAGTTAATGAAAACAGGGGAAGGTGGTTGAAACATCGTCTTTCCCCATGAATGGAAGGTCAGAAAAGTCTAACCGAAGAGACATAAAGGGACTGGCAAAGAAAAGTTTTCATCTGATAGGGGAAGGCATGTGCAGAAGAGATTGTATGTACAGTCTAACTCAGAAGACGTAGCGCCATGGAAGCTCGAGCACGCCACTGCTGTTGTTTACGAAATTTTTTAGTATATGTATGGAGTTTTGTTATTTTGTAAGGTTCTTTGGTTGAGAAGAGCTCCCATCTGTAATGTTTATTCTGCCAGAGTTGTTCTTTGGTTATGTAATCGATTTGAGACTTTCATGTTAATAGAATTCAGTTCTCTATGTCCTTTCATTTTTTTCTGTAAAACTATTTAAAACACTCGGGAATGGATGATCTAGTCGAGGATTGTTATGTTTTTGTAATGGAGGTTTGATTATAGTAGTATCATGGTCAGTTTTACTCATTTCCCTGTGTATCTTTTCCTTCTTACATTGAATGTCTCGGGCATGGAAGATCCAGTCGAGTTGTTGTAGTTGCAGGATGATGGAGGTTTGATTATCATTTTGTTGTAACTATGTTGCTTGCAACATATTTCAATGTATGGAACTTGAGCTCAAGACTGCTCTTGATTTTGAGTTTTTCATCTTTGAGTTGTTGGAAGGTCGGATGCCCATAGCATTCTCATTCACCTTTCTCACTAAGTCTTCCCTCCGCTCTCTCTTTAACTCATTTTCCTAACTGAATTTAATGTGGCCCTCACGTCCCTGTGCATTTCATGTCCAGTCCTGTGTTGAACATCATTCATATTATGAGTTTAGTCCATTGACCTTCATCCATACAAACCAACATCCACCATATAAATCTAATGGGTATCGAGCTTCCCTTTTCTACAATCTGAAGGTGGATTCTAGTGCTAACACTTCCTCCCTAATAATATAATGGCTCGTTGTGTGTTGGACGAAAGGGTAGGCCCCTCCATTTTGGGATGTATTCTTCACTCTAGGTTGAGGCCCAAGTTTCTTGTTAGGTGTAGTTTGCGGGTTGTTTCACCTAGCTTGGGATTTATAGTGGAAGTTAATTATATTTGAACCTGGGTACAATATTGGATCATAAAACAAGGATACAATATCCTATTAACATTCATTTAGACCAATTTGGAATGTCGAAAATGTGTTAAGCACCTTTGATGATGGAGGGTAACCAACTTCCTTTTTCATTTTCCCTTTGATGGAGGGTAACAACTCATCTTGAAGCAGTTTCTGAAATTACGGAATCCCTAAGCGGTTCAGGTGGGTTATGGCTTGAAGGTGCATTTCCTGGAGGTAGTCAAAAAGGTGGATTTGCAGGGGTAGCTAGTCATGACTAGATAATGGAAGGTGGATATGTTGGGGTAGCTAGTCATGACCAGATAATGGAAGATGGATCCCAAGGATTACTTGCTTATTTTAACCTTTTTATGGAAGATGGGAAATTATAATCATAGAATAACTCAAATATTTTATTGAATGGTTGCAATGGCTCAATTTGTTTCTTTCATTCATTCTCTCATCATTGTATCCAAACAACTCCAAAAGTTTGATTGTGTTAATGAGGATAAAATTGTGTCACTCTATCTCCTCCCAAGGACACCGGAAAGAGTGAAATCATATTTATGGAGACGATTAATCACATCATCTCCCTCTTTTGTTGTTAGGAAGCATGCCACTAGATTTTTATTAGCACTAAACAAAAGTAGTTGAAGGTGCCAAATCCAGGTTACTTGACTGTCTCTTTTTTTTTCACTTAACATATATGACATCTACTACAAGAGTACCTTCAAATTCGATCAAAATGAGCAACACAAAAAGGAAAAATTGATATCATCATCCCAAAGACTCTAGATAAGCTAGATATCATTTAAGAGAAATTGATTATTGCATGTCTAAAGGTGTGGGATTCCTTTCTTGCAGAGTTTACAGTTCACTATACATATTTATGTCTATTGTGAAAACTGCATGTGTCCACTTTTTCAAATGTACTTCCTGGCATAGAAGCAAACAACTACAACTCAGTTCAGTTGATGTGTGTGATAGAGCATTCTCATTATAGATCATTTGAATATCATTCCACAAACTTTTTCTCTCCCAATAGTAGATCGGGCCTAGGTCACATATCCTCCTTTACTCTATTTGCATAAATGAGGTCTATTAGGCACTTCATAATCCGTTAGAAAATCTAGCGGATAGAAAATCTATTCTTGGTAAGATAATTGACATGAAATCCCATTATAGAACTGTGTGAAAAATTTTAATGAGACAAAGAGTTCATTTAATTAGAGAAGGGTTTGTTACCAAATATGATAAGCATGGAGCCTTCATTCATCAACTATGGGTGTCTTATGCATCTATATTCCAAAGGTGATAGGCTTCTAAAAAAATGGATATGAGTAAGGGAATGGAGGCTTATGGTATAAAACACAACACAAAGATGTATTCAATGTCAATTAATGGATATGTTCAATCAAATGACCGTGCAAATGCCTTTGCCATTTTATTTTAAAAGAGATGATGAGAGAAGGTTTCAAGCCTGATTTTGTACCTTATAACATTATTTCAAATGCATTTTTTAAACTTGGTAACATAGACCATGCCATTAGAACTCTTGATCAATACCATCACCGTGAATTTTACCACCATAATTTATGGATTTGCAAAATTTGGAGATATGAGTAGAACTTTAGAGATGGTGGATCTAATGAGCATATGTGGCTACATATTGACTAAATAAAGAGTGATCTAATCCCTTCACAAGTTTGTAAAGTATAGAAAAAAAAATGACAAGTGGCATCATGTCAAAGGTTTTAAGGATTACTTTTTAAAGTTCATGGAAGAATACAAAAAGCATCAAAATCTACTCAACCTTTGGGAGAGATAGGACGAATAGTAAATTGTTACTACAAATGGAATGGTTGGAGGTTAAATAGCATCAATTTTATTATTTTGTGGGAATATTAGGACACCAATTTCCTGAGGTGTCGAGATTCCCCAAATCATCTTATCTCCCATTCTAATTTTAGAAAGTAGTTACACAAAAAGAGGCTAGAAATCAGTAATCAAGAAAAGGATAAAAGGTAGCAGTCAAGACTTAGAAAAGGTTGGAATTTTTATAACCTGGATATTGAGTCTATTTGTATACTAAGGGGTCATTATATTATTGAAGATCTGGGTTTCTACCAAAGGATTCACCACACATGGTTGTAGAACCAATTTTCCTTTGTTTTATTATTTCTTTCTTGTTTCTTTCATCTCTTTTTATTGTTTCCTTCTTATTTATTCCATTTATTTTTTTCATGGAATTTATACATCCTATCTACAGTGTTTTTATGTTCACAATTAATGAATAAGTTATGATACAACTTCCTTGTGGCTATTGATATTGCAACGATTCTCTGAACATTTATAAATAGGTTATGATATTTAGTATCATTTTGTATCTTGTCACAAATGTTTATGCAATATTTATAGTACGATTAAAGAATTCTAAGTATAGACATATATGGTTTTTGATATTTATTATCAATCTGCTTTATGCAAAGAATACCTTTCATGCTTGAATATATATCCACCTCACCTGCAATTTTCATGAATGAGTTTCAAATTATTGGATTCATTAGCCAAATGCCTAGCATGTATTCTGTCATATCATTAATGCCTACAGACCTCCATAAATCTTCTATGTTTGTGATACTTGTGTTAATCTTTAAATGGTAGTGACTTCCATTCTCATTACCATTTGAAGTTATCTATCATTCTTTAATATTCCTCTGCATCTTTCATTTTATCATTTTGTGTTTCGGCGATTTATAAACAAGTTATAATATTTACTATCATTTTGTATATTTTCATGAATGACACTCTCTGCACAATTGTAAACAAGCTAGGATATTTGTTATCATTTTGTATTTTTTCATGAATGTTTCTGCAATATTTGTAATATGATTAAATAATTCTAAGTATAGCCATATGTGGTTTCTGATATTTATTATCAATCTACTTTGTGAAAAGAATACCTTTCATGCTTAAATATATATCAGATATCCACCTCACCTACAGGTTTTATGAATGAGTTTTGTTATCCCCAACTCCTATGGATAACTAAGGAGATGATGTCTCGAGGCCCTCGGGTTGCAGACATGGAGTACCGAGAGACAACTTAACCAGCAGTGTCCACTTGCACAGACAGAGATCCACTTCACCACCATAGTTCCAAGTTCATCATGAGGGTATCCACCACATCAGTTGGATTCCGGAAGACATTGGGTCTTGCTCCATGAGGTACAAGTTAGGTATTATGGTGAGTGTCATTTCAATATTTGAGGAATTTGAGTTTGTTATGTCTTAAATTGTTTTTTATTATGTAGTGTTTCCTTGGAAATTATTATTTTTCCCTTGTTTCACTTTGGTGGTTGACATTGCTCCCTAGTAAGTAGGTCACCCTTAGGGATAGGCGTGCTACTAGGAGGTCCTCTTGATGAGTCATCGTGCCATTACCTTCCATAATTGTCACTTTCTGTACTTCATCCCCTCATCTCCTTACCTTTTGGGATTGTTGGGTGTACTGACCCAAGAAGGGATTGTTCCTCATTTCATGGGAAGAAGGGGATGAAGGCCTAGAGGGAAGGTAGCTAGAAAAAGATAAAATCCTATTATGAACCTTCCAGATGCTCTCCCAAAGAGGTCTTGAGAGAAATGAAGCGCTTCTCCTGGAAAATCAAAGACCTTCAAAACCAAACACATAATTATGAATGTCCCACTTATTGAGGGGTTTACACAAGGTGTGTTACAAGATAGACTATACCCCCATGGCACCATGTGTACTTCTCCCTTCAAGTGACACTTTGGTACTACCCCCCAAGCTAATCGATTCATCATAGGGAGTACCAAGTGTTTGGACCTTAATAAATTAATGACAATAAATGGTCTTGGAAAAAGGTTGCATTGAAAACGAAGGTGCAACACACCCTCTACAAAGGAACCCATAAATGAGACACTACAACCCCTTGTATTTCATGAACCCCATACCCAAAAGTATTTTCCTTATCCATGTCACTCCATCCACATGACCTAGAGAGGGTTCCACTTGGGAAACACTCGTAAACTTGAGGTGTGATTCACCAAATAGGTCACTTTGTCAACCCTCCCATACCTAAACTTGGCAAATTGCATAGGATCTTTGAGCACTTGTTTATTTTGATGAGGTAGTTTTTTATATACATGCTTTGATAGCTCTTTTATTGATTTGGTTTACTCATCATGATGCATTTGAATTGATATCCTTGGAGGGCGTATTCATTGTCTTTGCAGGACCTTGTTTGGTGGACATATTTGGAAGAACAAGCCTAGCTTAGGCTTCCTTGGGGCTTGAATCCCACAAGTTGGATACCAGGTCCCACACACCGGATGATGATAACATGACTTTGGAGGCCTAAGAGACACCTTGGAGGATCTCACCTATCCCCCACAATCCAAACAAATTTCCTTTGGAGGCCAAAACGTCACCTTTGAGGGCTTGACATCACCCTAGGGATAGGGTTTGGTGATGATTGAAGACACTTGGCATGTTTTGAAGGAGGGATCTCTTGGATCATGGAGGAGAGGCCTGGATTGAAGAAACTTGGCCTTTGGAGGCCTAGTTCACTCATATCCAACTCAACGAATTGACCTAAAGTTCCAAAACGTTGCCCCAAGAGATTGACGTCATGTTTCTAGGGCTTATCTTATGTGCAAATTATGATTTAAAAAATGTTATTTTGGAAAAGGGGAAAGAAAACATAGCTTTATAAAGAGCCCTACATTATACATGAACCAATTAGAGCCATCATTTATAACATGTGAAAAATTCAACTCAATGATAAATCCTAGGAAGGAAAACCCTTTAGAATATATGGATCCTAATCAATGGCATCAAAAAAGAATCCCAAGAAGTATATATCCACTTACGAAGATTGTCCGGTGATGTACATAAGCCATTAAGGATAGAGACTAGTGAGTGCTTTATATTATAGTCTTCTACCTTCTTGGCCCATATAGGACAGTGTTTCAAAATCATAACCGAGGTTTCCTTATCCACATAAAAGGATGTGATAGGAGATTTCTTAGAAATCAGGGGAAAACTATAAAAAAAAAAATTAAAACTACAGAAGTCGTTGCAAGTATGGAATCTACGTCGCAAGCCATTGGTGGGTTTTTTTACTCTGCCATTCTTTTTCGTCACTATTTCCACGCTCCTTTCGTCACAAGTATGGCATCTACGTCACAAGCCATTGGTGGGTTTTTTTACTCTGCCACACTTTTTCGTCGTTATTTCCACACTACTTCGTTGATATAGTGACGCATCTTCATCGCAAGAAAGTATACATCTCTTCTTCTTTGCTTTGGGATTCCATATTTCCGACCTATGTTCGTCGGTCTACTGACGATAGTTTGTCATAATTACAATGATGTGGACAAAAACAATTAACATAAAATATTTAGGACGATGACATGTGGCGGCATGATTTTGTCGTTGTTTCCATGAATACCTAGTGCATGGATATAGCAATGAAAAAAGTTCCACGAAAAATATCATCTGCCTTCGTGGAAAGTGTGATGGATATATGTGGCAATAGCAACGAAAAACCATGGAAAATTTGGTCATATGTAGTAGTGGTATCATTAGTGATCTGTAAATTGTCATGGATATTTTAATTGAACAGTTTGCCACAACAGATTATACAATATTCTGAAATCTTTTATTATGCAGCTTATTACCTTCGATCTTAGATTTATTATTACTAGATTAGTGCTCAAATTTATGGAAATAATGAATTTGTTCTAGGTTCGATCATGATGGAAACCCTAAGATAGTTCTCTCTTGTCGACGTCGACGCCTACAACGATTCTCAGTGGGAGACTTCCCATTTTGTCTCGGCTTAGGGTAGACCTTTGGCCTCAGTATGCCTTGGTTATTCTTCCAGGGAGGAGATTTTTATGGTGCCCAGTCCTCACCAAGATCCCTCCATCCACTGGAATATCCAGATTTGGGAACGAAGGGCCTTCCCTCATCACGTCGTGGATTTATCAAATATTGTTGCAGGATTTCCCCTTTTTTGAAGACCATCGTTGGTTCTTCTCTCTTCCTACACGCTCATGATTCAGACTCTGTTTTGAGCTCAAATCTTAGATCCACCAGGCGACATGGATTTTTCCTTGATTTCAAAGACTCATATTTGAAGGTTGGAAGCTCATGGATGTCTCTTTGCTGAGGGGTTATGGGAATCTAAAGAATGAAACCATTTCTCTTGTTTCTCATCTACATGGAGGAGCTCCATCCTCGACTCAACCAAGCTCTTATAAGCATGTTGTGAAAATAAGGATTTATGCTCCTTCAGGGTCCAAGGATGAATATTTCAAAGAAAAGGAGATTTTTGTCTCTACCTTCATTATGGAGTAGTCCACAGAACTTCCAAAAACATAGGTCGAAGATCCCCATGTCTATGGATTTGCTTATATCTACTAGAAAAACAATTCCATCTGTTGTTTCAACGGGCTATGTCCCTCGGCTTTTGCGCTAAGGGAATGGGTAAATAAGACATGGTCGTCAAATCATGAGTTGTTCTTTTGCTCCAAAGGGTTCTTCATTATTAAATTTTCCACAGAGTAGGATCTCCAACGCGTGTTGGAGCAAGGTCTATGGTTTTTGGGCAGATCTGATATTTCCATGCAAAAATGATTTCCTGATTTCAACCCGTTGACCGTGACTTCTATGACTACTCCGATCTGAGTAAGACTCCCTAATTTACCTTTTCATTTTTATACTCCATATTTTTTACCTACCTTGGGAAATGAATTGGGTGGGTTTATCAAGCATGACATAGATCGTATATCGAAAATATTTGTCACATTCGCCCGCATTTGTGTTGAAATCGACCTCAGTCAAGGGTTATCGGATAGGATTCTTATTCATTGGACTAAGGATGAACCTTACACGCGGTTGGTCGATTATGAGAACATTGTATTTAGGTGTCTCTCCTGTCAGCAAACAGGGCACCTTCAGGTAACATGTCCTTTATCCATGGCCCCATTCTCATCCCCTAGGGCATAGAAAAGAGCTAATGGTTGGCAAGACCCTGAAAATCGCAAAATTCGCTCTAATTATTCATCTAACAGAAATAAAAATCGCAAAGGCACTCCATCTCCTCTTCCATCTACAACACCATCACAGTCTCCAAAAAATGAGAAGCATCCAATCGCAAACTCGAAACACTAGCCTTCGACATCAGTACATCATTCTGAAGCTTCATAAATTTTGACTCTGAAACCCGCAGTTCAGCCTTTGCAAAATCCCCCTAAAAAGGATGAATCAAATGACATTATCATGGCCACAGCCCCACTCTCAAGGGCTCAGAAACATCCTCATGAATAGGATAATTCAAACAGTGATAAGGAAGCACCCTTAGCTTCAGCAGCACAAGACTCTATCATTTCCTCAGACCAATTTGCTTTGGTGGCAAAGTCGGTTGATCTTTTTTGTTCCTCTAGTTGGATTGATGTTCGTAAGAAAAAAGGTAGAAAGGATCCTCTCTAGTCATCACAATGACCCGACCATTTCTCCTTGTCTTTGTAATGTTTCATCTTGGTATTCATGTGTATTCCTCGTGTATCTCTTCTAGCATAGGTTAGTATTTAGTGTTCCCCTTGTTCTCTTTTTGGGGGGTATTTTTCTCATTGTCTCATTCCTTACAAGCAAGGCTATCAACAATTCTATGTATCACTATGTACTTTTTCTTGGTTGAATAGAAGGATTCTCATATAGATTACAAAAAAACAAAATATGGAAATAACTAAAATATAAAATGAAATAACAAGCAAAATAACTCACCATCCACATAAATGAACACAGTATGTGTCCTGGGAAACCCAATATAGGAGAAAACCGGGCTAGAAGGTAAGTCCTATGGTATGCTCTATTTTTCTCAATTATGAAAAGCAGTTACAAAGAAAGGGGCACTCACAATGGAGTTTCCAAGGACATTGTCGATTGAATGGTTGCTACAAAATCTTCCACCTCCTTCATTATGCTTCAATATCCCACTCATATATTATTTGCTCAACTGTGGAACAATACCAATACCAAAATCATGGGACCCTTTCTCTTCCTAGATGCCTTATATTTAACATAGCTTGATAGTCATCTAGGGTTAGGGTTAGTTTTTTTGCATGCCTCGGACCTCAATTAGTGTTAGGGGTTTGGACCCTCTAGAATCTTCTTGAAAGTACACATGTAACTATCTCTGCCTATGTGTGTAATGGGGGTTTATGTTTCATCCACTCTATACCATGGTGGTCAAAAATGTAGGTCCACTTGCGGAAGGCATAACTTTCACATACAAACACCAATTGAGGTGATTTTCCCATCGTTATAAATATTTAGGTGTGCAAAAAAACTTTGATGGGATGAGAGTTGTTCTTGAAAAGTTATGACCCCAAAAAGTGTCATTTAATGCCTCATACTAGCTCTAGAATTTTTTGGATCTGAAATTACCCCTGAAATGGGACCTAGATTGATTCTTGAAGCAAAGTTATGCTGGTTATTTACTACCTTGTTTGCAAGCCCTTATATTTTCATTGTTTTTTTATGTCCTCGTAGATAGAAACCCTTGTTTCCAACCTTTTCCATGCTTTCCCTATCTGAACAAGAAGTCTCCCTTGATATTCTTTGGGTATGTCTTATCATTGGAGTCAAAGGTTCATCTTATATTCGGTGGTCTGGGTGGAGGGACCTGGAATCCATTCGAGGAGCATTGTCATAGTAGGTGTAGGTGATAACTACCTAAAATATGTTTTCGATCAATAAAGATACCTCTTTCCTTTGAATTTCTTGTGTTCTTTGTATATATTCATTATTTTGAATATCTTTTTACTCAGAATACTAGGTGTTGCAATTATTTTTGTTTTGATCAAATTCATAGAAGTTAGTTATGATATAATTTTTGTCCTTTATAGTTTTTCACTTGAAATTTGTGCAGGTTTATAAAGGAGTAACTTGGAAGGAGCACGAAAGCTTTCAACTTTGGGATCTTCATCAAACATAGGACACCAAATATGTCTTCCTTCCTTCATTATCAGTAGTTAGGTATTTCATCAAGTGGGTTACAGATTTATGTCTGCCTTCTTGGAATGTGGTTTGATCTTTAAACGGTCAATGCTTTGTTGTGGCTTTGACCCATGGCCATAGGGATTTTTCCCATAACATAAATGGCGACCATACTAGGGACTATCCTTTGTGGGTTAGTCTCTAAGTACTTGCTTTGTTTTTCCCTATTTTTGAATGTTTTTGTTGATTAATTGAGTAACAAAATGTCCTGAGTATTGTTTATACTTTATCAGGCATGTTGGATTTCACTTTCGGTCCTTTTTGGAATTTATTTTAGTCATATACACACTTTGTTGTACAAAAATTAATGTAAATACGCACTTTTTCTTTGAGACAATCGCGTACATATGCGCTTTTCCTTATACACAGTCGCATACATCTCTAGAGAAAGGGTTTTTTACTCTTTTATATTTTTCTAGGGTGTTGGGCTTGGTTCTTTGGATCTGTCTAGAGTTATGTGACCCTTGTTTTCCTACTATTAGTTACATGATTTTGATGAGTTAGATATTATTATAAAGAAAAGAAAAAACGATTTGGTTTCTTGTTTTCTTGCTTCAAGTTTGTGTGAGTAGTTTAAGAGTTATTGTGTTAACTCTCCTTATAGTATATGTAAGTCTGGTTAGTCCTCTTTGCTTCTCATTTTCTTCTTTCTTGTTATGCATTGAAAATAAAAATTAGTTTAGTTTTTCATTTTCTCATTTTTCTTTAAAACAAAATAGAGAGTTTGCTTTGTGCTCGTCTTTTTCAGTCTTTACCTCTTCCTTTCGTTGAAAATAAAAGTCCTTTTTGAAGAACACTTTTTTTTCTTTATGCATATGAATTTCAAAATCTTATTTGTATTCTTGAAAACTTTCAATTTTCACAAGTAATAGTCACAAGTTTTGTTGAAAATGAAAATTTAGTTTTGCTTGTTTTTTAACAGACGCATTGCATTCAAAAAAATGCATTAGTGTTGCATTGCATCTAAAAGAAAATCTACATTTCATGCATGGCATTGAAAAGATAAAGAGTTTGCATTTTTTTTAAGTGTTCCTTTACACTATTTTCATTGAATAATAAGCTTACTTAATAATAGTGTTCTTAAAAGTGTTTCAATTTATGTTGAGTCTCTAAACATCACTAAGTTGCACATCTGCAAACCTTTGAGTAAAAAACACCCAATAAAATTAATGGATAACTTAAAAGCAATTAGACTTTTATTTGTAGGGTACACAAACTAGTATAGGTTTAGGGCCTTGGACTAGGATTGGAGAGATAACTCCCCAAGGTCGTTAAAACAAACATAGGAGTCTGGCGTAGGGAGAGACAAATCCAATTGTCATACAAGTATAGTTGGGATCCTCCTCTAAAACAGGAGTTAATCACGAGGTTGTGTGAGGAAGATTCAAGCAGATAACCCCTCTAAGTCTTGACCAAGCATAATGGAGAGATCATATACAGGGGTTTCGCTAGTACCCATACCTCTGTGAGAGTAAGTGCTTTCATAGCTTTGGGATTTGCTACCCTGCCCATATGTTTGATCCTGATTATCGATTATACCTCCTAGATCTTGATTGTGAGTCACTATCCTTAGTTTCTTTTCTCATATATCTCATGGGTGACTATGGGGGGTTTCACGTGATACCTGCGGAAGACATCGTATCACACTACTAGTACCCCTAGAGGGTGCCCCACGAAGCGAGGGTTACTTTCACTGGGTAGGGATGATTAGTGGAGGTCGAGATAATTGTTTCTCACTCATTCTTTCTTCAATTGCATGACTTAATCAACCTGTGTCATTGTCTAGAAGGGATTTTACCTAACTTATTTGCTAATGTAGTCTCGGGACCTAATCCACCTAAGTTGGGGTATTGAGGAAGGAATTTGTGTGTGTTGATTCCTTAGTATTTTTTATAGTGGTGTGCTCTTTGTGCATAGACGACTTTAGCAAGTTTGTTGGTATCCACCTTCAGTCATTGATTTAAAGTGGTTGATAAACTGCTTCGTCGATCTCGGAGGGTTCAAGGCCTTTTTCTTATTAGAGTGAATTCTCCACCACCTCCTTTGAGGCGTCAACTTGATCAAGATGACATTTTTGTATTGACTGGTCTTGTTGAGCTTATTGATATTGAGACTGCATAATCAAATGCTTTTGCAGTGGAGGTTACGCGTATATAGAATATTGAAGTTTAAGGCTTCATCAGACACTTTAACCCTCCATTAAGTAGATCAGACGATCTTATTTTAGTGCATCTTATGACTTACGGGTCAGATAACACTGAAAATCGCCCTCTTCGGTGGGTCATTATGGAAGGCACTTAAAATGTGTCTAGATCAGGGGCCGATGCAACCCCCACTTTGGATATAGTTGAGGGGGATTATACCTCCTTTTCTTTCTATCCAAACGACTAGTTTGGTTCAAACCATGACAACTGTGTTGATCGGTATCTCTATGCCATTGATTTTTTGGTCCACTCAACCTTTGAGTGTGATTCCTTCGCCGCCTCTCGTTTCTAATGCATTTTTGTTTGGAATTCCATTGATAGGCATGTAGAATGTTTTAGCTAGTTCTCAGTTGATTCCTCCTATTCTTAACTTTGAATTAGGGATTTATTCAACTCCCTTGCAATTTGTTCCTTGGGTTGGGGGCCACATCCCTCCTTCATTCCCCTCACTCGAAAGTGGTTTTTACATGTCTTTCGGGCCAAATCCCTTAGTGGAATGGGGCGGTACTATGGGCAGAGGATTCCAATCCTCTTGCATGCCTTCGACTTATAACTCTTTCACTTTGTTTGGTGGGTTTGGGAGAAATCCATTCCCTTCATCTGGGATGTCGAAAAGGGGCAACCCCTTCTAAGGTCAATGGAATATTGCGCAAGGATATTTCCCTTTGCAAGGGATGTCATCAAGGGGAAACCTCTTCCAGAGTATGTACAACTTGATGCTAGGGTCTTTCCCTTCATAAGGGATGTCAGCAGGGGAAAACCTTTTCTACTCTTATGAAAACTAGATGGGTGGAGGTTTTCCTCCTTTTAGACATGGATTTCAAGGTTTTAGTAAAAACCTTGTCCCATCAACAAACTATTTATGGAAACTTCGTGCCAATAAAAATCCAATATATCCTTTTATGGTTGCTAACCAACCAGGAATAGCAGACCCTATAGTTGGAATTCTATGTCATAGCTAAGACTTTTATTTCTAGTGACATTAAACTTATTAGAGTCATCGAAACTTATGAATGAGCTAGTGTGTCTCAATCCAAATTGGTTCTTGGTCTCCACTAAATTACCCTCAAACATTCCAAAGTTCGTGATCTGGATTAGATCATTATATTATTTTTCATCTATATATATGATTTCAGAGTGGAAAAAATTGAAGGAATCAGCTTGCAAGGTCATTTTAGTGGTAGGTCCCAGTTTGGAAAATTAGGGTTAGGAACCTTATAGAGCCATTTTGATGCATTAAACGACGTTTTTTAGGGTTCTAGTGTCCAAAAGGGAAGAAGAAGTGGAAAGGGGGGAAAGATAAGAAGACGACAACCACTACACATCAATGCAAATATACCAGCGACCATTCACACAGCTAAGGTACCTTGGGGTCCATTTTGACACTTGCTAGATTGTACTAGGTACTTTGGGGCCCATTTTCATTATCAGTGTGTTCCCTCGTGTCTATTAACAACATACCTTAATGACTAGTAATCAAACGGTTTCTACCATGTTCGACATCAACTCATATATTTTCATATTGTAGACTTATACCATCAGGGTTTGGGAAAAAGACTTTGGGTTTGGGGCCACATCGTTCCTTCATAGCACCCCCTCCCAAGTTTTGATGGAGTATATCACTTATATATGATTACTTTGAAGACTGCAGGGACACTCTCCTTAGTGCTCGTTGGCTTCCTAATGTATATTTCATGACATAGATCCACATTGTATTTTCTCTTGGATATGATCGCATTGATGACATGGATCCACCATGTATTCATTTATGGCCACGGTCGTGCATTTCATGTCATGGATCCGCAATGTATTGTTTTGGAAGTCATGTTTTGATACTCTTCAAAGTATGGGTATGTCTACCTTGGGGATGGTCTATACATGTCTTTATCCTCAGTGTTTGCTTACATGTAGTCTTTGACCTCCATACCTCTTTGCTCTCTCCTCACATTGCCTCACATTTGGTGACAGTTTATTGTAATCTGTTTATGCCATCCATTCCTTTCTTGACCTCACACATTAGGGGGCATATGTTATAACCTTAATTTACACCCTACAATTCCATGAGGAACTTAGAAGAAGATGATAGTTGAATCATAGCCTTCAACTTAGGATTTAGTTAGTTTTTGAAGTGTTTCATTAATCATACATGGACAACTAGAAACATGTTGCTTGATAGCAGTGTACAACAAGTGACACCCCATGTAACCTTCCATATTTGCAGTGTTTCAAAGAGGTGAGTGAGGGATGAGTTGGTTCTTCATGGCATGAGCCTTGGAACTCACAACATTCGAGTCTCCATAGGTCTCTAGAAGATCTATAAGATCTCCCAAGCCTCTTCCATCAATCTATATAAATAAGGCCAATCCTGGGCATGAGGAGGAAGAATCATTTACATACACATGATGCCAAAATTCAGAGGTAATTCTCCATTCTACAACAGCCATAGTCAGATTGCATAGTCTGGTTAAGAATTTTAGGAGGATTAAGGAGAAAGGGGAACGGAGGAGTGCATCTACACCTAAGGTAATTACATTGATTTATTTCCCTCATTTGAATTAATAGATCATTGGTTTTCCTCTATGAATATTTTCATTTTATTCATGAATGTTCATATTTGGTCTATTCCTTCATAGATGATGTTAGTTCCAAGCTATATATAGGATTGTAATGCTAATAAAAGGAGTAGGAAGGCATTGTTTTTCATTTTTGTGTAGGTAGCAGGTTGTAGGAGTTGGAGCAAGAACTTTAGGACTACAATAGCAAGGATATGCAAGGACGACCTTCAGAATTAAGGTATGTCATCCTACCATCTCTTGGTGTGGTTGTGAATCTATTTGTTTGTTTCTAGGGAGAGACATAAAAGTCTATCCCACTATCTATCTAGGATCAATAATCATATCCTACTATCCAATTGGTGATATTTTCTCTGTAATATCGGTCGACTAAGGGACCAACTAGATGGTCAACTAGGCATTCAATTGGTTAGGTAGTTATAAGAAAGTACTCAATTAATGTACTCAATTGACACACAAAAAAAACAAAAATCGAGCTTATTAGGTGCCCTCGCCAATCCATGTGGACATCCTTATCTCCACTTCAAGGGAGTTGGTTACATCTTGGTGCTATAAAAATATGGCCTTATGGATCAATCTAAAAACAAGTTGGGAAGTGTGTTGTGTATGTAAATATTTTGGTTTTTTACATTGATATGTATGTTGAGTTATGTTCAATTGTTTTGAAGTGTTGTAATGGTGTCTTTAGACACCACCTCTCTCTTAGAATACTAGCTCTTTGGTCTACATAATCCTCTAATTCTTCAACATATTAAAGGTAAAATGTACCTATTTTTCCTTGTACAAAAATGTTGTATTTTTGTATATCAATAAGAAATTAAAATTTGTTATATGCATCATGTTTTATGTATAGTATTTTTTACCCCCCATGCCTAGGGGTAACTGGAGTAAATCATGTCTAGAGGCCTACAATAGAGAACATGATATACACCATGATGATGATGATTAGCATGTCCACATATGGAAACCCAACAACCCCCCTAATTTACCTCCCAGTTGCATCAACCAAGGATCATTACATTCAAGCAACCTAGAGTATGGGGCATTGTAATCCAGTGTCACCATGAGGTATGGTTAGTCCTTTTTTAATGTAAGTTGTTGTGTTTAATTTATTAGGAATATGGACAAGGATCATTGGTTGAAGTTGGATAGTGGATCCCTTGCTTGAGAAGTTGTCTTGGTTTCCCTTGCTTCATCTTGGTAGTCAACGTTTGTACCCTAGTCCCATGTTGTCACCGCCCAGGGAAAATGCGTAATATTGGGGGGGCGGGATCCCAAGGGTAACGTCTTCTCCCAACCATACTTGACATTTTCCATCATAAAGCCTTTCACATATCCCAAACTTCGGTTATGGTCCATTATCTCATGAGAATAAGGGGCTGAAGTCCCAAAGGATGATGTAGTTTTTGTATGTATATGTTATTGCTAAATTATAAAGGCCACAATAAAATCCTCAGGCCAGCTTGAGATCTACCCCCTCTAATGGTAACCACCCCTGTCTGGATGTGAATGAATGCACCAATTATAAAGGAATATTTCCTTGTAAAATTTAAAGGAATAGAGCTTGAAACCTTATAAAGGGGACTTGTAAATGATAAATGGGTATCAAAAGGAAAAATAAGGGGTTTGGAATGCAAAAAGTATTGAGGAAAGGGTATCTCAAGGAATCAAGCACGACCTCTAAAACGACGCTCATAGAAATGGATACCATAAGCCATGAAGTAATCCTAATACCATATCACATTCACAGTTGCTCTTGATGGGTTTTTACTTTCCCTTGTCACTCTCGAGCCTATCCCTCTACATGGGTTATTTGTTTCTTGTCTAGGTGGCACACTTAATAGGGTTGGATGAAGGCCCTCCCATACTTAAACTTGGTAACCCTCACAAGGTCTTGGGATTGGGTGATACTTGAAGGGGATATTGGGGTGAATTGTTTACATGGCTTGTATCTTAGGAATCAACTTACTTTGTATGATTTAAGGACTAACGTGTCTTATGAACATTGGTTTACTATGTCTTATATTCTTATTTGTTTTGAATGGCCTTGACATGGTTCTTTGAGGGACATCTTGGGTTGTGCCCGGGATGTTGTGCCTTATTACGGGACTTTGGCACATGTGATGGAGAGAAGTGAGTCATCCAGTGACTCAACACACTCAGATAGTGGCTCTCACACCCTTGGAACCTTGGACAATAGACAGATGGGCTTGGTTTGAGCAGTTTTGGTTAGTATGCAACATACATGGGCTGAGAATCCCACAGGTTGGACAGTGCACTCGGAGCCTTTTATGCATAGAGGATAGAGGATGTTTCCTTTGGAGGTGCTTTGACAACACCTGAGTATGAGACTACACCCCCCCTACACTTGGACGTGGCCTTTGGAGGCCTATGACGTCACACTCTAGCCATTGACGTCACATTGGAGGCTAAGGTTTGATGGATGATGTGGTTCTAGGATGATTTATCATTAGGAGGCACCTTGCCTCACAATCATGAGCATTAGAGGCATGACACATGGCCTTTGGAGGCCCAACGATTCACTCCTTGATCCTTGAGATCTCACTTTTGAGCCCTATGTCACCCTTCTAGGGTTTTATTTTTTGTATTTTGTATTTTTGGCATATTGTAGAGGTAAATGAAGGGGTCGACCCTCTTATAATTTGTTTTTGAAAAATTTATGTGGAAAAATTAGTTAAGGTGGCCTCATATAAAAAGGCAGGTGGTCTCATATAAATATGACACCTTCTCATTTCATTTTATAATCATCATTACTCACCATTTGTGGGAGACAAGTCTGAAATTTTCACCCTCCCTTGAGCTATCTAGTTTTTCTACTCATGTGACTTGCTTGGAGGGTCAAATTGTGGATGTTTTTGCTGATTTTTGGATGAAATTTCTACAATTAGGGTTTTATCTCATGTTATCTTGGTGAAGTAAGTGAAATTTATGCAAATTTGTCTTTATGCTATTAATGTTCCATGGTAATTTTAATTTTTCATGTTATACATATTGCTTGGTGAAACCCTAAGAGAGGAGCATAAGTACTTCCTCTCACAAGGTTAATTTTGTCCAAAATTTGTAAAGGAATCCTTGCTAGGGTTAGACTCCTAAATCCCTAAAGTGATACCACTTTAGGATTTTATCCCTAGACATTTGATTTTTCCCTATTTTAAGTATTAAGAAGGGATAAAAGGTTGTTAGAGCCCAAAAGTGCTTGAAATATAGCAATCCTTCTCTTTAAGGTTTAAACCCTAAGGCCCTAATGTGCTAGCACCTTAGAGTTTAAGCCCTACCTCTTAGTCTCTACTAGTTCAATTTTAAAGCATTGTTGTATTTGTTCTTATAAAGACTCCATATCCCTCAAAGGCATTGATTTTACAGCTCTCTTGTGGTGAAATTGATCAACAAACACTCTCTTTCAATTCTCTCAAGTTCTCTACTAACAGTGCTAACACTAACACTTACTAATTTGCTAGTAAACTGGTTGTTGTTGCAAAAGTTTGCTACAACCACCTGATAACACTTTAATTTGTTGAATACATTATTCTAAAGGTGGCCTAACATACACCTGATAATACTTAGAAATTTCATTGAATGAGTGGATATTAATCTACTAGATATATGCTAAGGTTTCCTTGTCAATTGTTGTATTTCTTGTCTATAATCATTGTTGTTGTTATAAATCTTTTATTGTTGTTGTAAAACTATTCATTGTTGCAAATTCAAAGCATCCATAGAAATCATCATTGTCTAGTGTCTTTAAGAGGTATTTCTTGCATATTTGAACTTGGAAATCATTACATATATGCTATAAATTGTTCTTGTTCTGGGCAGGTACTCAAACAACTTCATATCTCATTTACCATCATGAAATAGACCAATCTTTAGGTGATCAAGAGAGGGGGTAGTAGTCTTGGCTACTTTACTTGCTAATTTGATCCCTTGAGGTCACTAGGGAAGCCTCCCCTGTGGTGGACCTCTTCCATCACTAAAAAGTGGGAAGTTCTTACTAAGGTGACAATGGTAGGATCTTCGTTAGTTGTAATTGATCATGGTTCAAAGAAGGGATCAATACTGCTAGGGTTTGGAGCAACTGCAAGCTAGGGTTTGGCAGTCGCGGCCATAGTAGAGGAAAGCATGAGAACCAAAGGGGGGCGTAAGGGTACCCCCTCATACAAACAGATAGTGGTGGACGGAGGGAAAGGGCCAAGAGGCATATTTTTTAAGGCACTGATGATAGGCACCTCGGGATCAGACCCAGAAAAAGGTCAAGAAAGGAACCAGGGCAAAAGAAAGTGCATGGGAGAAGACACCAGAGAAACTCAGAGTGAGGCGCAAGACACACTGAAGCCCAACGGGACAGAAGGGTGCAACCCATGCAAACCCAAAACAGCAATGACACCCAAGGTGATACTTAAGGATCGGAAAACGCAACTCTATAGGGACCAGATGAAGACGCATGCGCTAATCTGTAAGTTCATCGGTTTGTGGCCCACAAAAAGAACGTTGTGCAACTGGATTAAATATCAATGGAACCCAAACGGATAAGTGGAGCTCCACCTGGGCTCGAAAGTCTTCTTCACAAAAGTATTCATGAACCTGTAGGACAGGGATAGAGTCTTTGAGGGAGGTCCATACTTCCACGCCTCGGCAGGACTGTATATGCAGCCATGGAAGGAAAATTTCTCCCAAGAAAAAGAGACTTTCAAAAAGGTGTCGGTTTGGTTGAGATTTTATTCCTTTCCCTTAGACTATTGGTTTCCCTCTACGTTCGAAGCAATAGGAAACAAACTAGGGAAATATGTGAAGACCTCAGAAACCACCCTAAAAGGGAGATATACATCTTACGCAAGAATATGCATAGAGATGGATGTGTCTGGAGCACTCCCAGAAGCCATAAGTCTGGAATTCAGGGATGAGGAATGGATCCAAAACATAGATTACAAACAGATCCCCTTCAGATGCAGAAGATGCCATGAACATAGCCACCTTATTAGAGAATGCCCTCTTAATAAAAAACAGGAAGCGGAAAACCCCAAACCACAGCAGGATGAGGATGGGTTTATAAAACCGAACCCTAGAAGCAGAGAAAACAAAAAGCAGAGTAAAACCCCAACAGGAAATAACCCAGAGACCCAGAATAAAACAGAAGAAAGGGACAAAACCAATAAAGGGGAAGAATACAAAAAGGATGCGGAAAAATCTCAAGAAGTCAGAGAACAAGAAACAAACGAGCCCATTGATTGGTCAAGTAACAAGAAGGAACAAGGGAGTTGTGAAAGCCCAATGGATGGAGAAACCAGAGACGATAACACCCCCATGCAAGAAGCTAAGGGAGATGAGGAAATGACCCCGATCAAAGTAGGCACAGAAGATCCTAATCTCAGAGACCTTGTGGAAAAGGAAGGGACAGATCTCCCGAACATACTGGAGAAATGGAAAAGACAGGGAGTAGACAACGTACCAATAGAGAAACTTGACCGCATTCAGTACCTGTTTCTCCTAAGGGAGGAAGCCAAATCTAGAGGACTAAGAACACACACGGGGAGATAGGACACCTAGGACTCAAAGCTGGTGAGGGGCAACCACAGCTCTCACCCAAGTAGAAGAGGAGGAGAAAAGGCAAGAAATCAAATATCATATCCCTACAGGAGCTTGGAACACTACTGATAAACTCAGGTAAGATCAAGAAACTCTTCCCCAACTCCTCGCCACATGTTTAAATGAAGGTTATAACTTGGAATATAAGAGGCCTAAATAGCCTGAGAAAGCAAAGAATCCTTAGAAATAGACTAAAGCAGGAAAAATCGGATCTCTGTATTATTCAATAGACAAAATGCACTATAGACAGAGTGGAGACAATCAGTAAACAACAATGGTGCAAGTACAAGATGGTGGCTATCGGAGGCCACCAAATGGCAGGAGGTATTCTCACCTTGTGGAATCCACAATTATTGAGCCTAATAGTAGCTGAAGCGACCAGGCACACCCTTACGGTTCACATGCAAATCATTGGAAACACAGAGGTGATCATATGCACTAATGTGTATGGGCCCCAGGTGTCAGAGGAAAAGAAAGGAATGATGCGATACCTAGAATACTTTAAAACCCAATCCAACAACATCCAATGGATCCTGGCAAGGGACTTCAACATCATCACGTCACTTATGGAGAAAAAAGGAGGTACAAGAAGATTGGATAGGGATGTGGAAGAATTCTCAAAGTTTATAGACACAGCGGAGATGGTAGACCTTAAAACTATTAATGGTTAGTTCACCTAGAACAATAAACAGATGAACCAGTATCAAGTAGCAACAAGACTCGACAGATTCATGGTATCGAAGTTGTTGGCCCTTAACCAAGTTTTGGGAGATTCTTGGTCAGATTGACCTATTTTGGGACTTCGACAGTCTGTCGAAGGAGGAGTGCAAGACAAAGTGGATATCAAGGGATCTCAGCCCACTTTTGGATCCTTTTTGGGTTTTTGGGATTATGTAATGGGATTGGGATGTCAGCCCATGGGTTTACCCATGTTTAGGCCTATTTTGTATGTATAAATAGAAGGCTAGCCAATGTAAGAAGTAGTTGAATAGGCATCTATGTGATGTATGATAAGTGCAAGTGATTTGTGCATGATTGTAAGAGACTTGCAGAGCTAAGTGCAATTGGTTGTAACAAATGGTGGAAGGCTTTGTGATGTATCGCAAGGAAGAATGATCTAGCGAGTTGTGCAGATATTATGTCCTATGCGGAGTATGGTTTTGATGGCTCTATGCTTGTAACTAATTGACTGAAGACAATAAAGAAGAAGAGTTGGTGGACGTAGCCCTAGGGTGGGGGTGAACCACATAAACATTGTGTTGTCTTGCTTTGTGCTTGTCTTAATGTGTTTATGTCTTCTTTTGCTAAGTGATTTGAGATGATTAGATAGATATGCTTATGCTTAGTGCTAATGACATGTGAGAATGTTAGATATGATCTATATGAATGTGTTGAGTGCTTGATCTACTAGATCTGACCTATATATTGATGCTAAGTGCTTAAATATGTTATATCAGTGTGAATGTTGTGAAGCTTTGTTTTATCAGCGAAGTGATTATTGATTGTATATTGAAGAACTAACGGTGCTAAGTGATTTATTAAGTATTATAATCATAGATCTATGTCACAGCTAAGCTTGCATACACCTGAGTCTTGCAACCACCCCTTCCTCTACCTTGGGTGAGACTTCATCTACTTCGCAGGTGTTTTCGAAAGGGTCGGTAGTTAGGGCTTTGTTGGTGCATTGTTGTAGCATTGAACCCTGGTTCTTCCCCTATGCCAACAAATGGTTCCGTTGTTGGGACCTAAAACTATGATTGTCGGGCACTGAAAAAGAAGAATATTTGTGAAAAGATCCATCCTGAAACTATGAAAGCTTTGTGCATAGATCTGTTTCCCTAGTGTGTGGCATTCTACTTGACCTAAGAAGCTCTGTGCTAAGGAAAAGAATTCTGATCTGAAGAAAAGAGGTAAGATCCGGAAGCTTTGTGCCCTAATAAAGGTAAAAGTGGGAATTCTTGATTAAAAAGAGGTAATATCTGCAAGCTCTGTGCTCTGATAAAGATAAGAATAGTTAAAAGTTTTAGATCTAGAAGCTTTGTGCTCTGTAGAAGTAAGATAAGTGGAAATTGTTTTTTTCTAGAGTATGGATCTAGGTATGTTTAATAGAGACTTTCCTAGTTTGAAAACTAGGTTATTAATAGATGAAAGAAGATTTGATATGACTAGATATGATAAGAATAGTGAAAGATATGTTATACCTATGCATAGAAATAATGTTTGGACTAACAAATGGATGCAGGATCCTAGAAATAATTTATTGCAAGTTATCTCCTATGATCCTAGCACACAGTACAGGAGAGGTTGGGGATCATTTAAAAGAAAGAGAGGATTAACCCTCTATTACAGCTACAGAAAATTGGGACATCTTGCTAAGGCATGGCCTGGGAGAAGACTTGGTTGTCTTTGTTGCAAATCTATGAACCATGAAGTGTTGGATTTCCCTAGAATGATTTCTAAGCTTGAAAGTATGAACATAAGACAAGAAAACCCTAAGGCAGATCCATAAACTAAGGCTATAGAAGAACCCCTGAAAGAATCAAAGAAGGTATTGCTACAGATGAAAGAAACCTTGAATGACCACCGACATGTTAGATTATCAGAGATCTTTAAAGACAAGGAATTCCTTGAAGCAAGAATAGGAGACTTCGACATTGATTGTGCTCTAGATGAGGAAACATGGGTGAATATCATGGCAAAGAGAACTTGGGAATCTATAGGAAGGCCTGTTATGATTCCTACATTAGGAGGAATAGGGTTATTCAGAGGAAAACCAGTAAACCTATGTGGAAAGATCACTCAGATATCTATGAATGCCAATGGAACTTCGAAAGAAGAAGATTTTGAGATTATCAAATTTATTGAGGACCGCGCCATGTTTACCATGTTACTAGGGAAACCTTGGATTAAAAGAGATCAATCTAGACGAAAAGAAGAAGAAGAAGTTTTGGAGTAGAAGAGACAAGAGTTAAAAGATTTCATGACTAGAAGGATCGCATACTTGATTGAAGAACACGAGAATAGGTCAAAGCTACTTAACACTAGAGACCCATATGTCGAAGCTACAAGAACATTAGAAGACTCGTAGAAGACTGAAGTACCTATCTCAGATAAAGAAGAGGTGTTAATCCTGAATCCTAGGAAAGAATCTCAACAGCGCGCAGTAACTATGTCCAAAGACGATAAGAATCAGAATGGAAAAAGGACTACTGAGATGAAGCTCATGGGGAGGAAGGATAGAGAGATAAGTAAGAAGAGAGCTAAGTTTGAAAATTTACAAAAGGTTCTAGAGGGAACTTCATAGACAAAAAATTTGCAAAATGGGAGCTTCGTCGGGATATCAAAGCAGCGACACATGGCACTTCACCATGGCGAGAAAATATAGTCGTTGGGACCGATATATCCATTCAACTACCACTCCGAATAGCTCAGAAAGAATTTATAGCTCGACACCAAACGATTGGACTATGCCATAATAGACAGAACAAGAGTTAATAAGGCTTCATACCCATTACAAGCGAACCGTTGTCCAGTTGCCTATTTATCCCATCGCACCATGCATGGAGAACACTTTTTCTAACCAAGAATTTGAGCCTGCAGACCAAGTGAATTGTATACAATGATCATTTCCCTCTTATTTTTTATTCTAGTGCATTATCTGAGTTAATTGTGAACCCGATATTATTAATCCCGAGCACATATGTCCGACGAGATCACTGTAGTTGAAGAATCAGTAACAGAAGTACTCCTCAACTTGATGATTGAAAGAGCCATGTTGGAGAGAGGATTGTCTACTGGTCTACAAGCATCATCGACGAGAGGACTATCGGCCTCTCCATCCATTGCTTGATCCAGACCATCATGGCCCGCAAATGAGAAGAAAACCAACCACAGAGACGATCTTTTGAATGCTTAGTTGATTCCGAGCATTTTACCCGCCTATCTACCACCTCTGAGCGGTGCAATAAATCGAGATAGTGTGTCCAAAGACTTTGAGTATGAATTGGTCACCGCGTACCTCCCGAAGGGGATACGCGCAGTTTGTACAGATCAAGAAAATATAGTAGCATTGATTTTTATCGACTTCAACCTCAACGACAAGAAGGTCTACAGCATGCTTGCCCCACATAAGTACCTGACCAGGACAAAAGGAAAGAATTCAAAGATCGTCCCTTAGTCATGGACCCATAACCTTGCGTAGTCCAAACTGCTCAACATCATGAGTATTCCTCACTTTGGAAGACACCAAGAAGTGAATGCATGCATCAAGTTGATGTTGTCCTATTACCATGGTGGATACTTGTGGTTAAACCGTCGTATCACAGTGGATCTGACATTGATCAATTGGATCACAGGGATGAGTATGCAAGGCCCTAACCCACAAGATTTCTACCCCGGAAAAACAATGGATCATGCTCTAGCACAAAGGATCAAGGACACCTACAGAGATGTCGGTAAGGGAACGCGAGGATACAAGGTAGCTTCTATCCAAAGTGGCGCAGTGCACCTAGCCTGTCAATTGATCACAAGAAAGTTAATCTGCAAGAACCGACCCACCCAAGTGGCTGGTTTTGTAGTCGACCTCGTAGGAAAGTGCATGGAGGGCCTACAAATGAATTGGGTGAAGTACCTCGTGAACCAGTTGGAACTGGACTATAGGGAAGCACAAGATAAAGGATATGAGTTCCACTTCAGTTGGCTTATAATCCTGATTGCTTTCATCGCATGGGAGATGACGGAAGGTGCGACCTTCCCGGACATCGAGCCCTTTGAACCTCTGGCCACAAAGTTCAGTACACTGTGGTATCCAAGTGACATGAACAAGCAATGGCAGTCAAATGTCATATTCCACACATATTACAATCAACTGAAGTTAGCTATCCAGTTCGAGCCTCGCATCACGCCAAATACTCTCCATAGGTTTCAGCGTTTAATGAAATTCAACGCGGACCGCCATTTCATTTATATTATAGCACGCAATTACGAGAACAAGCAGCAACTTCAATCTTACTACAAGATGACATAGGAGGACTTAGAATAAATCACCAAGGACTGGTCGGAGGACCTCCTCATTCTAGTAGATCCTGTGGAGGTATCTAATTTAGACAGTCCAGAAATTGTGTTGGATACACCCGGACCTAGCAAGATAAAGAAGATCGAATAAGTCCATGATTTAGACAGTGCATCCATGAATAATGGTTCCATATAAGCAGATCAAGGAGGAGATGGTGGAGAGATAGATGGCACAGAATTTGAACAGAAGAAAGGTGAGGTTACACCGCCTAGAGACGAGGAGGATCCCTCGAAGAAAAGGAAGGTTTCCCTGCTGAAACCTTCCTCCCAGAAGAAAGTGAAAGCAACCATGACCAAAATGCAGACCATCCTCACCTCTGACGACTTCGATTTCATCATAGTAGCCTTGAATGATGCTTCGCTGGAGATAGAAGAGAAGCAAGAAGCTAAGCAGGAGGAGGTGTTCCATCGGATTAAGGATGAGCTCCAAGGAGTGCAACAGGCACTACAATCCATCCGTGCAATCTCCACTACACCTCTGTCAGCAGGAACATCATAACTGGGAGATGAGTCAAATCAACTCCACCGCATCGCTGATACAGTCGAAGCTCGCCTTCGATGAGCTCAGGAAGAAATAGCGCAAGCTACCCAGGCTTTGGCACAAGTACAGGGAGACCTTGTAGAATAACACAATACTACAGAACGGGAAAAGCTTGCTCTGCAAGCGAAGTGGGATGAAGAAAAAGAACAATTGTAGCAAAGCAAGGAATAGTTGCTTGCAGATCAAATCGAAGTAAAGGAAATGGTTTACATAGCACTTCGCTCTGTGACAGTCGTAGAAGTAAAGACCGAAGAGCGAGTTCCACAGTAGGTGGCACAAATTGAAGAAGTAATCCAGCAGTGCATAGCAGACTTGGAGCTCCGCATTGTGCTCGAGACCCCTCAAGATGTAAGATACCAAAGGAAAGCAACTACCCGCAGTGCAGTTGACAGACTAAAATCTCTTTCCTTGGAGTGCAAGCAGCTGAGTTACCACAGTGCCCAAACATATGAAAACCTCACTGAGAATCCATAGTTACAGGCATTAGAGTCGCAGCTCAAGGAAGAAAAGCAGCACACAGACACACTACAGGCATAGCTGAAGGCCTTGTCGGCTATGGAAAGAATGAAGTGGTCTCAAGAGAAACGCACCACCCAGCAGCGCTGCAGAAGATCCATATGATTCAAAGCAGAGTGATGGAAGTTACTCAACAGCTTCAACCAGTGCAAGATAAGGCATGCCAATTATTCACAGAGGTTGAAAGTCGAGGAGCAGAGCTAGAACAGGTTGTCATCATAGCAGAACAATGCCTAGAAGGGCCCGTGAATGACGTAGTGATCCAGGAGTTCACCGAGCAAGAGGTCGTCGCACAGCAGTAGGTCGAAGTATCTCAAGCCAAGCTTGAGGCCTTCGAAGTAGAACTGGTCAGATCAGAGTGACTCAGGACGAGTCACAGGTGAGTGTTGGGGGCATGTTGGCCCTTGACCAAGTTTTGGGAGATTCTTGGTCAGATTGACCTATTTTTAGACTTTGACAACCTGTCGAAGGAGGAGCGCAAGATGAAGTGGAGATCATGGTATCTCGGCCCACTTTTGGATCCTTTTTGGGTTTGGGGGATTATGTAATGGGATTGGGATATCGGCCCATGGGTTTACCCATGTTTAGGCCTATTTTGTATGTATAAATAGAAGGCTAGGAAATGTAAGAAGTATTTGACTAGGAATCTATGTGATGTATGTTAAGTGCAAGTGTTTTGTGCATGACTGTAAGAGACTTGCAGAGCTAAGTGCAAGTGGTTGTAACAGATGGTGGAAGGCTTTGTGTTGTATCGCAAGGAAGAAGGATCTAGCGAGTTGCGCAGATCTTTTGTCTTATGTGGAGTAGGGTTTTGATGGCTTTGTGCTTGTAATTGATTGACTAAATACAATAAATAAGAAGAGTTGGTGGATGTAGCCCCAGGGTGGGGGTGAACCACGTAAACATTGTGTTGTCTTGCTTTGTGCTTGTCTTAATGTGTTTATGTCTTCTTTTGCTAAGTGTTTTGAGATGATTAGATAGATTTTCTTATGCTTAGTGCTAATGACATGTGAGAATGTTAGATCTGATCTATATGAATGTGATGAGTGCTAGATCTTCTATAACTGACCTAACTATTGATGTTAAGTTCTTAAATACGTTATATCAGTGTGAATGTTGTGAAGCCCTGCTTTATCAACGAAGTGATTATTGATTGTATATTGAAGAACTGATGGTGCTAAGTGCTTTATTAAGTATTATAATCATAGATATGTGTCCCATATAAGGTTGCATACACTTGATTCTTTCAACCACCCCTACTTCTACTTCGGGTGAGACTTCATCTGCTTCACAGGTGTTTCCGAAAGGGCTGATAGTTAGGGCTTTGTTGGTGTGATGTTGTAGCGTTGAACCCTGGTTCTACCCCTCTTCCAACAAGAGTCAATAATTATGCAAGGGATAACCTTAGATTGCAACATTATTCCCTAGGGGGGATCAAATCACTGGCAAGTGCAACTGGAAGTAGGCTTCCAAACCACACCAAAGAACAGACCCTTCAGATTTGATAAATTTTGGATTGAACACCCGACTTTCAAGGAAAGAATCAAAAAGTGGTGGCGAGAGGAGAAACCAGAGAAAGGGACAAGGATGTTCAAACTCTATAAGAAACTAAAGTACATCAAATATAAGCTCAAGGATTGGAACAAGGACACTTTCATGAATATAAACCAAGAGAAAAACAACATAGAATAAAAAATGAAAAAACTCCAGGAAACCTACATTTCGGAGGGCTATACGAAGGATAGGAAAAAGGAAGAGATCCAGATGACCCGGGAATGGGAAGCTCGATGCCAGCAGGAAGAAACACTTTGGAGACAAAATTCCCCTATTAGATGGCTAAGGGAAGGAGAGCGGAACACCAAGTTTTTTCATAGAACAACCATGGCCAGAAGAGCCCATAACAAAATCTTGAAGATTAAGGACCAGGATGGAATAGAGTGAGAGTCACATAAGGAGATTGAAACTACTCTTGTAAACCACTTCCATGAGATAGCCCAGGAACCCAACCAAGACAGAACAGAGGCCATACAAAGGATAATCCAACATATCCCCCACCTGGTCATCGAGGAACAAAATAACAACCTAAACAAACCCATTGTTGAGGAGGAAATTGACCAGGTACTCTAGAAATGCCCAATGGGAAAGCCCCGGGTCCATATGGCTTCACAATGGAGTTCTTCAAAGCCTATTGGGAAATTGTCAAACACGATGTTTATAGGGTAGTGGAAGACTCTAGAAGGTCAGCCTCCATTCTAAAAGCGCTAAATGCTACAATAATTACACTAATCCCCAACGAAAATGAAGCCAAAACCACTGATCATTACATACATATAGCGTTGTGCAATGTGGTTTATAAGATAATCTCCAAAGTTATAGAAAATAGATTGAAACCCCTCCTACCCACACTGGTCTCACAAGAACAGGCAGGCTTCGTTGAAGGAAGACAAATAATGGACAATATAATCCATGCCCACGATCTTATCCACACCCTGAAGCTTCATAAGAGAGGGGGAATGATAATACAGCTGGACCTAGAAAAAGATTATGACAAAATTAGTTGGCACTATATGGTCAAGACTTTGGAAGCCTTTGGTTTCACCCAGCACTGGATCAGCCGGATAGTTAGCCTAGTATCCACAACAAGCTACTCGCTACTAATAAATGGATCCCCTGCCAAACCTTTCTAGCCCACGAGAGGCATCAGACAAGGTGACTCGATGTCTCCCTTCATGTTCATTCTGATAATGGAAAGTCTCATTCAAAGCATAATGAGTGCAACTGCAACAGGTGAAATAACACGTATCGAACCTTTTGAAAATTTCCCTACTTCCACACACCAACGGTTCATGGAAGACACCTTACTTCATGGCATACCCACGGTCAAGGAATCTAAAGCCTACAAACGAATCCTAGAAGATTTTGGGGAAGCTTCGGGTGCAAAGATCAACCATTCCAAATCTATGATCTTCTTCTTCAATACCAACCCCACAATCCAAAGAAATTTGTCCAACATTTTGGGCTTTGAACGCAAAGCACTCCCAACTAAGTATTTGGGCATCCCCTTGACAGACAAAGATTACAAAATGTCAACCTGGGAAGGAATAATCAACAAGTTATAGGAGCGGGTGAAAAATTGGACGTATAGATCCCTCAACCTAGCTAGAAGACTTATTTTGAACAAGTCAGTGTTGCAAGCAATTCCAACCTTTATGATGTCTGTTTTCCCAACCCCCTAGGGGATACTACAAAAAATAAGAACCATCCAAAGGGAATTCCTGTGGCGAGGAGTGGAAACAAATAAAAAATGGTCCCTAGTGGCTTGGGATAAGGTCTGTAAACCAAAAATCAAAGGAGGCTTGGGGTTACAACACTTGCAAGTGACCAATGACGCCTACATGGCAAAACTCTGGTGGCGTTGGGTCAAAGAAACTACTACACCATGGAAAAACCTGTGGAAGGAAAAGTATGCCCCGGACATATGAGACTAGGACATAATCCGCTTCAAAGGCACCAAGGAAGGCTCAGCCATATGGAACCTGCCAGGCGCAACAAAACCTAGATTCAGACACATAGCTTTTGGGAAGTAAGGAATGGAAGAATAGCCAGATTCTAGGAGGACACCTGGCAATAGGAACCTTGAATGGAGAACCCAGACAGGAAAGAACTCCAACAGGAGTTGATCGCATAAGGTAAAACCAGAGCCTACCATTAGTGGAAACAAGAAATAGATCGCAACAAATGGAGAATCCAGGACACTCTCACTCCACAGAATAGAGACTAAACCACAACAACAGTAAAAGAAGTAGGGGAGGAATTGGGGAGACGAAAAATAACAGTCACGGAAGGAGATGACCAGTTGAGATGGGGACAAAAATACGGTGAGGAATTCAATCTAAAATAAGTCTGACACTATATCACGGACCAGGATCAAGAATACCCGACGCAACAATGGGATAATCTTTGTAACATCCCCCATTGGCCAAAAATAAAAAATTTCCAATGGTTAATTCTCCACAACCGAATTCTAACTTGGGAAAACCTAAGGAAAATGTTGGTTGTGGAACCTGATTCAGAGGTATTTTACTTTCAACCGTGTTTATACCCCATGAAGTATTTACACCCCAGAAGTATGTACACTCTTCCACGCGGGGGAGTGTAGAGGGGGGTACCCCCTCTGCAGGGTCTAGGGGGGCTATCCCCCGACTGGGGAGTCTGGGGGCAAGCGGGCCCCTAGCAAGGGTTTGGGGGCAGCGTCCCTTGATGGGGGTTCGGGGGCGAAGCCCCCGAAGGAAAAATTGCCTTGTAAATGTATATTGTAATTTCATTGTAAATCTGGACCGTTCATTATAAGGTCTCAAATCTAACGATAGAGATTATGTTAGGGTTTTTTTCCCTAGAAGGAAACCCTCTTTTATGATGGAAATGTATTGCGGCTATGGTTGACGGTGAATATTGTATTCTAAGATAGGAGACTGTGAGAGAAAGAAGAGCAAGTTACAGCGGGTTTGTTGTAGGTTGTATCCCTTCATATGTTGGATAAATATAAAGGAAGGACCTGGCAATTTCTCTGGTGGATGTAGCCCACACTGGGTGAACCACGTAAATATGTGTCTCTATTGTATTGTGTATCTTTTTTGTTTTGTTTCCGCATTTGTTTTATTTTATTTCTCCACGGTCCTATTTTTCTAACAGAAAAGGGGATTCATAGGTCCTTCCAGATGTCACCTCTGTCAAGCCAAGGAAGAAACAATGAACCATCTCCTTGATGAATGCACCTACACAACAGAAATTTGGGACTGGGTGGCAGGTATCTTCTGATAGTCCAATAGGATATGAGGTAACATCTCCGCAACTATCAACATCTGGAAAGAGAACTACAGGGAAAACGAAGAGGTGAATCTATGTTGGACCCTCATCCCAGGAAAGATCATATGGGAAATATGGAAGGAAAGGAATCGACGCATCTTCAGGAACCAAAGATGGTTGGAAGGGAAGATCAAGGAAACAATAATCTCCATGATAAGAGAAACGGTACAGAGCTGCAACTCACAGACAAGAAGAGTGTGACTCACAGACTAGGACTCCCGAATCCTAGAAGCCTTCCACCTGAAAGACAGGCGCAACCCCAATCATGTAAGACGGCCACCGCAACTCCAACTAGGTGAGCACAACTAGAAACCACCACCAGTAGGCTCCCTCAAGCTGAATTTTGACGGGGCGTCGAAAGCTAACCCAAGACGGACAGGAATGGGAGTAATTAGGGACAGTAAAGGAAATATCATCCGGCTGTACGTTGGGAGTCTGGGAAACTCAACCAACAACACCGTGGAATTCGGAGCCCTGGAGACCGGCCTCAAGATTCTAAGTCGGGAAGGGATGACAAACGCCATAGTGGAAGGAGATTCCACATTGGTTATCAACATAGTAAGGAGACTCCAAAATGGTACCAAAGTAGGAAAAATTCAGAGGCACTGGTGCTTGGCACATTCCCTGCAAAAAATTCAGGAGCACTTGCAGACGGGGATCACAGTGGAGTTGCGTTGGGTATGGAGGTCAGAAAATGGATTGGCCGACAGAATTTCTAACGAGGGGGTCGACAAGGAAGGACTAGAACTAGACATTATCTGGAGTACCATCCCGAATGGTCAGTTCCGAACAAACTGCATCCAACTAGCGGCAAAAGACTATGATGGCAGCTGAAGTACGAATGACCACATCGAGGATGGAGGCACAAGAATAACTGAAGGGCACTTAGGATATAGGCAGAATTTGATAGCCCACCACTCAAACATGAGTTACAAGGTAGATCCAGGTCACACAATAAGAGGAAGTACGACACCACGGTCCTGTCAATAGGAATAAGTAAAGTAGTTGTCTGTGGGAAAACAAAAAAGATAATCAGCAGGCGGCAAAGGATGAAGAACAAAAGGGTTTTCCATGGCCAAGTATGGGTACACCTCACCCAAGTGCAGATACGGGGAGTGGTAATGATTTTCATACAACATGTGGGGCAAAGGATTGACGTAGGGATGACGACAGAGCTACCAAGAGCACACACTCTAAAACAGTGAAAAATGACCAGAAGGTACACCTTTATGAGCAGCCCATGATTGTCAAGGTGAGCCTGCAGCAGGGGAGATCCCATAAAAGAAGAAACACCAAGAATATCCACAGACTGGAGAGAATCAATTACAGAGGACATCTTACTTACAAGGAAGGGACGAATAGGAACAGGAGAAGAACCCAAAGAAAAAACCACCACAATCAAGATGAGATGGTACGAATGAAGAAAAACCATAGTAAGAGAGGCCCCCGGGAGAAAGAACCCCCGCCAAGCCCCCGGAGGATTACAAGGATGGACCAAGTGGCTAGAGAAGCCAAGGGTACCTTTCTCATGCAGGTTGATCCAAAGGGAAAAGCGATCATCAATAGGTAGGAGAGAGAAATCAACACCACATGCAAGGGAAAATCCTGGATGGAACTCATTCAGGAAGCGGACGGGATAAGGGACACAGGGGCCACACAACCCAAAACAACCCTCTACCACAAAACTGTGGAAGAGGCCTGGCGAATAAAAATGTTGATAGGCAATATGAGCACTGACCGGATAGAGACCAGCAAGGAGGCAATTAGGGACCACAAGAAGGTGCTCACATAAATTCTAAGTCGCCTCAGCAACCTGGAGGCCAGTGCAAAAAGACTAGCCAAGGACCAGAGGAGCCAGAAGGAAAAAATGGAACGAATGGCAAATCAATTCCACCTTTACCTACGCTATGTCCACCACATGGACATCACTCCAGCAAACCAAAGTAGAACACCAGTTTGTATCAGAAAGGTGTGCACGATGGAGCAACGAAAGGAGAATGAGGCTAGAAAGGGTGGAGATGAAAGGCATCCCATCATCCTGGACTAGCGCAGGATCATCCCCTGGTCAAGTTGTATTCAGTGTAGGAGCTTCCCCTTTTTTATGGTTATGTCTTTTTGTATATGTTATGTTTCAGTTTATCAAACTGGTCTTCGGAGAACTGGGTTGGTTTCCCATGGTGGCGGGCCAGCCCTCCCCCTGCTATCTTAGACAGCGCAACTTCGGGATCCTTGATCCGGTTTCTTTTTTGGCAGATCAAGGGACTCCCCTTTTCTTTTTTGTATCATAACTTCTCTCAGTAATACAGGAATTCACACTCACTTACAAAAAAAAAAAAGACAGTGATAGGATCTTCTGTAGTTACACAAGATTTGAGGACTTGTAGTGGGGCTTTCCACAAGTACAAATCCTGTGATAACAATATCCATCCAATAAAACCACCACCACAATAGGTGGCCTACATTTTTCTTGTGGTAGTAGATAGGCTATTTGGAAAGTTTCATGTTTTTTTTTTTTAATTCTTAATACCTAATCAGTCAAATCCTTAAGACACATGTTTCACGTGAGAGTTTCTGGTAAGACAACTACATTTTCTATAACATATATTAAAAGTGAAACGTGTTTAAACAATGTTGAACAATTTGTTCTTAATCATGGATTGCTTAGGCGTTATCCATATTTTCCCAAAAAATTATCATGACTTCCAAAAATTCTTGATTGTGTCTCTGTCTAAAGTTCATTTGCATGGTGTATCAAGTTCGATTTGAAAGAAATAATATGATCATATAAGAGTTCATTTTCTATTTATATGATACATAATAGATAAATTAAATAGATGTGTTATCATATTACCACTTTCTCAAGATAGAATAACTACTACATTTTGTATTGTAATTAATTTATATATATATATATATATATATATATATATATATATATATATATATATATATATATAAAACTTAGAAGGATGTGTTTTATATATTTTAGTAGTGACTGAAAATAATATTTAGTTTGAAATTTGTTCTCCATAAATAATAGGCTAGTTTGAAGATGGTTATGCATGCAATGCTTAGCTTGGTGTACATGTTGAAAGATGCATAATTTGGCCATTTTATTAGTGTCCATGAGTACTCTTAGTTCAATGAAATTCAAGACAATATTCTATTAATGTAAAAAAAAATTATACATCTTCATTTCTTCATGACGATGGAACCTTTCTCGTTTTCGTCTCGTCTCTTGTCATTAGGAGGATAGAAAGAATTATAAGAAAAATAATGGTTTAATGTAAAATTTGTTATACATCTTCATCTCTTCATGATGATGGAACCTTTCTCGTTTTTGTCCCTTGTAATTAGGAGGATAGAAGGAATTATAAGAAAAACAATGGTTTTCCTCTTCTATTATCCAATATGTTCAGAAAGCAATGTTGTCATGCCTGAAATTCTCTCATTCCATGGAACTTCCAGCCCTGACTTTTAGGATTATATGATGGATATTGAAGATATTACTTTTATTTTTTTGTATTCTCTCAATCTAGATTAAAAGAAGAGACATACTCTACTTCTACTAAAAATTTTGCAGAGATCCCTCTCCATTTGGCATCTTCAACGACATTTTTATTCAAGGAACTTGTATTTTTTTACAAATTCTTCAAAATTATTTAATAAACAAATTTGAATTTTATAATTTAAATTTTCTTCCAAACTTTTTAATTAATTCATTTATATTTTAATTTAGTTTTCGAATTATTAAATATGAGAAAGATTTAAAAAAGATTAAAACCTTTTTCTTTATATTTAAAAGATTTTCAATTAAAAAAGGTATTGTTTAATTGTTCTACGTTTTAGTTCTTTTATCGGAATTCGACAACATAAATTTACACAAAAATTACAATTTTGTGTTGTTTAAATCGTATTTTTGAATCCAGAAATGAATTCAGCATGCTGAAAAACCCCTGGAGCACTCAGATTAGACAGAGTTAACCACTCAAATATGCAAATCCAACCAATTCTCATTGGATTTAATATTGTCAAAAAGGGACGAAAACATAGAAAAACTAAACCACGGCATTAAAAAAAAATCATATATATATATATATATATATATATATATATATATATATATATATATATATATTATTAATAACAATTAGTTAATTATATCTTATTTATGATGGTGAGGGTGAGGATGATATTACGCAAAACATAATTTGTGTAATATCTCCCCCACCCTATTTTGGTATTCCCTTTGAATCTAGATTAAAAGAAGAAGAGACATATTATAATTCTACCAAAATCTTTGTACAAATTCCTCTCCATTTGGCATCTTCAACAACATTTTCCATTTAAACAACTTGTATTTTTTTACCAATTCTTCAAAACTATTTAATAAAAAATATTAATTTTTTTATTTTAATTTTCTTCCAAACTTTTAATTAATTAACTTATATCTCAAGTTAATCTTCAATTTGTTAAACATTTAAAAACATATATTAAAAACATTAAAACCTAATTTTTTAATATTTAAAAGTTTTTCAATTAAAAAAAATCTAAATTAACTTTATATATATATATATATATGCGTGTGTATTTTAAAGAAATCCTCGCAGAAAACCCTCCCAGTACTTTATCCTGATCCATGGATGGTAAACAAGGTAAACTGTTTGCCCTGATTACGGAGCTTCGAAGCCTCACCCTAAGGGGATCAAGAGAATCGAACATCTTATCTCCATTTTTTGGATAACTAAGGAGATAATGTCTCAAGGCCCTCAGGTTGCAGATATGGAGTTTCGAGAGAATACATGACCAGCAGTATCCACTTGCACATACAGAAGCCCTCTTTATCGCCACATTTGATCCATTGTCAGTGCATCCACCATACCATCTAGCTTCTGGAAGGCAGAAGGGTCTTTCTCCATACTCGGGTATTGTGGCAAGTAATCACCCTAATATTTAAGGCATTTGAACATGTTGTATTTGAGCTACTTTGATTATAGAGTGTATGCTTGGACATTATGCCTTTGACCTCATTTCACCTTGGTGAGTGTCATAGATTTCCTAGTGGGTGACAAACCTTTGGGAAAGGTTTGTGACTAGGAATCCCTTGAGGGGTTATCGTACCATTCCCGACCATACTTACCAATTTCCACTCATCACATTCCCATAATTTTTCCCTCTTCTAGGTCCTTTGACTTTAGTGACCCGAGAAGGGCATGTACCTCATTCCATGGTGTTGTAACAGATATTAAAAATTTCCGATATTACTTAGGCACTTTCGCCCAAATTTAACAGCAGTATACCGTGGTGGCTTGGTTCCAGTTATGTTGCTGCCACAGACAATTTTTCAGGTGCTACAAGTTGGAAGCAACTATTGAATGGCATTGACATGTCCTCCCACGCTAGATATGGAGCCTATAATTAGCACGGGTGTCCTCATTCTAGTATACACTGCATTATCAATGGGATACTCATTGTGTGTGTTGGTCCGAGCATTACTGGTATCAGTAGTGGGTCTTTTGGCATCTCAGAAACGCTTTTTGAGCATGCTCCACAGTATTTTACATGCTCCCATGTCTTTTTTTTTATACGACACCAACTGGCTGGATCTTGAACAGGAGGCATCAGATATCTATGTACTAGGGTTTCAAGAAATCGTTCTTCTGAAAGAGGGAAACGTCCTCGGCTCCGAAGACAGAGGTCCCGCCATGAAATGGGACACTTTAATCTGCAAACTCTCCAACACTACGCTATGTTGTAGATATACTGCGGTGAAGAGGGCACGAGGAAAGAATCTGCAGCAAAAAGTTTAGGACTCTACGCAGCTTGAGCGGTAATATTTGAGAGAATGGCCTTCACAGCATTCGTGAACTACTATGGTTGAATGTTGTTACCAGTGTTGCAAAGAACAATCACTGGCGTATCCTTGGTGCTATCGTTTTCGTTGTAAAAATTGTAATTGTTATAGCGTAAGAAGCAACCATCCAGTTGAATGAATCCAGAAGTATTGTAACTGCATGCCTGAAGAAGATTTGATTTTTCCATAGACACGCACTCTCTACAATCGGAGGAATCTAAATCTCCCCTGCACTAGACAAGCCCATACATCGTGTTATTGTTGTTTTGTCCTGCAACAACAAAATTGGAGGTATTGAATACGCTCTGATAAACGTTCTCCACTAGTGATTCCAGGACTGTGTTTAAATTAAGCTGGAAGGCGCTTCCGTTTCTATATTCGTTGATATTCCCAAAATAGTCCCAAACGGTAGAATTCTCTGGATCAGCTGCAGAAAAGGGCAGAAGCATAGAGATACAGACACTTACCATAACCATTAACAGGTTGTCGATTGTTCGTTGTCATCGTGATCGTCATGGCACCCTGTTTCTTCTTCCTTGTTCGATCTGATGGCATGCAATGGCAGACTTGTTTTCTACTTTGATGGACTTGAACTCCTCGCATATTCCAATAGGCCTAATAGCATTGATCCAGCACTTAGAAGGTTTGGTAGGTTCGATCGTGAAATTGACATTGGGGTTCCAGATGAAGTTGGTCGATTGGAGGTTCTTTGCATCCACACAAAGAATATGAAGCTTGCTGAAGAAGTTGATCTTGAACGTATTTCAAAGAACACACCGAAGTCCGTCAACCAAACGTTCAAGCGCCCATTCAAGTCACGAAGAGGGAGATGGTAGTGGTTTTTGTTTCTATAAGATCCACACTCTGCATTCCATATCTCTCTATCCACATATGTCACTCACGGGCTACTTTGTTCTGCGACTTTAGGAATCTGTGTCAATCGTTCAGTCTCGGCTCATTGGTAACAGATTCTGGCGATCAATCCAATTAATAGCATATCCTTTGTTAAAGTAACAGGCTCCTATGAGCCTTATGTTTCAAAGGGAGGATTTAAAGGCAATGCCCTCCTGGCATTGCCCTTTCCACCTCGCGGGGACATCACTCATTATATTGTCTCTGAAGCTTTCGCTCTCTGGCCAGATGCCCGAGTCCAGAATTTCGATTATAACGTCAGATCTGTTGCCAAATTCTGATAGTGGCCATATCCTTGATTTGGGTTCGAGGCCCAGGATTTTGAATGAGTGGGTGCTATGCCATTGTCTAGTCGTGTCTCGATAACTTGCTAGGTGACCAGGGATTTTTTGCAGGGCATACAACTCAGAATGTGTCAACTTAGTGCTGAAGCCATGCATGACGTGGTCGTAAACATACAGTAATTTGAAACCCTTAGTTTTGTTCTCCACACTTCTGCTTGTTGTGACAAACGAGACTATGGATTGATACCAGTGCTCATGAGTGGAGAACACAGCGGGCTTTTGAGATTTATCCATGTGAACAATGTAAATCACCCCATCCTTCTCTATGCCTGTTGCTACTGCTACTGCGACAACTGATATGAAACATAGCATAAATTGCATGCGTGCTTCTTTCATTATGCATGTGCTCGCAGAAACAACTGATATGTCTCGCAGGAAGCACAAGTTAATATCACCAAGCCACTGTGGGACGGATCTCTTTGAGATGAAGAACGAATAATGACGTTTGTATTGGTTGGTATTCAATCCATGCATGGATTCCAATAATGCCTTTTACTCAGCACAGACTAATTGTTTTCTTCAGCAAAACGAATTTAACTAGATGTAGAAGGTGCACTAAACTGAACGAAGACACCCATGACACTCTGTTGTTATAAACTATGAGTGAACAGAAGCAGCACCAGTAGTCATGGTTGAAGGGATTGAAGTTGCATATATAGTCCCATTTGATTGAGTATCAGAGACAGAATCAATTACATTTTCACCAGCAGAGATCTTCATTTTATAGTAGGTGTTCTAGCTGTTTATTCAACTGGACCAACTAGATAAGTAAGTGAAACTGGAATTTATACATTCACTCACTAAACTAAACTGGATGAAAGCGCACGCTTTCATCCGGAGTATCTGATTAAAGGGATATGTACAGAATAGTGACTTGGGAAGACTCATTATGGACATTAAGGAGAATTCAGACAGTAAACAGGAGAGTTATACGAAAGTAAATACCTCACTTGTCAAATGATTAGCGACGGTTCAGGTAACGGCAGAGCACTTGGCATTCGCAGAATTCCATGAAGAGGAACTGTTTCAGATTCCTGGAACACAAAGAGTTTTAGATTTTTCTTTTAAAGATAGATTGATGTAACGAAAAAAAGGAGGGGGAGGCGGGGGGTCAGCTGGGGAAAACATCTTTCGAAGAGGGGCTCTTCTTGCAAGCCAAGTTATTTTGTAAGCCAATAATGGAGAAATAAAGATGATGTATTTGCTTGAGACTGTGAGATTCATCACGGTTGATTCTTTCAGCATGTTCTTCTTCTTTTCAGCTGTGTTAAATATGTTTGGAACTCATTTATATGTTCCTTACCCGCAATTGATATTGTCATTATCATATTGTTTATTTCTTCCTTATTCCGTTGTGTACAAGTTTGTTTTCATGTATCTTCGTTTCATTTCATCTTCCTAACTGATGTGCTTCGTTATACTTTAGTACGACCACTACTATGGCGAATGAATTTTGGTTTTCTATAATTTTTTACTGTCTTTCCTCTGCACCAGCTATCAGCGGGTGTAAGACCAGTCTACACTTCCATAATTTTGCATATATTCTCTGCTACATCAGCCTTTCCTTTCCTTTTTCTGCTACCGCATCATGATTATCAAATCGTTGAAAGATAGATTTACTTTGCCTCACTTTCCGCAAGTTATATGATCATTGCTAATATCTTCTTTCCTCGATTTTCACTTGACTCCATGCCCAATGGACCATTTCCCTGGTTTAACCCCCAAACTCTAAGAATCCAAGACCATCATTTACCCATAAATCTGCCCACCATTTCATGTTTACTGAAGATTATTTTGTGACATTATTCAAGAGATCCCTCTTGGGTTGGAAGGGGCAGATTTCAATCCAAAGTGGTTCGAGGTTGACTCGGGATTGATTTGCATGCAACCCATTTCAGTTTCGAGTGTCAACATTTTGGCGTCGTTGCTGGGGATTTCAAAGTTGATATCTAGCCCTGGGAGAATGACATTTTCCTAGTCCTAAGGCCTGGTTGAGCAGCCGGTCATAGGCAAATATTGGTTGCATATGCTCTGGCGACTCCATTAAAAGTTTCTGATGGTGATTTCACTGGGAGGAGAACTCAGAATTACAACTTTCACGTTAGGTCGCCCAATGGATGAAGGCACCTGGTCTACTATTCTTGGCACTTTACGGGAAAGTACTATCCCTATATGGAGCCTATGTTATAACAGATATTGAAAATTTCCGATATTACTTAGGCACTTTCGCCCAAATTTAACAGCAGTATATCGTGGTGGCTTGGTTCCAGTTATGTTGTTGTCACAGACAATTTTTCAGGTGCTACAAGTTGGAAGCAACTATTGGATGGCATGGGCATGTCCTCCCACGCTAGATATGGAGCCTATAATTAGCACTGGTGTTTTCATTCTAGTATACACTGAATTATCAATGGGATGCTCATTGTGTGTGTTGGTCCGAGCATTACTGGTATCGGTAGTGGGTCTTTTGGCATCTCAGAAACACTTTTTCGGCATGCTCCACAATATTTTCCATGCTCCCATGTCTTCTTTTTTTATACGACACCAACTGGTTGGATCTTGAACATGAGGCATCAGATATCTATGTACTAGGGTTTCAAGAAATCATTCTTCTGAAAGCGGGAAACGTCCTCGGCTCCGAAGACAGAGGTCCCGCCATGAAATGGGACACTTTAATCTGCAAACTCTCCAACACTACGCTATGTTGTAGATATACAGCGGTGAAGAGGGCGCGAGGAAAGAATCTGCAGCAAAAAGTTTAGGACTCTGCGCAGCTTGAGCGGTAATATTTGAGAGAATGGCCTTCACATCATTCGTGAACTGTTGTGGTTGACTGTTGTTACCAGTGTTGCAAAGAACAATCACTAGCGTATCCTTGGTGCTATCGTTTTCGTTGTAAAAATTGTAATTGTTATAGCGTAAGAAGCATCCATCCAGTTGAATGAATCCAGAAGTAGTGTAACTGCATGCCTGAAAAAGATTTGGTTTTTCCGTAGACGTGCACTCTCTGCAATCGGAGGAATCTAAATCTCCCCTGCACTGGACAAGTCCATACATCGTGTTATTGTTGTTTTGTCCCGCAACAACAACACTGGAGGTATTGAATCCGCTTCGATAAACGTTCTCCACTAGTGATTCCAGGACTGTGTTTAAATTAAGCTGGAAGGCGCTTCCATTTCTATATTCGTTGATATTCCCACAATAGTCCCAAACGGTAGAATTCTCCGGATCAGCTACATAAAAGGGCAGAAGCATAGAGATACAGACACTTACTGTAACCATTAACAGGCTGTCGATTGTTCATTGTCATAGTGATCGTCACGGCCCCCTTCTTCTTATGCCCTATTCGATCTGATGGCATGCAATGGCAGACTTGTTTTCTAATTTGATGGACTTGAACTCCTCGCATATTCCAATAGGCCTAACAGCATTGATCCAGCACTTAGAAGGTTTGGTAGGTTCGATCGTGAAATTGACATTGGGGTTCCAGATGAAGTTGGTCGATTGGAGGTTCTTCGCATCCACACAAAGAATATGAAGCTTGTTGAAGATGTTGATCTTGAACGTATTTCAAAGAACACACACAAGTCCATCAACCCAACGTTCTGGCGCCCATTCAAGTCACAAAGAGGGAGATGGTAGTGGTTTTTGTTTCTATAAGATCCACACTCTGCATTCCATATCTCTCTATCCACATCTGTCACTCTCGGGCTGCTTTGTTCCGCGACTTTAGGAATCCGTGTCAATCGTTCTGTCTCGGCTCATTGGTAATAGATTATGGCGATCAATCTAATTAATAACATATCCTTTGTTAAAGTAACGGGCTCCTGTGAGCTTTATGTTGCAAAGGGAGGATTTAAAGGCAATGCCCTCCTGTCATTGCCCTTTCCACCTTGTGGGGACGTCGCTCATTCTGTTGTCTCTGAAGCTTTCGCTCTCTGGCCAAATGCTCGAGCCCAAAATTTCGATTATAATGTCAGATATGTTGCCAAATTCTGATAGTGGCATATCCCCAATTTCGGTTCGAGGCCCAGGATTTTGAATTAGTGGGTGCTATGCCACTGTCTAGTCATGTCTCGATAACTTGCTAGGTAAGCAGGGATTTTTTGCAAGGCATACAACTCACAATGTGTCAACTTAGCATTGAAGCCATGCATGATGTGGTCGTAAACATACAGTAATTTGAAACCCTTAGTTTCGTTCTCCACACTTATGCTTGTTGTGACAGAGGAGACTATGGATTGATACCAGTGCTCATGAGTGGAGAACACAGCGGGCTTTTGAGATTTATCCATGTGAACAATGTAAATCACCCCATCCTTCTATGTGCCTGCTGCTACTGCTACTGCGACAGCTGATATGAAATATAGCATAAATTGCATGCGTGCTTCTTTCATTATGCCTGTGCTCGCAGAAACAACTAATATGTCTCACAGGAAGCACAAGTTAAGATCACCAAGCCACTGTGGGACGGATCTCTTTGAGATGAAGAACGAAGAATGACATTTGTATTGGTTGGTATTCAAGCCATGCATGGATTCCAATAATGCCTTTTACTCGGCACAGACTAATTGTTTTCTTCAGCAAAATGAATTTAACTAGATGTAGAAGGTGCACTAAACTGAACGAAGACACCCATGACACTCCGTTGTTATAAACTATGAGTGAACAGAAGCAGCACCAGTAGCCGTGGTTGAAGGAATTGAAGTTGCATATACAGTCCCAGTTGATTGAGTATCAGAGACAGAATCAATTACATTTTCACCAGCAGAGATCTTCATTTTATAGTAGGTGTTCTAGCTATTTATTCAACTGGACCAACTAGATAAGTAAGTGAAACTGGAATTTATACATTCACTCACTAAACTAAACTGGATGAAAGCACACGCTTTCATCCGGAGTATCTGATTAAAGGGATCTATACAGAATAGTGACTTGGGAAGACTCATTATGGACATTAAGGAGAATTCAGACTGTAAACAGGAGAGTTATACGAAAGTAAATACCTCACTTGTCAAATGATTAGCGACAGTTCAGGTAATGGCAGAGCATCTGGCAGACGCTCCTGGCATTCGCAGAATTCCATGAAGAGGAACCGTTTCAGATTCCTGGAACACAAAGAGTTTTAGATTTTTCTTTTAAAAGATAGATTTATGTAACGAAAAAAAGGAGGGGGAGGCGGGGGGCGAGCTGGGGAAAACCTCTTTCGAAGAGGGGCTCTTCTTGCAAGCCAAGTTATTTTGTAAGCCAATAATGGAGAAATAAAGATGATGTATTTGCTTGAGACTGTGAGATTCATCACGGTTGATTCTTTCAGCATGTTCTTCTTCTTTTCAGCTGTGTTAAATCTCTTTGGAACTCATTTATGTGTTCCTTACCCGCAGTTGATATTGTCATTATCATATTGTTTATTTCTTCCTTATTCCGTTGTGTACAGGTTTGTTTTCTTGTATCTTCGTTTCATTTCATCTTCCTAACTGATGTGCTTCGTTATACTTTAGTACAACCACTACTATAGCGAATGAATTTTGGTTTTCTGTAATTGTTTACTGTCTTTCCTCTGCACCAGCTATCAGCGGGTGTAAGACCAGTCTACACTTCTAGAATTCTGCATATATGCTCTGCTACATCGGCCTTTCCTTTCCTTTTTCTACTACCGCGTCATGATTATCAAATCGCTGAAAGATAGACTTACATTGCCTCACTTTCCGCAAGTTATATGATCGTTGTTATTATCTCCTTTCCTCGGTTTTCACTTGACTCCATGCCCAATGGACCATTTCCCTGGTTTAACCCCCAAACTCTAAGAATCCAAGACCATCATTTACCCATAAATATGCCCACCATTTCTTGTTTACTGAAGATTATTTTGTGACATTATTCGAGAGATCCCTCTCGGGTTGGGAGGGGCAGCTTTCAATCCAAAGTGGTTCGAGGTTGCCTCGGGATTGATTTTCAGGCAACCCATTTCAGTTTCGAGTGTCAACATTTTGGCGCCATTGTCGGGGATTTCAAAGATGATATATGTCCCTCAGAGAATGGCATTTTTCTAGTCCTAAGGCCTAGTTGAGCAGTCGGTCATAGGCAAATATTGGTTGCACATGCTCTGGCGACTCCATTAAAATTTTATGATGGTGATTTCACTGGCAGGAGAACTCAGAATTACAGCTTTCACGTTAGGTCGCCCAATGGATGAAGGCACCTAGTCTATTGTTCTTGGCACTTTGTGGGAAAGTACCATCCCTAGATGGAGCCTATGTTGTAACAGATATTGAAAATTTTCGATATTACTTAGGCACTTTCACCCAAACTTAACATCAGTATATCGTGGTGGCTTGGTTCCAGTTATGTTGTTGTCACAACAATTTTTCAGGTGCTACAAGTTGGAAGCAACTATTGGATGGCATGGGCATGTCCTCCCACGCTAGATATGGAGCCTATAATTAGCACTGGTGTCCTCATTCTAGTATACACTACATTATCAATGGGATGCTCATTGTGTGTGTTGGTCCAAGCATTACTGGTATCCGTAGTGGGTCTTTTGGCATCTCAGAAACTCTTTTTGGGCATGCTCCATAGTATTTTCTATGCTCCCATGTCTTTTTTTTTATACGACACCAACTAGCTAGATCTTGAACAGGAGGCATCAGATATCTATGTACTAGGGTTTCAAGAAATCGTTCTTCTGAAAGAGGGAAACGTCCTCGGCTCCGAAGACAAAGGTCCCGCCATGAAATGGGACACTTTAATCTGCAAACTCTCCAACACTGCACTATGTTGTAGATATATTGCGGTGAAGAGGGCGCGAGGATTGAATCTGCAGCAAAAAGTTTAGCACTCTGCGCAGCTTGAGCGGTAATATTTGAGAAAATGGCCTTCACAACATTCGTGAACTGTTGTGGTTGACTATTGTTACCAGTGTTGCAAAGAACAATCACTGGCGTAACCTTGGTGCTATCATTTTCGTTGTAAAAATTGTAATTGTTATAGTGTAAGAAGAAGCCATCCAGTTGAATGAATCCAGAAGTAGTGTAACTGCATGCCTAAAGAAGATTTGATTTTTCCGTAGACGCGCACTCTCTGCAATCGGAGGAATCTAAATCTCCCATGCACTGGACAAGCCCATACATCGTGTTATTGTTGTTTTGTCCCGCAACAACAACACTGGAGGTATTGAATCTTCTCTGATAAATGTTCTCCACTAGTGATTCCAGGACTGTGTTTAAATTAAGCTGGAAGGTGCTTTCGTTTCTATATTCGTTGGTATTCCCACAATAGTCCCAAACGGTAAAATTCTTCAGATCAGCTGCAGAAAAGGGCAGAAGCATAGAGATACAGACACTTACCGTAACCATTAACAGGTTGTCGATTGTTCGTTGTCATCGTGATCGTCACGGCCCCCTTCTTCTTCTACCATGTTCGATCTGATGGCATGCAATGGCAGACTTGTTTTCTACTTTGATGGACTTGAACTCCTCGCATATTCCAATAGGCCTAACAGCATTGATCCAGCACTTAGAAGGTTTGGTAGGTTCGATCGTGAAATTGACATTGGGGTTCTAGATGAAGTTGGTCGATTGGAGGTTCTTCGCATCCACACAAAGAATATGAAGCTTGTTGAAGATGTTGATCTTGAACGTATTTCAAAGAACACACACAAGTTCGTCAACCCAACGTTTTGGCGACCATTCAAGTCACGAAGAGGGAGATGGTAGTGGTTTTTGTTTCTATAATATCCACACTCTGCATTCCATATCTCTCTATCCACATCTGTCACTCTCGGGCTGCTTTGTTCCATGAATTTAGGAATCTGTGTCAATCGTTATGTCTGGGCTCATTGGTAAAAGATTTGGGCGATCAATCTAATTAATAACATATCCTTTGTTAAAGTAACGGGCTCCTATGAGCCTTCTGTTGCAAAGGGAGGAGTTAAAGGCAACGCCCTCCTGGCATTTCCCTTTCCACCTCATGGGGGCATCACTCATTCCGTTGTCTCTGAAGCTTTCACTCTCTGGCCAGATGCCCGAGTCCAGAATTTCGATTATAACGTCAGAACTGTTGCCAAATTATGATAGCGGCCATATCCCCGATTTGGGTTTGAGGCCCAGGATTTTGAATTAGTGGGTGTTATGCCACTGTCTAGTCGTGTCTCGATAACTTGCTACGTGACCAGGGATTTTTTGCAGGGCATACAACTCACAATGTGTCAACTTAGCGCTGAAACCATGCATGACGTGGTCATAAACATATAGCAATTTGAAACCCTTAGTTTCGTTCTCCACACTTTTGCTTGTTGTGACAGACGAGACTATGGATTGATACCAGTGCTCATGAGTGGAGAACACGGCGGGCATTTGAGATTTATCCATGTGAACAATGTAAATCACCCCATCCTTCTATGTGCTTGTTGCTACTGCTACTACGACAGCTCATATGAAACATAGCATAAATTGCATGTGTGCTTCTTTCATTATGCCTGTGCTCGCAGAAATAACTGATATGTCTCGCAGGAAGCACAAGTTAAGATCACCAAGCCACTATGGGACAGATCTCTTTGAGATGAAGAACGAAGAATGATGTTTGTATTGGTTGGTATTCAAGCCATGTATGGATTCCAATAATGCCTCTTAGTCGGCACAGACTAATTGTTTTCTTCAGCAAAACGAATTTAAATAGATGTAGAAGGCACACTAAACTGAACGAAGACACCCATGACACTCCGTTGTTATAAACTATGAGTGAACAGAAGCAGCACCAGTAGCTGTGGTTGAAGGAATTGAAGTTGCATATACAGTCCCAGTTGATTGAGTATCAAAGACAAAATCAATTACATTTTCACCAGCAGAGATCTTCATTTTATAGTAGGTGTTATCGTTGTTTATTCAACTGGACCAAGTAGATAAGTAAGTGAAACTAGCATTTATACATTCACTCACTAAACTAAACTGGATGAAAGCGCACGCTTTCATCCGGAGTATCTGATTAAAGGGATCTATACAGAATAGTGACTTGGGAAGACTCATTATGGACATTAAAGAGAATTCAGACTGTAAATAGGAGAGTTATATGAAAGTAAATACCTCACTTGTCAAATGATTAGTGATGGTTCAGGTAACGGCAGAGCATCTGGCAGACGCACCTGGCATTCGCAGAATTCCATGAAGAGGAACCGTTTCAGATTCCTGGAACACAAAGAGTTTTAGATTTTTCTTTTAAAAGATAGATTGATGTAACGAAAAAAAGGAGGGGGGGTGGGGGGCAAGTTGGGAAAAACCTCTTTCGAAGAGGGGCTCTTCTTGCAAGCCAAGTTATTTTGTAAGCCAATAATGGAGAAATAAAGATGATGTATTTGCTTGACACTGTGAGATTCATCACGGTTGATTCTTTTAGCATGTTCTTCTTCTTTTCAGCTGTGTTAAATCTGTTTGGAACTCATTTATATGTTCCTTACCCGCAGTTGATATTGTCATTATCATATTGTTTATTTCTTCCTTATTCCGCTATGTACAAGTTTTTTTTCTTGTATCTTCGTTTCATTTCATCTTCCTAACTGATGTGCTTCGTTATACTTTAGTACGACCACTACTATAGCGAATGAATTTTAGTTTTCTGTAATTGTTTACTGTCTTTCCTATGCACCAGCTATCAGCGGGTGTAAGACCAGTCTACACTTCCAGAATTCTGCATATATTCTCTGCTACATCGGCCTTTCCTTTCCTTTTTCTGCTACCGCATCATGATTATCAAATCGCTGAAAGATAGACTTACTTTCCCTCACTTTCCGCAAGTTATATGATCACTGTTATTATCTCCTTTCCTTGGTTTTCGCTTGACTCCATGCCCAATGGACCATTTCCCTGGTTTAACCCCCAATCTCTAAGAATCCAAGACCATCATTTACCCATAAATTTGCCCACCATTTCACGTTTACTGAAGATTATTTTGTGACATTATTCGAGAGATCCCTCTCAGGTTGGGAGGGGCAGCTTTCAATCCAAAGTGGTTCGAGGTTCCCTCGGGATTGATTTGCATGCAACCCATTTCATTTTCGAGTGTCAACATTTTGGTGTCGTTGTCGAGGATTTCGAAGTTGATATCTATCCCTGGGAGAACGACATTTTCCTAGTCCTAAGGCCTGGTTGAGCAGTCGGTCATAGGAAAATATTGGTTGCACATGCTCTGGCGACTCCATTAAAATTTTCTGATGGTGATTTCACTAGCAAGAGAACTCAGAATTATAGCTTTCACGTTAGGTCGCCCAATGGATGAAGGCACCTGGTCTACTATTCTTGGAACTTTACGGGAAAGTACCATCCCTAGATGGAGCCTATGTTGTAACATATATTGAAAATTTCTGATATTACTTAGGCACTTTCGCCCAAATTTAACAGCAGTATATTGTGGTGGCTTGGTTCCAGTTATGTTGTTGTCACAGACAATTTTTCAGGTGCTACAATTTGGAAGAAACTATTGGATGACATGGGCATGTCCTCCCACGCTAGATATGGAGCCTATTATTAGCACGGGTGTCCTCATTCTAGTATACACTGCATTATCAATGGGATGCTCATTGTGTGTGTTGGTCCGAGCATTATTGGTATCGGTAGTGGGTCTTTTGGCATCTCAGAAACACTTTTTAGGCATGCTCCACAGTATTTTCCATGCTCCCATGTCTTCTTTTTTTATACGACACCAACTGGTTGGATCTTGAACATGAGGCATCAGATATATATGTACTAGGGTTTCAAGAAATCGTTCTTCTGAAAACGGGAAACGTCCTCGGCTCCGAAGACAGAGGTCCCGCCATGAAATGGGACACTTTAATCTACAAACTCTCCAACACTGCGCTATGTTGTAGATATAATGCGATGAAGAGGGCGCGAGGATTGAATCTGCAGCAAAAAGTTTAGGACTCTGCGCAGCATGAGCGGTAATATTTGAGAGAATGGCCTTCACAGCATTCGTGAACTATTGTGGTTGACTGTTGTTACCAATGTTGCAAAGAACAATCACTGGTGTATCCTTGGTGCTATCGTTTTTGTTGTAAAAATTGTAATTGTTATAGCGTCAGAAGCAGCCATCCAGTTGAATGAATCCAGAAGTATTGTAACTGCATGCCTGAAGAAGATTTGATTTTTTCGTAGACGCGCACTCTCTGCAATCGGAGGAATCTAAATATCCCCTGCACTAGACAAGCCCATACATCGTGTTATTGTTGTTTTTTTCCCGCAACAACAACATTGGAGGTATTGAATCCACTCTGATAAACGTTCTCCACTAGTGATTCCAGGACTGTGTTTAAATTAAGCTGGAAGACGCTTCCATTTCTATATTCATTGATATTCCCACAATAGTCCCAAATGATAGAATTCTTCGGATCAGTTGCAGAAAAGGGAAGAAGCATAGAGATACAGACACTTACCGTAACCATTAACATGTTGTCGATTGTTCATTGTCATCGTGATCGTCACGGCCCCCTTCTTCTTCTTCCCTGTTCGATCTGATGGCATGCAATGGAAGACTTGTTTTCTACTTTGATGGAATTGAACTCCTCGCATATTCCAATAGGACTAACAGCATTGATCCAGCACTTAGAAGGTTTGGTAGGTTTGATCGTGAAATTGACATTGGGGTTCCAGATGAAGTTGGTCGATTGGAGGTTCTTCGCATCCACACAAAGAATATGAAGCTTGTTTAAGATGTTGATCTTGAACGTATTTCAAAGAACACACACAAGTCTGTCAACCCAACGTTTCGACGCCCATTCAAGTCACGAAGAGGGAGATGGTAGTGGTTTTTGTTTCTATAAGATCCACACTCTGCATTCCATATCTCTCTATCCACATCTGTCACTCTCGAGCTGCTTTGTTTCGCGACTTTAGGAATCTGTGTCAGTCGTTCTATCTCAGCTCATTGGTAATAGATTCTGACGATCAATATAATTAATAACATATCCTTTGTTAAAGTAATGGGCTCCTATGAGCCTTCTGTTGCAAAGGGAGGAGTTAAAGGCAACGCCCTCCTGGCATTGCCCTTTCCACCTCGTGGGGATGTCGCTCATTCCGTTGTCTCTAAATCTTTCGCTCTCTGGCCAGATGCTCGAGTCCAGAATTTCGATTATAACGTCGATCTGTTGCCAAATTCTAATAGCGGCCATATCCCCGATTTGGGTTCGAGGCCCAGGATTTTGAATGAGTGGGTGTTATGCCACTGTCTAGTCATGTCTCGATAACTTGCTAAGTGACCAGGGATTTTTTGCAGGGCATACAACTCAGAATGTGTCAACTTAGCGTTGAAGCCATGCATGACGTGGTCATAAACATACAGTAATTTGAAACCCTTAGTTTCGTTCTCCACACTTCTGTTTGGTGTGACAGACAAGACTATGGATTGATACCGGTCCTCATGAGTGGAGAACACAGTGGGATTTTGAGATTTATCCATGTGAACAATGTAAATCACCCCATCCTTCTTTGTGCCTGCTGCTACTGCTACTGCGACAGCCGATATGAAACATAGCATAAATTGCATGCATGCTTCTTTCATTATGCCTATCCTCACAGAAACAACTGATATGTCTCGCAGGAAGCACAAGTTAAGATCACCAAGCCACTATGGGACAGATCTCTTTGAGATGAAGAACGAAGAATGACGTTTGTATTGGTTGGTATTCAAGCCATGCATGGATTCCAATAATGCCTTTTAGTTAGCACAGACTAATTGTTTTCTTCAGCAAAACGAATTTAACTAGATGTAGAAGGTGCACTAAACTGAAAGAAGACACCCATGACACTTCGTTGTTATAAACTATGAGTGAACAGAAGCAGCACCAGTAGCCGTGGTTGAAGGAATTGAAGTTGCATATACAGTCACAGTTGATTAAGTATCAGAGACAGAATCAATTACATTTTCACCAGCAGAGATCTTCATTTTATAGTAGGTGTTCTAGTTGTTTATTCAACTGGACCAAGTAGATAAGTAAGTGAAACTGGCATTTATACATTCACTCACTAAACTAAACTGGATGAAAGCACACGCTTTCATCCAGAGTATCTGATTAAAGGGATCTGTACAGAATAGTGACTTGGGAAGACTCATTATGGACATTAAGGAGAATTCATACTGTAAACAGGAGAGTTATATGAAAGTAAATACCTCACTTGTCAAATGATTAGCGATGGTTCAAGTAACGGAAGAGAAACTGGCAGACGCACCTGGCATTCGCAGAATTCCATGAAGAGGAACCGTTTCAGATTCCTGGAACACAAAAAGTTTTATATTTTTCTTTTAAAAGATAGATTGATGTAACGAAAAAAAGGAGGGGGAGGCGGGGAGCGAGCTGGGGAAAACCTCTTTTGAGGAGGGGCTCTTCTTGCAAGCCAAGTTATTTTGTAAGCCAATAATGGAGAAATAAAGATGATGTATTTGCTTGAGACTGTGAGATTCATCACGGTTGATGCTTTCAGCATGTTCTTCTTCTTTCCAGCTGTGTTAAATCTTTTTGGAACTCATTTATATGTTCATTACCCGCAGTTGATATTATCATTATCATATTGTTTATTTCTTCCTTATTTCGTTGTGTACAAGTTTGTTTTCTTGTATCTTCGTTTCATTTCATCTTCCTAACTGATGTGCTTCATTATACTTTAGTACGACCACTACTATAGCGAATGAATTTTGGTTTTTTGTAATTGTTTACTTTCTTTCCTCTGCACCGGCTATCAGCGGGTGTAAGACCAGTCTACACTTCCAAAATTCTGCATATATTCTCTGCTACATCGGCCTTTCCTTTCCTTTTTCTGCTACCACATCATGATTATCAAATCGTTGAAATATAGACTTACTTTGCCTCACTTTCCGTAAGTTATATGATCGTTGTTATTATTTCCTTTCCTCGGTTTTCACTTGACTACATGCCCAATGGACCATTTCCCTGGTTTAACCCCCAAACTCTAAGAATCCAAGACCATCATTTACCCATAAATCTACCCACCATTTCACGTTTACTGAAGATTATTTTGTGACATGATTCGAGAGATCCCTCTCGGGTTGGGAGGGGCAGCTTTCAATCCAAAGTGGTTTGAGGTTGCCTCGAGATTGATTTGCATGCAACCCATTTTAGTTTCGAGTGTCAACACATGGGAAGAAGGGGTTGAAGGCCCAGAGGTATTGTTGTTGGATAAAAAGATAAAATCTTATATATATACCTTCCAGATGCTTCACCCAGGGATCCCCCGAGAAAGCAATGAAATGCTTCTCTGTAAGAAAAAGGGGGCCTACAAGAATAAATGATAATGAATGCTTAAGGGGTTAGTTGGAGGATAGGAGGCCTCATCATGAACTAGCCTATCATGATCATGGGTATCTAGCGGTATGAGATTACTACATCTGGTCACCAAGCCATGGTAGTATCTCTTAGTTACATAACTGAGAGAAACGGGGTCTCATCACAAGCCAGACTTCTCATTTCCGCAACATACTTGTGAGTGACATTGTCATTATCTGGACACCATGCCAGGACATTAGTCTTCAACTCATTCCTTAAAACATGAAAGAAACAAAGAATGGCAAGAAGATGGGCTTGGAAAAAGTGCATTGCAAACGAAGGTGCCACACACCCTCTACAAAGGCACTCATGAATGGGATAATATGAGCCTTTGTATAACATGAACCTCAATGACCTATAAATTATAAACGCCTTCCATCTCACCATCCATTACATAACCTTGAGAGGCCATCCTTGGAAGAATTCCCTACTTGAGGGCTTTGGTCCACCCAATAGGACTACTATGACACCCCTCCCATGCTTAAACTTGGTCAATTGTATAGGGTTTTGTGCATTTGTTTAATTTGATGAGGTAGTTTTAATGCACATGTTTAGGTGTCTTTCTTATTAGATGTGGTTTACACTTGTCATGATATCTTTGACTTGATATATTTGGAGGACGTACTCTTTTGTTTTGCAAGACCTTGTTGGTGGACAGGTTTGGAGGAGCAAGCCTAGCTTTGGATTCCATGGGGATTCAAGACCATAGGTTGGATGCCAAGAGACCACATAGTGGATGACATAGACGTACCTTTGGATTCCTATAATACATAATGAATAACTTGACCTAGCCCTCACATGCCAAACGTTTTTCCTAGAAGACGAAAAACATCATCTTTTGGAGGCTTGATGTCACCTAGAAGGATAGGGTTTGGTGGTGATGGTGATGTTTGATGACATGTGGCACATTTTGAAGGAAGGAGGATTTAATACCATCAAGAGAGGACTTGGATGAGTGACAAGTGGCCTTTGGAGGCCTAGCCATGCATCTACCTACCCAACGATTTCTTCAAAGTTTCAAACATCCCTTAAAGCGATGATGTCAGATTGTTATAGGGTTTCTTTTGTGTAAAAGTGAACTTTAAAGTGAATTGTTTAATATTATTTTTTTGAAGGGGTAAGATGAGGGTTTTGGACCCCTTATCTTATGTTTTACCCTTGATAATGTGGACAAACTATGTGAAGGACAAATTGTATAAATAGAGATCATGAAATCTCATTTTTAATCATAACTCTCCCATTGTGAAGAGCTAAGGACTGAAATTTTCGCTACCCTTGAGGATTTTTTCTATCGTGTGCTATGGTATGGTGTTTATTTGGTTATGTACTTGATGATGATGATGCGGTAGCTCTTGGAGGTCATTTTCTAGCTATTGTGGTGGTTTATCTTGGCATGTTATGGTTTATCTTGTTGTTATTCAATTGGTAAGACTGTTTACTTGTTCTTATCATTTGTAATTCAAGCTCAAGGTTAATTTTTCTAAGGCTAAGTAGGAATTATAAGTGCATACACCCCTACTCTAGCTCCACCATAAATTTTAAGCATAGAATTATTATTTTGCAAGGGTTTGCTAAGGAAGTATAAGTACATGCACCCCTTAGTTTTAAAACCTAGCTAGGTTACTTGCCTTGGAGAATAAGATAATTTATACCCCCAAGGAGGTAGTAGTTGTATCTCTTTTCTTTTGAACCCATTAACTCATAATCAAATGCACTAGTCATTACATTGGAGAAATAAAGCGTTGCATTGGTAAACGTGAAAAGTTGATGTTTTAAAATTCTTTCACTTGGACATTGTTCCTTGAGCCCTAGGATATCTTGCCTCATTGAGGCATCCTATTTCACCCACTATAACTTGTTGTTGTTATAAAACTAACCTACAGCTATTATGGCTGCGGAAATCTAACTCTCTAACCCTAGCTAACTCCAAAACTTACTCTAGGAATTGGCTATAACTTTGCCCTCACAAACTACTAACCCTTGCACACTTTTTGAGCTAGTTTAAAGTGATTTTCTTTGGCTGATTTTTTTGTTATAAGGCTTGGTTTTCTACAGACATAAGGCTGATAAATATCACTGCAGTTAACTTTTTATGGAAGCCTTGTGTTTATGTTAAAGTCTTGCTCTATCATTGTTTAGTTGAACTAGTCTTTACTAGCTTGTCTCTTGCTTATTCAATTGGACTTTTAGCACTTATTTTGAAGCCCTTATTATCTTTTATTTGTTGATATATATCACTAATTATTTTCTTAATTAGGGAAAGCAAGCTTAACTTGCTTTTCAACCTAACATATTACAAGTATACTTGGTTTTCATTGTGTCTTAGGAAAGTCTTCTTCTCTCAGCAAATCACTCAAAGCATTGGAAACCATAAACCTTTTCCAAGACTCTTTTCCAAGTTCCCTCTACCATTTAGAATTGACCTTTAGGGACATCCATCCATACATCTCATTTTTCATCTCAATCCCCCCTAGGGTCACTGGGATTCCCCCCTTAGTTAATAATAATTAGTTAATTATCGCTTATTTATAAGGGTGGAAGATATTGAGTAAAACATAATATGTGGGTGTGGGTGGGGGTCGAGGTGCGGGGAAATAGTGTGGGGGTGGGGATGACGGTGGGGGGAGATAATATGTTTTGCATAATATCTATGTCCATCCTCATACCCCCACCCCTTATGTTTTTCATAATATATCCCCCCACCCCAATAAACAAATGTTTTGCATAATATCTCCCCCCACCCCAATAAACAAATGTTTTGCATAATATCTCCGCCCACCCTCACCCTCATATTATGTTTTAGATAATACCTCCCCATTATGCAAAACATAATCTCTTAAGAATAAGGCGGAAGGAGAAAAGAATTACAAGTCAAAATTTCCTTAAACAATTGAATATACAATATAGGCAATACCCTTTTAAAAGAATATTATGTATCGCTCTACATTTTAAAAAATTATGTGCATTAACATATTAACATTTGTGTTGGATGTTTTGTGAATAATTCTACAAGCATGACAATTGTGAGATGAAGATTGTTTATTTCACTCTAAAAACTTTACCAATCTTGAAAATTATTTTTAGGGTACAAGTCCTTAGATTCATGTGATTGCACTCTCCTACAATAGTATTAATATTGTATGTGATGTATATGATGCTAATTTGGGATATTATATTGCCATTGAGGTGGCATAGGGAGTTATGTGATGATCTATGGCCTATGACACTATTCTATCCACTTGATATTGTCACTTTCATACTTGATCATGTTCTTGGGTGTATATATTGAGTTAATTCGATCCGCTTTGATCACACATTGTGATATCATTTGTGTAGTGTCTCTAAATTTAGATGTATGTGAATTGATATGGGAAGATGCATTTCCACTGAGGTGGCATCAAGAGTTGGGTGATGTTCTATAGCATTGCTCGACCATGTTGCAATGCCACTTAGGGGACATGGGGGGTTGGGTGATGAGTTAGCATTGAAAAGGTTTGGTGTGGTTATTCATGGTCAGGTTGATGAGAGTTTGGAACCCGCTACGTATGAAAGGTTTTTCATGATAAAGGTATGCAAGAGAGACTTGGCATGATAAACATTGGTGAATGTTGAGTTTGGGATTGCTCAAACATAAATAGAACTTTTGGTGATCAATCTATTATATTAGAAATGTGTCCATGTCTTGCACATGGTCTTGTTTATTGAGACATGTGGGTCATCAAATCTTCTATCTGGATTTGGTTGTGGGAGTTAACTTAATGTCTTCAATAAATCTAAACCCAAATGCAACATTCAACATGTGTTGATTTAACTACTTCGCCACAACTCTCGTGAAAGTTAAAATATATAGTGAAAATTATGTTTAAAAGCGAATTATTTTGAGAAAAAATTTGTTATTATCTTATATTATTAATTAGTAAATTATTTTTATTATATAGTTCAAGGGGTTAACTCAATTGATTGTTGTCAATGTTGTTGGGCATTTAGTTAGTTATGTGCTAGTACATGCCTAGTTTGAATCCCCTTAAATGAGGTGCACTAGTTTACATTGGTGGGTTTAATAGGGATGCCACACACGAATGTGGAGAAACATCCCTTGTGTTTTTCTGGGAAGTTTCCTTGGGAAAAAATGCATTCTTGTTATTAGCTCAACTGATTGTCACCAATAAACATTTTGCTAATTATGTACCAACCAATGCCTTTATGGGTTTATCAATGTTAAAATATGCATTTAAAATTATGTTAAAAAGCTTATTATTCTAAGTAAATTCATGTTATTATCTCAACCATTTATTGTTAATATTACTAGATATTTTGCTAACGGTATCCTCTATTATCCCAGAGGAACAACAATGACCACATTCGCTTGGGGTGTTGACACAACCTCAAACAAACTTGTTGAAGCCTACGCACTCATGAGGGACATCCAAATAGCCAATGAAACAAGGTGCAATTCATTGATTGTGTTGGGAGACTCTTTGATCGCTATCAAAGCTATGATTGGTGACTCCATATAGGTGAATTCTAAGTTATTTATGGTTTTAGCTAGAGTAAGAGAAGAAGTTAAAACCTCACGCAAAGTCTCTTTCTACCATGTGAAAAGAGAATTCAACAAGAAGCATATATATGGGCCAAAATAACCTCCTCCTTAACTTTAGGCCAATATATACAAAATGGGGTGGGCTCTATCTCTATCATTCCCTAATATTTGGAATTATAACAAATCACTCAATATATATTAATCGCATGGCTCATCATCAAGTTTTACATGGTAGTGGCATTGGGACAAGAGCTCAGAGAATGGATTTCATCCCTTCCAGCAGGTGTACTCCTCTCTTGATTCATCGTATTGTAGAGATCCCTCTCCATTTGGCATCTTCAACGACATATTTCATTTAAGGAACTTGTATTTTTTTACAAATTCTTCAAAATTATGTTGTTTAAATTGCATTTTTGAATCCATAAATGGATTTAGCTTGCTGAAAAACACTTGGAGCACTAGGATTAGACAAAATTAACTACTCAAATATACAAATCCAACCAATTCTCACCAGATTTAATATTGTCAAGAAAAAAGGCAAAAACATAGAATAGTTAAACCACAACATTAAAAGAATCATATATATATATATATATATA
>ML778923.1:546771-591447 GCA_009831015.1 Picea engelmannii | reverse complement strand
GGGGGAAATAGTATGGGGGTGGGGGTGAAAGTGAGGGGAGATATGATGTTGTGCATAATATCTCCCCCCACTCTCACCATCATATTATGGTTTACATAATATCTACCCGTTGTGCAAAACATACTCCTCCCCATTGTGCAAAACATACTCTCTTAAGAATAAGGCAGAAGGAGAAAAGAATTACAAGTCAAAATTTCCTTAAACAATTGAATATACAATATAGGAAATACACTTTTAAAAAAGCATTGTGTATTGCTCTACATTTTAAAAAATTATGTGCATTAACATATTAACATTTTTGTTGGATGTATTGTGAATAATTCTACAAGCATAACAATTATGAGATGAAGATTGTTTATAAAGCATTATTCATTCTAAAAACTTTACCTATCTTGAAAATTATTTTTAGGGTACAAGTCCTTAGATTCATGTGATAGAACTCTCCTACAATAGTATTAATATTGTATGTGATGTATATGATGCTAATTTGGGATATTATATTGCCATTGAGGTGGCATAGGGAGTTATGTGATGATCTATTGTATTAATATTGTATGTGATATATATGATGCTAATTTGGGATATTATATTGCCATTGAGGTGGCATAGGGAATTATGTGATGATTTATGGCCTATGACACTATTCTCTCCACTTGATATTGTCACTTTCATACTTGATCATTTGCTTGGGTTTATATATTGAGTTAATTTGATCTTCTTTGATCATACATTGTGATATCATTTGTGTCGTGTCTCTAAATTGAGATGTATGTGCATTGATATGGGAAGATGCATTGTCACTAAGATGGCATCAAGAGTTGGGTGTGTTGATATTATGGTAGTTGCGGGAGGTATTTACCTCCACATGTAAACCTGACAAGAATAGAATATTATGGGAAGCAAGAAGAAACCCTAATTAGTTGGCTAATAACCCTAGAAGACAAGTCGGCTCAAGAGGACAATTTGTATTAGGTTATTAGCCTCCAAGAGAAGAAGTCGGCTAAAGGAAATATTATATACTAAGTAAATAGGAACCCAGAATGAGAAGTTGGCTCATGCAGTATGTCAGTTTTAGTATAAATACAGGAGATCGGTCTTCATTCTGGCAGACATTCTCAGCACTGCAGTAGCACACTTTTCTGCACTGCAGTTGGGCAGTTTTGTGCGCAATTTCTAGAGAAGTTGTTGCCACTAGTCTATAGTCTCTATCTTCTCTGGGTTTGGACTTTCTTATCAGTTTTGTTATTCTTTCTTGGTGCACTATCCTTGGAGAGAGGTGCACTATCTTGTTTGGCTATCTACCCTAGGTTTTGCTTCTGGAATGATTCTATGTCAAGGTTAAGGTGCTCGGGGGTGGCTTCGGCCTATGCTTGGGTGACAATAGTGATATTGTCTATGGTTAAATGATCACATCCATTATATTCTATTATGGTATGGGCCCACACCCCCTTCATTCAGTCTAACCACTGGAAGGGAGAATATCCATAAGGATACTAAGCTAGTTGAAGAATTGTTGTTAGGGTTTCTAGCAGGAGCAGTTACTAAAGCATTGTCACTAGGGTTACTAGCAGGTGCAATTGCAGAAACCCTAATCCTCTCGTTGAGGAACCTTAAGTAGGGATTGACCTAATTTCCAGATAGACTAGTGTGCCCTAACCTAGCGCATCTCTTGGTACTCTCAACAAGCTAAGATGTCAAGTTTGAGTTTTTGGTCAAATCTAGGGTTGACCAAGTCAAAGAAACCATGAATTACTCTATGAAGTCAGAAAACAAGTTAGATGGGGCTTCTAACTTCAGAGCATGGAAGACAAGGATTGATCCCATCCTTGCTAAGAATAAAGTGTTGGATATCATGAAAGGAAAGATTGTGGAACCAGAGTTTGAAGAAGGAAAAGAGAAGGAACCGCAGAACGTTGCAGTTATGGAGAAGTTCAAAGACAATGACATCAATGCCATGACTATCATAGTGGATTCTATTAAAAGGCCACATGATACCCTACATATCCCATCTTGATTTGTCTAAGAAGATGTACGATTCCCTAACAAACCTCTTCTCAGTCAGAAACATTGGACAAGTAATGAGTCTGAAGAATGAGCTATGTGACATGAAGATGAATGATGATGAAACATAACATCATACTTTGTGAGAATCTCTCAATTAAGAGATCAACTACAAGATATTGAAGAGATCATTTTAGAAAAGGAATTGGTAAACATAGTACTCAATGGTCTTCCCAAGACATGGGATTCATTTTCCATAAGCATGAACACAAGGAAGGAGTATCCTACATTTGAAGAACTTTGGACTTGTTGTGCACAAGAAGAATCAAGGATCAGTGCAAAAGAGAAACCCCAAAAGAAATACTATGATCAAGCCTTCACAACAAAGTTCAAGAATTTCAGGAATAAAAAGAAGTTTGGCTCCAGGAAGAAACCAAATCAAGAGAAATATATGTCAAGAATACAATGCTTAAATTATCGAAAGTATGGTCACTACAAGAATAATTGTCCCAAGTTAAAGAAAAGGAAGGAAACACACGAAGCATCAGTTGTCGAAGAAAGGGAAGCCTCAAATAAATCCAAGTAGGACAAAACAAACTTCTTCTTCTAAAACAAGGTAACAATACTCTTCATAGTTCTTGTACATACCATGTTTTCTATACATATCTTGCATATCTATAATATGTTCAAAAGAGAAACTATATTGATGGAAGAACAACAAGATAAGGATTGTTATCACAATGACTACAAGTTAGGCAATACACATGAAAGGATGAAGTACATCAACAAACCCTAGTAACAGTTCATGTGGAAGTTATTACATAAGCAACAATTGCAAGATAAGTCGAAATCAAAATCAATCTTGAAGAAACCTAGAAGAAGTAAAGACAAAAAGAAGTTAGAAATCAAAAGGAAATTGGAAGAGGACTCGTGACACTTTGCAGAAGGCAATAAAGGATGCAGACGGAAGTGTGGGATCTCTTAGTTGGACGGAGTTGCTTACAGGTTTCCAAAAGAAGAACATGCATTCATGCGTGAAGCTAGGATTAGGAGGGAGATAATCCTAAATAATATGATCCATTGAAGATGATGAAGTATATATCCATGTTCACATCAATGGTAGCAACCATGAAAAACATCATGTGTTCAGTTTGACTTTAGAAGAAGTCTTCTTCGAAAAGAAGCCTTGAAGTATCCCTGGTTGTCCATCCACATCCATGATCCTGTGATGAAAGGAAGAAGGCGAAATATTCAAGGCATGGAATCTATAGAAAACTCCATGAACTCAAGAGCCAAAGAGAAATATGAGGAAGAACATGAAGATTCCAATAGAGAAATAAAATTCAGAACAACCAGTCATTGTATCGAGGATCACAAGACTACCAACCCGATATGAACTCACTAAAAGAAATCAAGCAGAGGAACTGAAATTTGTGATGAAGAACAGTGTATGGAAGACTTATGAATGAAAGCATTGTGAGATCCACAACTAGAGGTTCTCCCATATGGAGGGAAAAGACTATGATTGTTTGTTCCAGTAAACCAGACATACCTCTACATGAGCCATTATATCATCCGCAATATCCATGGGTTGGAGTTTACATCAGATAAATGCAAAGACTATTCTCTAGAATAATTGAACAAAGAGCGTATGAAGAGAAACCTCAAGGATTTAAGGTATACCAGAAAGAAACCCTTGTATGTAGATGAAAGGAGACAACTTGATAAAGAACCTCCAATGCACAGCAGAAGTGTGGTGAAAAACTTTCTATAACAAAGATATTGTATCAGAATGGTTACTTAGAAGCTCAGGATGATGGATTTCTAATCCATGACAAACTTTAATGATGGCAGAAGAAGTACCACTTGGATATGTTCCAGTTTGACCCTTGCCACGATGTTATGAGCTAGCAGGAAACAAAAGAGTTGAATCCAACTATGATATATTGTAATGATTAGAGCTATATGAAACCGTCAAAGAAAAACCAATGTTCTAGGAAGACTGAAGTACATTTGAGATCAAGCATTACATTCTCTATGATGAGGTCCAGAAAAGAGAAGTGGTTCTCCAATATATATATCTCCACAGATGAGCAGATAAGCAAATATTTTGGTAAAAGTCTTTGTCCAAAAATGAAAGAGTTTGTGTACTCAAGAAACAACTGGAGCTCGTGGAGACGACTTCCTTATTGAAAAAAGAAGAGATGACTCCCAGGTTGGGAGGAAGCACTGATGTGTTATTGATTTATGGATAGACATTTTTCAAGTTCAAAAAATGCTCCAGGATGAGCAGTTCCTTTCCAGTTCGGAAAGTGGTTCGAGATTTCTGACGGACAAGCATTTTCCAGTTCGGAAAATGGTCCAGATCGAACGGTCATTTTCGTAATGAAAATGGTTCGATGGATTGTTGATGTACCATAGACAGCGATTCCCCTTGTGGTTAACATAGGGAATGGTCTAGGACAGTCTCTCTTCTTGACGGTCACTCTTAGTAGTGGTCAAGAAGATTGGTCTGCCTCGTAGGACAGTCATTCTTTCGAAGCTCACAATTGTGAGCAGTTTCGAAGAATGGTTCATTTTGGAGGTTGGTGCAGGACAGTCATTTCCTTAGAAAATGGACCGAATAGTCATTCCCTAGGGAAGATTCATTCTCTCCAAGTTGCACTTTGTTTAGTGCCGGAGGAATGGTCCAGGTTCAACAATCAGGGACAGGCATTTAGGAAAGACTCATTCTCTCTTGGTTGCACTTTGTTTAGTGCCGGAGGAATGGCCCAAAATGGTGAATGGTCCAGGCTCAGAAATCAGGACAGTTATTATTCCTTGCTTGAGAAGAATAGTCCAGATAGCTCATCGTTGATGTTTTACTTTCTTAGGGCAGATGCTCTTTCAGATCTCACAGATGTAGTGGAAGAATGGCCCAGATGATTCAGTTTATATATCATAACAATGTTTTTCTGTGCAGGTTGATGATATGATTATTATGGAGATTGTATGTCTCCGGACAGTAGATGTATACTATTGTAGTGGATGTGTTCCACTGATTGTGACTATATGTCACTGATCAAGTATCTGTGTGTTACTTGGTGTGGCAGAGTACCACTGGATTGTAGTTGTGTACTACTATGGATAGACACAGTTGTGTTCTATTGAATGACATTGTTTTGATTGCCTTGAAGACTATCAGTGGTGTTGGAAATGATTATCAGCTAGATGGACAAAGAATTCCCAGACGGAAAATGGTTCAGGACATTTATTCTTCTAGGACATATGTCCAGATTAGAAGAAAGGCTCTTGTGTCACTTTGTGGAGTGAGTGACTTATCCAGCATCATGTCTGATTACTCCGGTGGAGTATAGTTTCGAGAGATGATGCAACTAATGACACTGATAGTAATGATGATACGCATGATCTAGTCATGAGATACTCTATACGACTATGTTGATGCTACCGGGTGAATGGTATGTTTTTGCTCAAGACCATTACCTTCAAATACCTCCCTAGCTAGGAGGGCGTGTTGATATTATGATAGCTGCGGGAGGTATTTACCTCCACATGTAAACCTGACGAGAATAGAATATTCTAGGAAGCAAGAAGAAACCCTAATTAGTTGGCTAATAACCCTAGAAGACAAGTTAGCTCAAGAGGACAATTTGTATTAGGTTATTAGCCTCCAAGAGAAGAAGTCGGCTAAAGGAAATATTATATACTAAGTAAATAGGAACCCAGAATGAGAAGTTGGCCCAGGCAGTTTGCCAGTTTTAGTATAAATACAGGAGGTCAGTCTTCATTCTGGCAGGCATTCTCAGAACTGCAGTAGCACACTTGTGCGCACTGCAGTTGGGCAGTTTTGTGCGCAATTTCTGGAGAAGTTGTTGCCACTAGTATATAGTCTCGGTCTTCTCTGGGTTTGGACTTTCTGATCAGTTTTGTTATTCTTGCTTGGTGCACTATCCTTGGAGAGAGGTGCACTATCTTGTTTGGCTATCTAGCCTAGGGTTTGCTTCCGGAATGATTCTTTGTCAAGGTTAAGGTGCTCGGGGGTGGCTTTGGCCTATGGCTGGGTGACAATAGTGATATTGTCTATGGTTAAACGAGCACATCCATTATATTCTAATAGGGTGATGTGCTATAGCAATGTTCTACCATGTTGCAATGTCACTTAGGGGACATGGGAGGTTGGGTGATGAGTTAGCATTGAAAAGGTTTGGTGTGGTTATCCATGGTCAGGTTGATGAGAGTTTGGCACCCACTACGTATGAAAGGTTTGTCATGATAAAGGTACGCAAGAGAGCCTTGGCATGAAGAACATTGGTGAATGTAGAGTTTGGGATTGCCCAAACATAAATAGAACTTTTGGTGATCAATCTATTATGATAGAAATTTGTCCATGTCTTGCACATGGTCTTGTTTATTGAGACATGTGGGTCATCAAATCTTCTATCCGGCTTTGGTTGTGGGAGTAAACTTAATGTCTTCAACAAATCTAAACACAAATGCAACATTGAACATGTGTCGATTTAACTACTTTTCCACAACTCTCGTGAAAGTTAAAACAATTAGTAAATTCGTGTTATTATCTAGTTCAAGGGGTTAACTCAATTGATTGTTATCAATGTTGTTGGGCATTTAGTTAGTTATGTTCAAGTACATGCCTAGTTTGAATCCCCTTAAATGAGGTGCACTAATTTACATTGGTGGGTTTAATAGGGATGTCACACACTAATGTAAAGAAACATCCCAAAGTCCTTGGGAAAAAATGCATTCTTGTTATTAGCTCAATCAATTGTCACTAATAAACATTTTGGTAATTTTGTACCAACCAATGTCTTTATGGGTTTATGATGTTAAAATATGCATTTAAAATTATGTTAAAAAACTTATTATTCTAAGTAAATTCATGTTATTATCTCAACCATTTATTGTTAATATTACTAATTAATTTGCTAGGAGTATCCTTTATGATCCCAGAGGAAGAACAGTGGCCACATTAGCTTTGGGTCTTGACACAACCTCAAACAACCTCGTTGAAGCAGCTTTGGGTCTCGACACAACCTCAAACAACCTCGTTGAAGCCTACGCACTTCTGAGGAACATCCAAATAGCCAAGGAAACAAAGGTGCAAGTCATTAATTGTATTGGGAGACTCTTTGATAGTTATCAAAACTATGATTGGTGACTCCATATAAGTAAATTTTAAGTTATTTATGGTCTTAACTAGAATAAAAGAAGAAATTAAAACCTTGGGAAAAGTCTCCTTCTAATTTAAACAAGAGGCATATTTATGGGCCAAAATGGCCTCCTCCTCAACCTTAGGCCAATGTATACAAAATGGGGTGGGCTCTATCCATATCATTACAATATTTGGAATTAACAAATCACTCAACATCTATTAATCACATGGCTCGTCATCAAGTTTTACATGGTAGTGGCTTTGGGAAAAGAGTTCACAGAATAGAGCTCATCCCTTCCAGCATGTGTACTTCCCTCTTGATTCATTGTATTGAATGCCCATGTGTGATTATACATCGGCACCATGGGATTAAGCAACTAGCCATTATACGAATTGAGAGCAATCATTGTCATTTCCACTTGTTGTCAGGTCTTTAGGACAGGGGGCTTGAGTGAGAGGTTTGGAAATTTGGATATATGTTAAAGCTGGGGAGGAATGTTGCAGAGATCACTTGGAAAGTTGGGGCCTATCTCTTGGGTTTAATATTTCATATTTTTGGTTTACTGGTATGTTGGTCACTTGCATTTGAATTGTTTGAATTCACTCTATCTCTCTTTGTTTACTGAAGGTCTATTTGACACCTTTTTTCTCTGGTTACTTTGTTGGTCTATTTGGCACCTTTTCTCTCTGGTTCTCCTCATGTTGTTTAAAGAACCTGGTCCCCCAGGATATTAGCGAGACCCCATCACAGATAGAACTGTAGGCAGCAATGCTTTTCTCTGGTTGATTTGGTTTTTTGGATTCATTTTTAAGCCTCTAGTCAGACTCCTTGTTGCATCTGGATTGGCAGCCTTTGGCAATTCTAGACCAATAGGTTCCCTACAAAGCGAATCGGTGGCCAACTCTTCCATTCCCCATGGTTGTAAATCTTGCACAGTTTGTGTTTTCCAGATACAGGTTCAGCATAAAGGATTAAGGTTTCCTCACAATGATAATGGATAACATAGATGTTATGGAGATTAGGAGAATTTTGAGGTGACACAAGGAACAGATACAGTCTAACAAGGCTTCTCTTCTATCACCTCTAAGGTGCAAACAAAGCTTCTCTTCTATCACCTCTAAGGTGCAAGAAAACAAACATTAACCCGTCACTCAACATGCAAACATCATAAATCTACTAATGCAACAAAAGAAAAGGTTGGATATTTTAGACGTTGAATACAACATACTCTGGAACTTAACCCTGAACCTCCATAGAGACTCCCTCTTTGCAACATCCAACAAGAACCCATGAAGTTCTACCTAAGCAGAGCTGAAAGAAGATGACACCGTGCACCAATTCAAAGAGCCAATGGACATGGAGTAGCAACACTCCCCCTCATCAGAAGTTGGATGGGAAGAGGTTAATAGTTTTATGCTTTAAATTGAGTCTTTAGCTTTTGAATGTTTTGTAAAGCCACAAGAATTCTAGGTCCTTTTGTAACATATATGAGAATTTGGAATACACTTTTTGTATTCTTCAATAAGTTGCTCTATGTAAAATCAAAGGCCTATTAACTCAAGTTTCTGATTTACTGAAACATACCTATGTATTAGGCTATCAGCATTAGCATTATTTAAAGTTTTTAAAACATTATAATATTCTCTGGTCTAGTTTTTAAAAAAATGTTGTTAGATATAATGTTAGTTTTTTTGTTAAAATTATATTAAAAAGCTTATTACTCTAAATAAGTTATAATGTCAGAGAAACTTTTGGATCCAAATTCTTAATGATGTAAGTTATAATGCCAGAGAAACTTTTGGATCATGGATGAAGTGTCATTTTAAAAATTGGATGTTTCAAAACTCCACATACTGTTGGGATCCAAAAGTCTCTCTGTCTCTAACAAATAAATTATATTCTTGTTATTATTTCATTTATCAAATAAATGATAAAAATGAGTAGCAAAATTGGTGCTGCCCAGGTTCGAACTGGGGACCTTCAGTGTTATTATCGTATAAAGGTTCGAACTGGGGACCTTCAGTGTTATTCTCTAACTAAATTCTTGTTATTATTTCATTTATCGAATAAATGTATAAAAGTGAGTCGGAAAATTGGTGTTGCACAGGTTCGAACTACGAACCTTCAGTGTTATTATCGTATGTGTTATTGTCTAACTAAATTATTGTTATTATTTCGTTTGTCCAATAAATGATAAAAGTGAGTCGGAAAATTGGTGTTGCACAGGTTCGAACTGGGGACCTTCAGTGTTATTATCGTATAAAAGGTAACTGGTGCTGCCCAGGCTCGAACTGGGGACCTTCAGTGTTATTATCGTATAAAAAATAAGTGGTGCTGCCCGGGCTCGAACTGGGGACATTCAGTGTTATTATCGTATAAAAAATAAGTGTTGCTGCCCGGGCTCGAACTGGGGACCTTCAGTGTTATATCCTATAAAAAACTAATGGTGCTGCCCAGGTTCGAACTGGGGACCTTCAGTGTGTAAGACTGACGTGATAACCGACTACACCACAGCACCGAATAAAAGGTTAATCGATTTTAAGATATACGTTAGTGTTTAAATTTCCAACGAGATTTTAGTTCACTTTCAATATCTTCATATCTTAATGTAAAAATTCGAATTGAAATAGATTACTGATCCACAAGAAGAAACTAGATCTCTCGGCCTATGTAATTGAACCAGAAGGAAGGAACTGAGCCTATATGAGGATGACCTGTACTTCAATTCTGAGATAAGATACTCACCGAGTCACAGTGGCGCTGTTTCAACAGCCATCAGAGAATTAATTAGCTGTTTCAACAGCCATCAGAGAATTGATGATGTCATTACCAATTACAGAATTATTTGGATTGATCGGAAAAGAAAGTTTTTCTCTGTACATTAACCAATTTGTTCGGAAAGCGATAATGTCTGGCCTGAAATTCTCTAATTCCAAGGAACTTCCAACCTTACTTTCAGGAGTATATGATGGATATGGATGTACTTATCTTTATTTTTATTATTATTTAATTTGGAAAAACTGTTAGATATATTCTCAGTGTGCAGGTTTTAATAGTAGATAAGTTTATCATAATTGTTATTAAAAAAAATTGGAAATAAACTATTTAAATATTATTTATATAAATTAATTTACATTTCAAGTAATTTGATGAATAAAAATAGTATTTGATAAAAAAAAATTAAGCTTTAAATAATTTGATTTTGGTGATGGTACTTGATAGATTCAAAGTTAAGATAAATTTAAATTGATTTATTTCCAAAAACTTTGATAATAATAACAGATATATTCTTTTATCAAAATTGTTTCTAAAAATTACTTTTCATCTAGATCTGTTGTGTTTATTTCTGTTAAAATTTTCAAAATATTTCAGCCTAAACATAAGACAATTTCACCATCTAAATCTGTACCTCTGCATCCCTGACCAATAGAGGAAACCTCTGACAATGGTGCAAAGTAGTGTGCTTCATGAATTGAGTTTCAAGTGTGTTTTGTCTTTCCAACTTCAGCAGTAAATTAATTAACCATATTTGAGGTGATATTTTTTTATGTGTCCAATTTGGAATTAAATTAGTCTAGATTTATCTTAACTTTGAATCTATCAAATATTATCAAGAAGATCAAATTACTTGAAGTTTAATTTTTTTTAAGTACCACTAAAAAAGGATCAAATTACTTGAAATGTGAATTTATCCAAACAAATTGTATAAGCATCTCACACTATGATTTAATCATACAAATGTAGAATGATGAACTTGATATCATAACAAGTGTAAAATCATTGATGTGACACATACACAGCAACTATCAACTATGCTACGATAAACAAACAAGCTAATCAGGTACGGTAGGGAAAACAAAAATTTTCAACTTTATTATGTTTTTTGGGTTTTTAAGAATTTTTAAATATACATGTCAAAATAATAACTCCAAAGAATGTATTTATTTTCATTTTCATGTTCTTTGCTGGGAACATGGTACCTTTGTATGTTTCTTCTATAATGAAAAGAAGAGTCTCACAAGGTTTTATAAGACTAACTTGGGTGCATAGCTAGGGAACACATGGTCTCGTTTGATCACTCATGATGTCATCTACATAGTGTCTCTAGGTTGTGATATGGCATTAATCTATGATGTTGAATTGTTACTTAAGTGGGATTGGGATTTGGATGATGAGCTAGCATTGAAAAGGTTTGGCATGGTCACCAATGTTCCACCTAACGAGAAAACAACATTGATTGCACAAAAAAAATTATCATGACAAAGATATGGTGTTTGTCATGCAAGAAAAATCCAGGGTGATGAACACGGATGAATATTGGGTGTATCATTACTATAACATGAATATAACTTTTGATGATTTCATACAAAGTACAACTACACATGTGAATAAATCAAAAGTAGATCTGCGCAAGTGCAAAGATCAATCTATTTTGCGCAATTCTCACAAGTCTTGTACCTAATTTCTATCTATTGAGATGTCACATCTATGGGTCATCAAAACATTAGAATTTATGCTTAGTCTTAAATGTGTTAATTAACTCCATTACATCAAAACATTGGGATTTATGCTTAATCTTAAATATGCTAATTAACTCCATTAGTTATATTAACGTAATAAAATTTCAACAAATATGAACACAATTTAAAATGTGTTAATTTAATCACTTAAGCTTGAATGTCAAAATTTGTAATTATTATTACGTTAAGAAGCTTATTATTTGGTAAATTATCCTTCTATATCATAAAAGTTGGTTTCTGAAAATAGTGAACTCCCCGACACATTTTGGAGAGTATATTTCATATGTTGTCGCAGGACAAGATTGAAAGCTTTGAAGCTGGGAAGATTGTACTGTAAATTTATTCCTCGTCATCGCCCATTTTAGTTATAAAAAATGAAAAGCAAATGTATATTACACATGCATCAGCGAATTTCTTACATCCTTAATGAAACATTTTTTAAATGTAAATCATCTATTTCATGTGGAAATTATTTTTCAGCAGTGCTTTCAAATAAGTACATTGCAGCCCAGGTTCGAACTAGGGACCTGTGAAAATCCGATTTTGGTGTAATTTTTTGTGCTCATCCCATAAATCATTTATGGCGCTGCCCAGGTTCGAACGAGGATATGATAGTAAATTTCTGTTCTTATCGGATAAAAGGTTTATATTGCTGCTCAGTTTTTAGGTTTTGTTTTTTTTAGGATTTTTTTTATTTAATTTTATTCGAAATCCAGTGAAAAAGTGTTGGATCTGCATATTTGAGTGGTTAAATTTGTATAATTCTAGTGTTTCAAAGCTTTCTCAACAGGCCGAATTCATTTATACATTCAAAGATTTATGTTAGAGATTTCTTTAAAAAAAAAAAAACATAGAACAATTAAACAACACCTTAAATTTTTATTCTTATTTCCCTAAACATAGAACAATTAAACAACGCCTTAAATTTTTATTCTTATTTGAATAAAAATAAAAAAATTATGATACTGCCCAGGTTCGAACTGGAGACCTTCAGTCAGGTTCGATTGGGGACCTTCAGTCTCGGATAAAAGGTTTATGTTCTTCTTCGGATAAGAATAAAAATAAAAGACTTATGGTACTGCCCAGGTTCGAACTGGGGACCTTCAGTCTCGGATAAAAGATGACCTTCAGTCAGGTTCGAACTGGGGACCTTCAGTCTCGGATAAAAGATTTATGGTGCTGCCCAGGTTCGAACTGTCTCGGATAAAATATTTATGGTGCTGCCCAGGTTCGAACTGGGGACCTTCAGTGTGTAAGACTGACGTGATAACCGACTACACCACAGAACCATTTGGAATTACTTTGCATTTTTGTTTTACATCTCTATCATATTTATGGATGCTGTTTGAAAAGCTTCACAGTTTTATACATGCCAAGGATTATGACTTGTATCGTCATCCCTTGATACAAAAGTTGGAACTACTTATCCACGAGCAGAAGATGGATCCTCTTGCCCATGCACTTGAATGAGGAAAGAAAGAGCTGCTCGGATTTCGGTGGCCAACCTGTACTTCAATTCTGAGACGAGATATTCAGCATAGCACTGTTATCACAGCCATCAGAGAATTGATGATTTCATTACCGGTCGTTGATGGGAAAAGAACGAATTTCCTTCTCCATTATCCAATTTGTTCAGAATGCAATACTGCCTCGCCCGGAATTCTCCAATTTCCAGGGAACGTCCAAACCCTACTTTCAGGAATGATGGATACTGAAGTCATTAGCTCTATTTCACTTATTATATCTGATTCCATAAAATACCTGGCATTCTACTTCTACCCAGGTTCTGTCTAGAGATTCCTCTGCGTACAGCTATCCATTGACATCTTTGAAGTAGCATTCTGTAGTCCTATTTCCTATGAAGATGAATCCCAAAAAGTTCCCTTCTGACCAAGAATTGCATAACAAAATCTACAAGCACATGCCTTTCTGCCCAGCAAGCACAAGAGTTACATGCCAGTAATCCATGATATGAATACCATGTTTCCACGATTGAAGACAATAGTGCCTACAAGCACGAAAATGAAAAGCACTTGATAAGATAGAAATGTTACAAATTCATGTTTATTTGGAGTTTTATTTCTTGTTTAGAAATCACTGTTACATGGGTATATTTATATTGAGTTATGCATGTTAACTTTTGATGCATACTTATATGGTGAATCTGAGTGCATGTTAATTATTGTTACATCTATTACAATTATTATTATTTTTTATAAAAAAAAATTAATAGTAAAACAATCATATACTTTTAAAAATCTTGATTGGAACATTGAAGCGACAAGTTTCTTACACTAAACTTTGTTAATGTGTAAGGTTTGTGAACCCTGTCACTTCAATATTTCAGGCAAGATTTTTAGGGATGTAGAATGTTATCAGCCTTTATGGTCTTTTGTGCTTTTATTACAAATATTAATAGTTAGCATATTCTTATTGTTTGAGTTCTATACAAATTATTTTATAGGGATTATTGTACTTTTTTTTAGCATGGTATCAAAGCAAGATTGGACTTGAACTCTCTCACTAGCTTGTAAATATGAGAATTTTTCAAAAGGTTAATCCTTTGTAGAAATAGAGGATTAGAAATATAAGAGTAAAGCAGACATGTTACATAGTGTTTATGGTGGTCATTTTTGTTGTTTCTTTTTAACAAGTGTGCAGGAAGAAGACACATTATGATGGGAAGACCATCTTGGTGCATGTTGGAACACTTGTTGAGCCTTTTGATCCTCTTGCTAACAATGTGTCATGTCAGGGTTCTTCTTTTGCTTGTGTGGAACATTTTGTTTATCTCTTACATTTGCTTGATTGCATCTTCGTTGGATCATTCTCAACTTTAGCTCGACTCTTTGTCATCTTCTATTTCATTTATTGGAGATTATTGATGGACAACATTGTGGGAATTGATTCTCCAGTTTGACTATTTGTGTTTGTGCTCATTTATAGAAACCTTTGTTTGCTTCACAAGTTCCGAAGAGGTTTATATGAAAATTTTGATTTTCTTGGAGGCTATTGTTTTAAATAACTCATTGTTGCAAGCTTGTACACATCATCATAGTCAATATGGTGTCATCTTTAGTCATCATGTTTGTCTATCCAAATAAACATTTATGGAAGGTTGCAATGGTATATGTAGAATGGTTCTTATAGGAGAAGATGCCAAGACGTCAAAGGATAACCATTGAAAGAATCAAAGAAGCCCTAGAAGAAATCTATTGGTCCATAAGTCAAGTTGGTCTGCCAGAAAAGATAAAGTAAAATGTATTTTCCAGAAAGGACAGGTCGGCCCCACTGGAAAAGTTCACTGGAAGATTAGTATAAATAAGAGTGGATGCTAGCTCATCTGTACACACTCTCTCCACTCTGAAAAGTGTGCAAGTCTAAGTGCACGCTGCAACTGCTACATTCAAATGAAGGAAGGAAGTGTTGATTATTACAGCTTCCTGAGACATCCTCCAGGACACAGACTGAGTGTGTCGGCCTGTGAGAGAGCCCATGAGTTGGGTGTGCCCATGAGATGGGTGTGACGTTCCTCTCTGAGACTAATATGGAACGTTGTGTGCCCCTGTATGGGGTCAAGATGCCCATGAGATGGGTGTATCGATGTGTGTGCCCATGTGGGGTGAGGATGCCCATGAGATGGGTGTGTCATTTAAGATGAAACGATGTGTACCCTTGTGAGGGGTGAAGGTGTCCATGTGATGGGTGTATCGTTCTCCTCTGTGTAGAGAGTTGAGACAATCTGGTACTCCAGATGATTCTCCTGTGAGACTCAGTGAAATAGAGATCTGTTGAATAGGACGTCCTTGTGGCTGAGCATAGGTGGATGTGCCCCTAGTGATTGAGCACTAGTGGGTGTGTGAGATCCCTTGCTTCTAGATGATTCTCCTGTGAGACTCAGTGAGATAGAGATCTGTTGAATAGGACGTCTCTGTGGCTGAGCACAGGTGGACGTACCCCCAGTGGTTGAGCACTAGTGAGTGTGTGAGATCCCTTGCTATATTGTCTAAGAGTAAGATTTATCTATAACCCTAATTGTGATGTAAAGGGTACAGGTTGGCCCCGTCATAAAGTGAAATATAATTAATGTAAAAGATAATTAATATTGTAATTATTAATTATATTCTGAGTTATTGAGGTTGACCCTGTTGTGCCAACAGACACCACTTTTGATGTGTCCAGTCTAGTATAAATAAAGGTGATTTCCCATTGAGGAAACACAAAAGTCACATGTCATTTGGAAATTTCAACAAGTACATCTTCTAGGGATGAAGTGTGCACGTCTCTTGGGTGCTAGTTTCTTGGTTTTGGAGAGCACCCTTTTGTGTGCTAGGTCTATGATGTGGGAGGTCTTTCTCTTGAGAATATAACAAAGGATTGTTGGGTTTTTTTCCCTTGTTGAGAAGGGTTTCCCAGAATGTTTCTTGTGTTCTTGTGCATGGTATTTCTTCTTGTGATTTTGGTTATTGAAGCAATTGTTAATGGTGTAGTTGCATTTGTTTATGGTTCAAGTACATGACTAAAATTGAAATAAACCTCATGCTTGAGCCAAGCATAGTGAAAATTCAACATGGTATCAGAGCATGGGTTTTGAAGAACCCATTACACAAGCTTCAGCAAGCCATCCTCTCACTTATGTAGAACCATACGACCCTCCTAGGGTTTCCAAAAAATATGTGCAACCCTCTCTTCTTGGGTGTTTCAACACCTTAAACTTGGACGTTGGGGACAAAAATTATATAGGAGTGTACGGCCTCCTTCAGTGCACCTCTAGCAAGCTTCAGATTGCATTTTCGAGCATTTTGAATATTTGGCCCTAGGGTTTCGCAATTTTCTACAGAAATTTTAGAATTAGGGTTTTTGCAGCTCATTGAATGAGCCTTTCAGCTCACCAGTGTTATTATAACTGTAAAGGCTTATTGTTGGCAGTCATAAGCCCAACAAAACCTAAGGTTGCTAACTTAGCCTAGACGTTAGGTTTTCTAGCCCAGTTGGCAAGGGTTTGTGAAGAATTTGAAAATATGATGAACAGAACCTTGGTGGAAGATAGGCTTGATGGATCAAGCAACTTCAGTTCCTAGAAGTCAACACTTCAGGTCACCCTTAAAGAGGAAGACTTATTGTGGGTGATACAAAAAGGTTTACCAGAGACAACTATCGATGAAGAGAAGGAAGAAAGGAAGGAAGATGGCGTCAAGGCAAGGAAGATAATCATCTACTCAAGCTCTTACATTGAAGGGTCGGCTTTAAAATATCAAGATGATAAAAGGTGACATTGTTTTTATCTTCTTCATGAAGATGTCAGAGATCAAAGATCAGATAGGTGCTATTGGAGAATTCATATCAACACTCTCAGGTATGCACTTGTATATATTATTTGTATCATTTTCATGAGGGTACTTGCAAGAGGAAGGAACCTTTGATGCAATCATGGATCCAGAGGAATCTCGGTGCATTCAGAGGAACAACACACTAGAAGTGAAGATTCCAGGTTTGATTGTTTTAATTATCATTCCTCTAACCTACATTACTAAGATTGCTACATTACAAGTAGGCGTTGTAGCTGTGACAACAATCCTTAAATTGTTTTGATTCTAGAGATGTACCCATTATTCTCCTCTAGGAAATATTCTTGTCTTGTTTCCTGTCGTTTGTTTTCTTGTTCCAGGAAGGTTAACAACAAAGGAAGAGGTTTATCCTTCAGACATTAGAGAGAGTCACTTAACTTAGAAGTAGTCAAAACTATCTGAGAAGGAGGAAGAACAAAACCATCATCGAGGCAACCAAAGAAATGATACATGATCAGAGTCTACCTATTATTATGTGGTCAGAATCATGCATGACAGTAGTATATGTTCAAAACAAGAGTCCTCGCCAGATTTTGAAGAACATACTCCCAAAGAAGCCTTCACTGGAGTGAAGCCTGAGATTAGATACTTCAAGATATTTGGGTGTCCAATGTACTTTCATGTACCCAAAGAAAATAGGTCCAAGCTAGACCCTTCAGGAAGGAAAGGTACATTTGTGGGATACAGTGAATCTTCGAAGGCATATCGGATCTACATCCCTGATCAGAGACAAATTAAAGTAAGCATAGATTTTATCTTTGAAGAAGAGATAGCCTTTCAAAAATCCATAGAATCTCATATGTATATTGACAACGAGATGATACCTTCTCCCCCTCCAGCAGTTCAGAGGGAGACAACCATTATTCGAGTTGATCCAATTGTTCCATTTGATCTAGTTTCTCCAGTTGATATCCCCGGAGGTATTGTAGTAGGGCATAAAATACTTGTCTGGGCTTGACAAACTTTGCAGGAGGAAGAGGGACATGCAGCCCCTCAAGGCACATCCCGAGAGAGAAAGAGACTAAAGAGATGTTCAAGTTACTTTTCAGCCATGAGCCACATCATTGATTATGAGCCTTCTTGTCATGGAGAAGCGACATGTATGCTTACATGTGATACAGTGAATATTTGAAGGCATATCGGATCTACATCCCTGATCAGAGACAAATTAAAGTAAGCATAGATTTTATCTTTGAAGAAGAGATAGCCTTTCAAAAATCCATAGAATCTCTTATGTAGATTGACAACGAGACAATACCTTCTCCCCCTCCAGCGGTTCAGAGGGAGACAACCATTATTCCAGTTGATCCAATTGTTCCATTTGATCCAGTTTCTCCGGTGATATCCCCAGAGGTATTGTAGTAGGGCATAAAAGACTTTCCTGGGCTCGACAAACTTTGTAGGAGGAAGAGGGACATGCAGCCCCTCAAGGCACATCCCGAGAGAGAAAGAGACTAAAGAGATGTTCAGGTTACTTTTCAGCCATGAGCCACATCATTGATTATGAGCCTTCTTGTCATGGAGAAGCGACATGTGAGCAGGTATGACAAGATTCCATGACCGGAGAATATCAGTCCATCTTGAATAATGATGTATGGGATATTGTTTCGAGACCAGAAGGGAAGTATGTAGTGACTTCCAAGTGGATCTATAAGATCAAGCATACAACTAATGGAAGTGTCGAGAAATACAAAGTGAGATTTGTAGCCAGAGGATTCTCACAAGTAGAGGGAGTTGAATATGATGAGACATTTGCTCCAGTAGCCCGATACACTTCCATCTGTACTATCATTGCACCAGTTGCATCCATGGGTTGGAAACTACATCAGATGGATGTAAAGACAACATTTCTCAATGGTGAGATTGATGAAGAAGTTTACATCGAGCAGCCAGAAGGATTCATGATACACAACGAGAAAAATCATGACTATCATAGATATTGATTCACTGCCAGCGAGCCTGTTCAATACCCCGATGAAGTTATCTACATATCCCATTGAATTTCCTTTCACCACTTCAAATAACATTTTTGCATTATGTTTGAGATGAGGGAAATCATTTCATGAAATTCCTTTCATCATCTCTTTTGGACAAAATGGGGGCAATCGAATTTACGAATTTCCTTTCACCATCTGTCTTATATTTTGTTATAATTTTGAAGTGGGGGAAATCAATTGTATTAGTCATACAGGGATGATATATGCATAAGATTAACAATGAAGGTCTATCAACTATTTTTTATTGTACTCTGAGCTACCTCTCTCCCGATCTTCAATACATCTTTTCCTATAAGAAATATCTAATGGGGAATTTTTTATTTCTAGGGATTTTCCTTGAGCAAATTAATCAGTTAAAATCTGTTAGAAAATCTAAAGTTATGAGGATTAGCCTAGACATACTTTCTCTCAGTTAAAATCGGAGGAACATAAATATTTTCGCCTAAACTTGTTTTTGAAGATAGATTTTTTAAGTTTTCGGAGGTAAGGAAAAATTCTTTCTATCTGTGAAGTTAGGCAATGCAAAATCAGGATAGAGTAAAAAAATTCAGATATTCTATATGGAAACAGAACGAGGAGTCAGAGATTTTGAAAGGGATCTCATTTCCACATAAGCTTACTTCTTGATTATTCAAGCTTCTTTTATTCTTATTTTCTTTTCCTTTTACCTTTGTATTATTTTCATTTGATTTGGAAAACTTAAAGACTTAGATCTTTCTAATCTTTGATCAGGTGACCGTTTTTTACATAGATCTTTCTAATCTTTGATAAGGTGACCGTTTTTTACATGAGTACAACCTTATTAAGATTTTATAAGATATCTTTTAGCATTTTGGTTTGAACAATAAGCATAGAAGTTCATACATTGGATTTCATTTGCATTCACAACCAAAACAATTATTAATTCATCACCTTTTTCGAGAGAAAACAAATATTCTGAAAACTGAGCGTTGTATTCCAATACCTCCTTATTTTTAATCTGATAATAAGATTCTGCAAAAAGGAAATAATCAGATAATTATGCAAAATAGATATGATATGCAGTACATATATTTTATTTTTTCTTTTTGGAATAATAAATAAAACTAGGTTTATTTAAAAGTGAAATTTAGGCAACGTACGAAAAGGAACAAAATTGCAAAAGCAAACAAAAACCAAACCAGTTTATACAATGGTACTGTGAAACATGTTTATTGCATAAAATGTTTTAGATAGCGCATGTTGATAGGGGCATCAAAAGTTTTCCCTTTTAGATTCTCAAGTAGAAAAGAATTTTTCCCCTCTATAGATGCAATCCTGAATGGTCCAAACCAGAGATGATCAAACTTGTCGTGTTTACCCGCATCTTCTTTCATGGCATCCCATTTCAAAACTAAATCACTAGAAAGAAATTCCTTGTCTTTCGCCCTTTTGTCAAAGAGGGCCTTCATATTTTCTTGATATTTTTTAAGTTTGTCATCAACTTCGTCCATGTTTTGCTAGACTTCAATTATTTGATTTATCCTCCTCGCTACGTCATTAGGTTCTTCGTTTGCGTCTTGCCACAGCTTCATTATTGGAAGAGCTAGATTAATAGGAAGGACAACGTCAGTGCCATACACCATTTGGAAAGGAGACATACCTATTGATTTCTTAGTGTCGATCTAGTTATCCCATAAGGTGTACTTAAGGTGAACATGCCAAGCCTTCTTGTTCTCCGTTAATACTTTCTTGATTATATTCATCAAACTTTTGTTGGAGGATTCGGCCAACCCATTTCCCTGAGGGTAATAGGCTGCAGAATGTCCCAACACAATGTTGTATTTTTGACAAAAACTTATCATTGCCATAGATTTGAATGCTTGGGCATTGTCTGTAACTATCTTCCGAGGGCATCCAAATCTGGATAGGATGTTCTCCTCCGGAAATTTTATAACTACCGAATCTATGGCATTACGAGTTGGAATGCCTTCCACCCATTTTGTGAAATAATCTGTAGCAGTTAGAGTCCACTTATGTTGGGCGCTTAACTGTGGGTGGATTTCTCCGATGAAGTCAAGGCCCCATTGTTGAAAAGGAGCCTATGTCTTGACTTAGACCAAAGGTAGTGCAAGGATCTTTTGCTTGCCAGAAAATAGTTGGTAAGGGTTGCAGGCTCTGACCTTAGCATTCACATCAGTAAATAACTTTGGCCAGTAATATCTAGCACTCAAGATCTTGTAGGTCGTGGCCCTCCAGGCATGATGTCCTCCACACACTCCTTTGTGAAATTCATTTATGACATCCTATGTTTCAGGTTCTGTTAAACAACGTAGCAAAAAACCTAGGGGGTCTTTCCAGTACAATTTCCCTTCACTAATACAGTACTTAATTGTGTGTAGTTTCAACATTCTTGCTTTTGATGGATTTATATTGCTCGGACACCGAAGTGTGAGGAGATATGAAACGATATCGCGATACCAGTCGGAGGAATAAAATTTATCCTGAGTATGGATTGTAGGGGTTTGATCATCTATTTCTCCTAGGTCTGGAATAGGTCCATGTGATTCCAAATGATTTATCCCAAGTGCTCTAAAATTTGATTCTGCTAATAATTTCACCAGACCCTGAGCTTTAACCATCTTGGTCGGTTTGACCTCTAGATCGAACTCCTTAATTTTGGCTAACCATCGACCTCTCCTACCATCATTGTCTGGTTGTACCAGTATGTCTTTGACAGATCTTGTTGGCATGCAGGTGATTATTCTGGAGTGGAGTACATATGTTTTGAAAGCTTTGAGAGCTTTCACCATCGCGTAGGCTTTTTTTTCCAATATGTCATATATGGTTTCTGCGTCTCTGAGACTTTTACTAAAAATGGATATTGGTTGCTCGAAATCTTCTTCGTTCTTTTGTAGGAGCACATACGTGATAGTATGTTCTGATGTGAAAGAGAAGATTAGGAATTCTTTAGTATAGTCAGGACTAGTTAGTACTGGAGCTTTGCTTATAGATTTCTTAACTCGCTCGAACGACACTTTAGCTTCAGCAGTCCACTTGATTCCATTGTCTTTCTTCAGCATATATGTGATTAATTTGACAATTTCAGCAAACTTAGGGACAAACCTTCTTAAAAAAATTATTTTATCTAGAAAAGAATGGATTTCTTTTTTATTTTTAAGAATGTTTATTGTATCAATAGCTTCAATTCTCTTTGGATCGACCTTTATTCCATCTTTCGAAACTATATGACCCAGAAGTTTGCCTTCTTGCATATCAAAATGAGATTTTTTAGGGTTTAGAGACAAGCCAAATTTTCGACAATTCTCAAAGGTTTGTTTGAGATGAACCAAATGTTCTGCATCAGAATTTGAAAAGACTGTTAGATCATCTAAGTAAATAACAACAAATTTATCTCTCTCACCGATGAAAGCTATATCCATTTCTCTTTGGAAGGTGGCCCTTGCGTTCATCAAACCAAATGGCATTTTATCGTACATGAAATTTCCCCATGGAGTAGTGAATGCAGTTTTTTATTTATCGTCTTCATGGACATCAATTTGGTTATAACCTGAGAAGCAATCGATCATTGACATTATGTTATCTCCCACTACTTTTTCCAGAACATAATCCATATTTGGCAGTGGGTAGTTATGCTTCAGTGATGACTGATTTAAATATATGAAGTCCACGCAAAGCCTAATTTCTCCACTTTCCTTCATGACGAGTACCAAATTTGCTACCCATTCAGAATATCTCAGCAGAACAATAATATTTGCGTCAAGAATCTTCTTGACTTCTCTTTCTATCACATGTAAGAGGATAGGGTTTATCTATCTCAAATTTTGTCTAAAAGGTTCGATACCATGCTTCAAAGGGATCTTATGTTAAATTACTGAGGTATCATAAGTTTTCAAATCATCATAGGACCAAGCAAAGACGTCTTTGTATTGTTTAAGAAATTCGACATATTTACTTTTCATCTGAGCTGGAAGGTATTTAGATAACTTGACTATCTTAGGTTCTTCTTTAGTTCCTATGTTACAGTCTTCAACTTCCTTGGGTTGAGATCGTAGGGTAGATTTCAAGGGTATGTCATCTTTGTCAAACAATCTTTCTAAAGGTATCAGACCTCTGGGTATCTGATTGTTCTTTAGTACTAGCATTCGATGATTTGTGATCTTATCTTGGAAATTTTCAGGCTCTTCACCTTCTCGCATGATCCAGATAGAATCGTTCTGGTTCTCTTGATCTATATGAGTCTCGGAAAATCCATCAACCATTTCTAGAAATTGTTTAATCTTCTCATTGTCTACAAAGACCTGCCAATGTTGCACGTTATTTGGGATTGAAGGTTTGTGTCTCATTTCTATATGATACTTCAGCTTTAGGACAATAGGAGGCACAAACGTCGCAGTTACTTTGGCCAAGGAATCTGCCTATTGATTTTCTATTCTTGGGATGTGATGAATGTTAAATGACGAGAAACAATTCTCGATCAGATCCCAGGAAAAATTTATGTATGACCTTAGTCTCAGATGTTTAGCATGATATTGTTGCTTTATTTGTTTTACAATAAGTTCTGCATCACCATAAACTATTAGATTTTCAATTTTTAGTTTCCTCGCAGCCTCTAATCCTAAAATCAAAGCCTCGTATTCACAGACATTATTTGTATAATCAATTTCCCATTGTAGTCTGTATGAAAAGGGAACGACATATTCCTCTCCAGGTGCAAAAAATAACACTCCTTCCTCTGCCCCTTCACAGGACAAAGTGCCATCAAAAAACATTTTCCAAACTCTTTCTCTAGTATTTACATTTTTCTGTGTTTTTTCTATTTTTTTATTTTCTTCTTCTATACAGTCATCAAAATCATCGTCTAATGATAAAATACAGTTTCCTAGATCCTAATCAGCGACATAGACTAGATAATTGTTCAGGTTTTGAAGGTCACTGACAATATATGCCAGTCTAGTCTCTCTGTATAGTCAAGTAAATTGTCCACCAAAAATCGGGATCATAGCGTATGTCATATCTAGTTGAAGTGATCCTCCAAGATTTGTGCCCCGAGACCTGGATAAGATCATGCCATACTTGACAGGTGTTGGGTATGTGTTATATTCTTTGCACGAGTAGTAGTGTATGAGCGTTTTCATCGGGCACGCAGGGGGGTTAGAGGGGGGACCACTAGGCCACCCCTCGGGGGGTGCAAGGGGGTGGAGCCCACCGCGCGGGGGTTCGGGGGCAGCACCCCTGGAAAAAAATTTCGCACCGGGACGACATATTTCGGGGACCACATGATATTTAGGTGGTTTTTCGGCATATGGTTTTTTGCTGATGGTTTTCTATTTCCTATTAAGAGATTAGGGTTTTGGACTAATCCAGGTCATTAGGTTAGGGTTTTGGATGTCGTTGGATCCTATATGTATATTGTATTGTAAACAATGTAACACAATGTATGAATATAATATATGTTGGTTTTTCCCGGTTTGGGTTTCGAGGTGAAAAATCTTTGTGTAATGTTTGTATTTTCCATTGTATCTTTTCTGTTCTTTTATGAATATCAGTTTGCAGTAGATATTGTACAAGGTTATAATTTACAGCAGGGACATCAGCAACAACTACATCCATAAAGATACTCTTTACAGGAATCTGTGCAAGATTTACTACTAGATCCTTGATCATGCCCAGACACTTAACTTTTCTAGAATCAAAGGAATATAAGTCATGATATGGTCTAGTGATTTCAAGGCCCAACTTTTCCATGATAACTTTAGGCATTAAGTTGCGAGAAGCCCCGGAATCTAACATGCAATTATGATGTAAGTGATCATGCACAATTAAGGTAATATAAAAAGGAGTTACATAATCCTTAACATTTTCAATGTGCGGACCAAACATAATCGTCAGTCTTTCATCTTGTAGATTTATCACATCTGCATGAGATTCAGTATCAGAAAAATTTATCAATCTAGCAATCTATTTTTTATAAATTGGATTCTTAGTGAGCTCAACCAGAGGCATGGGGATCTTAATTTTATTTATTTCATTTTCTAAACTAAAACCTCCAGTTGCTTTTTCGATTTCTCTGGTTGTAGATTGTGCTTCATTATTATCTATTTTATTGGTTTGCGTTGCTCTGGTTTCAATTTTTTTGGTTTGCGCGAATAGTTTTTCAATTGTTTTAGTTTGGGCAGCTTGTTTTTCAACTAGTGGTTTAGTAACAACCGCCTCATTCGCTTTACTTATTGATAAGATATTTTTTGGTGGATCATTTTTAGTATTCGTTTCTCTGGGCCTTAAATTATACTTTTGTTGAAGTTCGTCCATTATGGAGTCGGTGATTCCTTGATATGCAGACTCTCCCAAGTTATTTATACTTTCCTCATTACTAAACAGGGGTTCTTGGTTTAGAGATCTTTCGTAATCTTGTCTAGTTAGATGAGGTTCAGGGTCTTCATCACTAAGGTTGTTTATATCTTCTTCTGACCCCTCATAATTATGTATATCATCTCCTATAAAGTTTTCTGATTTAAATGCAGCTTGTATTTTTTATCTTTGTTTTTTACTTGTCTCTGTTGGGTCTGGGGGTTGGGGTTTCTCCTGAAACCTTTTCTAGCAAATGGATCAGGTTTATCTTGGTCTAGTTCCATTCTAGAGATTTTATTTGACAAATATTTGATTATTTTAGCCATGTCGTCCATTTTTTCTTCTGCAGACCTCCCAGATCCGAAAGCTCCTACTTGTTCCCTAAAGCATTTAGTTTCTTTAGCTCTTGTATCAACCTTGGCTTTTAGTTTACCGGATTCCATCATGTTTGATTCAATTTCTATGGCGTCGTCCTACATTCCTGTGAGGGTAGCGGATATTCTTTCCCTTAAGAGTAGGGCGAAGTCGGACTCAAAATCCCCTGCGAAAGTCACCTTCACTGCAGGTTGGGAGGGTTTAACTTCGGCTGGAATCTTATGATAAATTTTATTGAATCTCTGGGTGAATTCAAGAACCAACTTAAAGTTTTTCTTTCTCAATGCCTTGAACCGTTAGATAGTACAAGCGGTCTTTCTTTTCTCCCCATTGTCTTAAAAAGACATTTTCTAAATCATCATAAGACCTTAGGGATCCTACTAGGAGTCCTCAAAATGAGATTCTTACTTGTCCCTTGAAAGTTGGCACTAAAAGCCTAGAATAAACATCTTCATGCTCGATCCCTAGGATCTCAGCGAATTGATCGAAAAAGGTGGTGTGCTTTGTGGCAGTTAAATCTTCTTCTCCTGTAAACTTAGGTAAGTTTTTCATATAATTTTCCGGTAAATCATGGAGGACAGCGGGAAGGAATAAAGGAGCGTATATGGCCGCTACTTTGGAAAAAATCCTAGGAGGTGGAGGTTGTCCTTGATTGCCTCCTCCTCTAGTGCCACCTTGACCACCTCCTCCTCCAGTGCCACCTCCTCCTCCAACACCACCCTAACCACCTCCTCCTCTAGCACCACCCTGACCACCTCCAACAACAGCCATTGAAAGCTTGGGGGACGAACTCTGGGAGTTAAAAAGAGGTTTTTCAAAAACTTTTAGGGACCAAAGTGGTGACCTTTGAACTTCCTTGGGATGTAGCAAAGGGAAACTTGGAAAATGATCGTTAAGAGATGCAAAGTATAGAAGGGGAGGGAAAGGGAAACATGTATTGGTTTCTTCAGACTTACAAGATGTATAGATTGGTGAACCAGCATGAGATGAATAGGGGTATAAAGTACGCTCTTCAGGATTTCGGAGAACCGAAACCTTTGCTTCAGGTGAGGAGGGGGTAGACAAAAAAATAACGATAGCGGGTATAGAAGAGGATTTTTTATTCGGACTGGAGAATCGGAAGGGTCAAACTCAATCTTTGTTTTGAGTACAACTTCCTCCAGGTTCTCGCGCCTAACTTCAGACTGGCTAGTTGAGGCCTCAGCAGAGGGTGTTCGTTTAATATTTTTCTCACGGGTTGGTTCTTCAGTTGGGACCTTAGTATGGACTTGTGCGAATTTTGGTTGGTATTTCTTACCCATTGATGCGGTAGTCGAATTGAGGTATCCTTTCAGTTTTAACAACCTTTCGGGATCGGATATGGGTGTGGTTTGTTGATCGTCTGGGTTCTTTCTGGTATTCTTTCGGTCGAATTCCAGCTTATCTGTGGTGGAGTCTCCAAGTGAAAGATAAAAATAGCCTCAAAACATTATTCAATCTTTTTTCACTATCAAAGAGAGAATCTTACCTTGTCGTTTTCCCAGGGAAAAATAACTTCGCTTCTCCGTCCCCGGCAATGGTGCCAAGAAGATATTGGTCCTGAGAATAAGCTTAAGGCTCAAAGGATAATGTCAGGCATCAAAAAAAATTATGAAGTGTGTTTTTAAAGTGATTTTTCTACCTTAGTTATATAAGAAAAATTCCTTAATTAAATTAACAATTTGACAACATAGAGGTCGTATTTCATGTCTGAGTCAAAATTGTAATATTGAGTGAAGCGAGAAAAAGACACAAAACTGTGAAACAGAACAGGGCATCAATTACTGAAGATTCCTACCTTGTTGCAATAGAAGAAAAGGGATAATGTAACCTTGAATATAGTATAAAGTGCAGGAATCTATACAACAAGCAGGTCTTGATTTACTCACAGTAAATGCAAAGGAAAAATTGCTTACCTAATAAATTACTGATACATATAAGATTGCAGTAGTAGTTGTACTAAATTGAAATCAAACATTTATCAAGGAATATATAACGAAATGTTGAGAAATGGAAAAATAAAGAAACACATAACCCATATTTAACAAAACTTGGAATCTATGTCTGCACTTGTATTAATTCTCTATAAGGAGAGTTTTCTCTGTTACAATTGGCAAGAAGCAGCCTGAAATAAGTCTTCAATCATTATATTTATACAAAATGGTCTCAACCTAATGGTTGGACTTCTCATAATTTAGAAGTAGTAAATATTACAATATGCAAAACTGAAAGGTTCCATTAGCATTTACTCTGTCTCTTCGTCTGTCGGCAGAGACGTTTCTTCTCCTTCTTCTTCAGCTTGGAAATAGCTGGCATCTGATCATGACATGTGTGAGTAGTATGTACAGGTTGTCTTACTTCTTTATATATGTGCTATCTTTCCCATATTCGACACACTGGATACATCTGCTTATGAACTGTACTACCAACCCAGAAGGTTATGTTGCTTCATTTGCTTCAAAAATGTACAGTTTCTTTTCTATATGAGGTAACATATCTTGTATCTTCTTTGACTCTAAATATGTGTCTTGTAGCTTCAAAATGGGATCTACTATCCATTTATTTATTTGGGTAAGGCCAATTTGGTTCATTTGTTGGATGGTTGTTTGGGACTCTTCTTTGCTTGTCTTAGAATTTTGTTGATTCTTCGCTATGTCGATCTTCCCCAGGGCCTTAGGGATACTATCTCCTTAAACATCAAGTATCCATTTGTCTAGTGAAGACAATGCTTCTTCACAAGCTTTATTTACTTCCCTGGCCAATCTTTTCCTTTCGGCTAGATTTGTTTCCCAGGCCTTCAAAATGATGTCGCCACGGGTTTTCTCAGAAAGAGACAATCGAGAAACCTCTCATACATCATCTCTCGGTTTTAGTAAGACATCCTCCTCAAAATTTGTCTGAGCTGCAGTGGCATCTCTTTCCTTAATGTAAATGTTATTTAGGGAGAGGTATACCACCCGGTAACAATTCTGAATGGCTTCTACTTTCATAAAAATATCTAGTTGGGATGATTCCAAATTTTCATGTACTTCTAGTGCTTGAGCTTGGAAAGCTGCCATCTTCACTATGGTACCTTCATCCAAGTCTATTTTGGCTTGCAGTTGCTTGATCAATTATTCATGTTGAGTGGCTAATTCTCTATTTGCCTGTGAATTTTGATATAATTCATCAAGGTTAGTTTTTGAGTTGTTGAATTTGTTGTCTGTCACAGGCTCTGACTTGTTCAAACTCTTTATTCATCTAATTCCTCACCTCTCATTCCACGGTCGTCACCTGGTCTTGCAACTGCCTTACCAACAGATTTCTTCATTTCAGTTGCTCTGCTAGATTTCCCACTGAACATTGATTGGTCGTGGTGAAGGCACCCAATGACCTTCCATTTCCATAGCGAAATATGTATCATCTAGGCCATGTCCATCATACAACATCTTTTTCCTTTTGACTGTTGCACCATATTTTTAATGTGTTTCTCTTTTAACTATGGCCCTCCTCTTCTTGCTGAAAAAGAAGTCCGAAGGAGGCTATTCTTCGGCTGAAATCGGAGTAAGGTCCTCTATAAATATGACTTTAGAATTTGGATTTCCTTGACTTGATTGTAAAGGTGTTAATGACATGATGGGGCTACCTATCTTGGTGGATGGTTGTTTCTCTACTATGTTGGTAGTCGATTTATTTGGTGTGGACAGTGCTTTATCCTGTCCCTTTTTAATCAATACTTCAAATTGAGTTTTTGCTTGATTACCATGTGGATTTAATAATGCGGTATCCACTTTTTGTGTCAAAACTTCAGTTTTCTTCGGATCCTCCCGAATCTCCTGTTCACTGGAACTTCCTGCCTCCAAACCCTGAGTTGAAACTTCCTGTGTAGATGGAGGTGTCTGAGGTTCTCCCTGTAAGACCTTAGGCAAACTACTTCTTCTATGCCTTTGGAAATTGTAGAAACTGGCTAATTGATCTTGAGCCAGAGTTTGGACTCTTCTCAACACTTCCTGGTACGACCTGGCTCCTTGGAATATTTCATCCTGTGGGGAAAATCCATGTACATATCTCTTTAGATTGTATAGATCCAGGTGGGTTTCCACGATCTTCTAGGGATCATGCCTCTTGAACTCAATATTAACCAACTTGGCATCCTCTAGGGATACGTCCTCTACTTTCAAGTGGTCGAAATCTAACAATAAGAACATACCAACCTGAAGGGGGAAGGTTGCCCATACCTTTTTCTGGGCCTCTTTTAAATCTTTATTGATGCCCCCTGTCACAGTTTGATATGCTATGTCTCGGCACACCAACCAATCTGGTAAAAACTTTGGTAAAGCATGTGGGGGAACTAAACACCCAAAAACCCTGATGTAGGAAAAATGTTCCTCAATATATCATTCTGCTATTTTCCCGAGGTTTTCCATGATCCTATCTGAAATCCTGGGAAGTGGGCAACCATAGAGGGCGATATGAATCGGAACCACTACATAATGACAGATTTCATAGAAGAAATCTCATGCTTTATCCTCCCACAGCTTGGAGTGATAGAAATGTATGGGCTCAGCGTTGGTCGGGGTCCAGCTCCATCTCATCAGAGGGAAAGGCGTCATAAAACAAATGGCATCCATAATGTATGCCGACATGTAGAAAGGGGAAAGCTTCCCTTTGGCCTTCATCGACTGATACTCTGTGATTTCCTTGGCCATATTATCTGATAACATCTTGGCCCAGTTGAAAGAAAAACATGCTGCCACTTCATGCATAATTGGTGTCCATGCCAACAAGAAATGAGCATAGTCCTTCCTCCCGAAAAGTATACACAACATCATAGATACATAAATCATATGGGCGTCTAATCATGTTGTGGCATATATTCCATGGGTGTCTGCTCTGAATTTCTCAGGGTGTCCCCACCAGTGCTTGATTAACTCAAGGTAGTTCTTTCCATATTGTGTGCATTCTTCTTTGTCGAAATCCATTAGGAAAGCGGCATTGTAACTATATTTGAAAACTGGGGATAATTTATACATTGCCTGTATATGCTCTGGTCGAAAGGACCCGACATCCACCTTCTGTGAATTGCAGATGCTCCTTGTTGAAATTTCAACGTTCTCCAGGGCCCAACCTATCATGTCGTTATACGGCATGAGCCTCGGATGAGCGGCTATTTTGTGCAACTCTGATTGAGCTATATCCCTGAGCTTTGTCGCATGAGTTTCGGTCACCTCATTGCCCAAATCCTATGTGTAGTTTATCAACTCATGTTGTAGAATATCAAACACATGTGTGCAGGCTTTCATGGTATCTATTGCTCTCAGTGAGGTGTCTGAGAGAACATATGTGTTTGGGTTCATGCTCTCACCAGATCCTTTAGCCATCTTTCGTGGTGCCATGATATTAGTAAGCTCATAGTGTGTTACATGCTACAAGGAAACGTGTAAACTTCTTAGTTTGATAAAACTCATTGTTCTGCGAGAATGGACATAGAATTCAAAATCTAATATATGTATTCACCTTAAGTGTATTGATTTGTGAATACTTTTACTAACGACAGATTCATTTACCTTAATGAGAATATCTAGGCAGCAACCTGCAATCTACATTGAAATCATTTCCGTTGATTCGTAATTAATGCCATTAATATCGGAGGTTCGCGATCGGGGATTTGGATAAAATAGGTTTGAAAATTCTCGAATCGTGATTTTGCGAAAAATCAATTGTGAGATAATCTTATTTAACATATTAATTGATCATGTTTATTATTTAAGTCTTTTCGGGATTTTGAATTTCGGGAGTTTGATAGTTGCTTGTGATAGAATTCCCGAAACCCGAAACCGTGAAGTGATTAATCATCAATTAATTATTTTTTAATTTAAATTAACCCTGCTTAGTGTTCAAGGTATTTCAGAAGTTTGAACTTTGGGAATTTAGAATGTGATAGATGGCTAATATCCGAACTCTGAATGCACAAAGTTATTAATTAACTTTTAATCGGGGTTAGCTTAATTAATTGGGTTTTAACTTTTTGGCATTTACTATTTCGTGTATTGGCAAGTTAACTTTTATTGAACTTTCGATAGGTCATTACCCGTAGTGATGTGTCAAAACTTTAGGAAGATATATGTGTACTATGACTAGGATTTTTCGAACACTTTTTGGGTATCGATACTTTGAAGTTGCGACATGACGAAATGCCCGAAGTGCGAAACTCCGAAGCAACCTCTAGTGGCTTGACATTTTAACAATCGGATGGCTCCAAAAATTCAGGGGAAAAAGGGATCATTCGATCGACGGGGAATTTGATCAATGGTGGGTATCGTGCGTGCCTTAAGACTAAAAGTGAAATTGATTTTAACATTTGAAAACCAACTTCTAAGTTATAATAAAAGGATAAAGTAAAGCTCAAGGCTTAGAATTTATACGTGTTCCAACACCTGGGATAACTACTATGCTCTTCTCGGGGATGGCACTTAAGGATGCCTATGGTTGGGTGGAAATGAAAGAGCATTTCCTGTGGAAAAACGAGCAGTCCCATAATTATGTTTTGTAATTTTTTCTTGGTTAATCTTCTTGAGATCCTAGTTATTCACTGCAATTGTGAACTAGTCTAGTATTCAGAAATTCAATCGTTAGTACAATTTTTTGCTCAACAAGTATGAGTGTTGTACCGATATCTTCAGTGCTCTATCCTCTTAATGCATTTGATGTTGGTTTTATTGATGGTTCTATTACCCACTTCAAAGTGAATTTTTTATAATACTAGATATGTGGCTCTGATTTAGCATTGCACTTTACTAAAGTTCTTGTAGAGTCATTGTCCCTTGCAAAGAAGTTTGTGGCATGAGGTTTTCATATTTAAATTATTTTTGTCCAAAGAGATCGATTTCCTCTTTCAATGCAAGAAAATGAATTGTTTTCTCTCAATTATGTGTAGAGATGAACTAGATTTCTATAGATCAAAGGATCAAACTGCAAACATTTTTCAATGACCTTACACCAAACTAAGCTTACGAAGTTTAAAGGTATAGTGGATTAAAGGAAGTTTTCATTGTTTTCTCCTTTTATTGCAATGGAGTAGCATTTTGCACTATCATCATCTAGTGTGTCTCTTTTGCCGAAGTAAATATTATGAGGGGATGTTAGATATAATGTTTACATGGGATTTTATTACTTTGTTTAGTGAGTCTTTTTTCCCAATTAAGTATTGTGCGGCGATGTTAGATATAATGTTTACATAGGATTTTATTACTTTGTTTAGAAATTACTATTGGATGTGCATGTTTATACCACAGTTACGCATGTTAACTTTGGGAGGCCTTAAAGGCATAGCGAGAAAGGAGGGTCAAAACACATTGAAAAAGGATGGCCTTTATAGAATAAAAGGATCCCTCCTATGAAGGTGCAAGGGACAACCAACGTTGCATCTAACCAATTGCAAGAAAGAAAGACGTTGTACCTCAAGTCTCCTTAGAGCATGAAAAATTGGTTGTCCACAGTCTTAAGGCCAAGAATTAAAGGGTGGCAACCTTTGGGGATGGAAACCTTTGGGGACTTGAAAGCTCCAATGTTAAGACATAGATTAATTAAAAAAAAAAAAAAAAATCGAAGTGAAAATCTCTAGTGTTAAAACGGGACTAGACTTAAAATAATCAAAGTTAAAATTGATCTATGGTGGTTTTAATGTGTGTGTGTGTGTGTGTGTGTGTGTGTGTGTGTGTGTGTGAGAGAGAGAGAGAGAGAGAGAGAGAGAGAGAGAGAGAGAGAGAGAGATTATTGCCTCCTTTGCAGTGTTGATTAATGGATCAACATCAAATTTATTTAAGTATTCAAGGAGCTAAAGCAGGGCTTCCCACTCTCACCCTATCTCTTTTGACAGGTCAACTATGGGAAAAACTACAACTCCACACTTGATTAATTCATTAACATGAAGCTCAATAAATATACAAATGGATGATTGTTGGTCTTCCCCAACGAGTGACTCTTCCTATCACCTACAACTCTTCATATTTACAATAATTTTACATAAGTAACGCAATCCCAACGATTACATGTCTAACATTCCCCCCTTTAATCCGAAGGGATGTTTGTGAATCCAAGCATCAGTCTGACCTTTTCAATTTTTTCTTGTCCAAGCGATTTGGTGAAGATGTCTGCAATTTGCTCATTTGTTGAACAATGTCTCAAGTGAATATTTTTCCCTCTACATGATATCGAATCAAGTGATACTTTATGTCGATGTGCTTAGTTAGATCATGGAATCTAGAATTCTTGGCCAACTTGATTGCAAAAGTATTATCAACTAGAAGAGGAGTAGAATTCACTTGTTTCTCCTGTAAAGATTCAAGTATTTCCTTGAGCCACTCAATCTCCTTTGTTCCTTTTGCATCTGCCACATATTTTGTCTTTGTTGTGGAATCTATTGAAACTAATTGTTTGTGTGATCTTCAGGAGACAGTTGATGATCCAAGACTCCTGAGATAACCTGAACTTGGCACTCCATTTTGTTTATCCCAACAAAGTCTGAAACAAAATATCTAATTAGGTTGAATGCATTCCCCTTAGAGTACTTGAGTATCAAATCTTGAGTTCCCTTCAAGTATTTTAGAACTCTTTTTGCAACAAACCAATGTCCTTCACAAAGTTTTTGCATGAACGTGGAAAGAATTCCAACAACAAATGAAATATATGGTCCGGTGGTGGTAAGGTAGATGAGACTTCCCACAAGTTGCCTGTACTTTATTGCATCCTCAAATTCATTCCCTTCATTTGATGTGAGCTTCAAATTCTATTCCATTGGAGTGGAAACAGGATTACACTCAGTCAAGACTTGTTCAACAATTCTCCAACATACTTCGTTTGGGAGATGAATACGTACTTTGGACTTTGACTCACTTCAATGCCCAAATAGTAGTCATCTCAAAGACTTTCTTCAACTCTTTTTTTATGGATGCAATATAGCTTTCAGTGTTCCCTACTATCAACAAATCATCTACTAATATTACAAGATATACAACAATTTTGCCAATTTTCTTGACAAACAGAGTTGCATCATCAAGATTGTAGTGCTAGAAATTCAATTTCAGAAGATGCTCAGTTAGCTTTTCATAGCTAGCTCGTTGTGCCTAATTTCGGCCATACAAGGATTTGATGAGCTTGCATACTTATTGTACTTGTCCCTTCACAATGAAACCTTATGGCTGAGACATGAAAATATTCACTTTCAAGTCTCCATTCAAGAAAACAGTATTCATAACCATTTGATGAAGTTTTCATCCTATTACCAACCAAACTAGCAGCCCATCAAGGTACTCAAGGCACTAGGGTGGTACCACAGAGGTAGATTTCCAAATGTCACCACATCATCTACTCGTTTCCTGTTTTAGCCAAACTCCTACGCTAATGGACTATGGAGGCTTCCATAAACAACACTTCACCACAAGGATCAGTGGACCAGTGCCTATGATAAACACTAGGTGAAGGTAAGAGTTAATTATTTAAATAACCATTGTCGGTTTATGATAAACTTAGACCAACAAGCTAAACTCACCCAAATATCAAGAAATATGACACTAAACAAATAGAAAATGATTACGTAGATATCCTTACCACTTTACTGAAATATTTGCTTGGTGGAAATTATAATAGGTGGTTGGAAATGGAGTGTTTCATTGTTGTTTAAAGATATCGAATCTACAAAATGGCAACAAAACGCAAAAAACAACAAAGAGGATGACTTTTCTAGCCCCCCCACAAGTGTAGAAACACTATAGATCAGTAGATATGTGGGTTGGGAGGTTAAGGCAACAAGTTATAAATGTTTATTTATGCCATAGAGCCTTGGATCTACAACAAAATGTGATTTCCAACACGTTGGAAATGACAATGCAGATTTGGGGTTCAAATCCCCCCAAGATTAAAACCCAGAGATAAATTCTAACCAACAAGGGCACTTGTTGGGGCTGAAATTTAGTTGATCTAACCATAAATAAATGATGATATCTGATTAAAAACAATTATGGAAATGAGCTAACAGGTTTGTGGGATGTTTTAACTTCCCAAAGCGCCCTTTATGAGAGAGAAAAGTGGAAGTATAATTGTTATAAGTTGGTTGTAATAACGCAGATCTGCACACTTTCTCAACTAAAACCCTTGTAAAATACAATGTTAGAAGCACAAATTCCAAGGGAAAACTTATCTTTGGGGTAGAGAAATTTTCTAAAGCAAAATCCCCAATAGATTTACTAGCTTGAAAGATAAAAATTGAAATGCAAATCTAGGGTAAGATGTTTTTGTGTTTTTAATATTTTATAAAAGCAAAAATGAAAAGAGATTTTGGATTTTTCAATGATGATGGTTGAAGAAAGTGAGTTTTGTACCTTTTTTACATTTTTATTACCTCTTGTTTTGAGAAGTCACGACCACAACTTGTCTTAAGTCAGCTTTGGAAGATGCCTAGATATTGGGTTTGGAGTCGAAGGACTAATCGCCCTCAATTCTATTTAGAAGATGATTGTTCTTGAGTTTGCTAGGAAATCTCCTTGAAGGATGGTTTCCAAACCAAGGGATCAACTTTGGTGACAGTGAGAACCAACCGTGGTTGAAGATACTTCCAAGGAAGTTTGTCCAACACTTGGGTTTGAACCACTAACACCAACAAAGAAAGAGGAAGAGACGAGGAGTCCAGTTCCCTTCTTCCATGTGGCTAGGTAGCCCCTCAATGGATTGATCCAATTGATTATTGCAAATCCCACTAGCAATCTTGATACAAAGCACAAAAACTCTTAACCAAGAAACACAAGCATAGTGAAAATCGATCCACGAGACTAAAGAGATGAAAGATCAAAAATATGACATTATGATCTCACAATTTTTCAACAACTTGAATGAGAGGAGAGGCTAGTCTTAGACATTTTTTCATTAAATAGGTAGTTTGGCCCTCTCACATAAAATAATATTTTTGATTAGTCATCCACATGTTGGAGACTAAACCATTTACAATAAAATGATTTTAATCAATTTTTCCCATTAAAAATCTATCTAGTCACTAAGAGGTTTGACTTGACCAAGGGGAAGCAACTAGTTAGATATAATAATTCTCAACAATTAAGAAATGAACTGATTTGACTTAGACATCCTATAGCTGCAAGAATGTTCCACGGTTCTATGTTGACCTTCACTACTCCAATGTTTCACTCAATTGACCCCAACGCCCAACTTCTTTATCTCACGACTGCTAGGATTTAACGGCTGGGTGATGTGGCCATTCCTTTAGAAAATGGCAGCTTGCTTGAATGGAGAACAATTCACTTGATAAAGGTCGATTTAATTACTCTATCATGTAGTCTAAACGTTCAAATTTTTGGAGTTTTTATGGGCATACTTTCTGATTAATTTTACCCGAACTCCGGTCAAAAATTATTTTAACTCTAGATTTGAATGATTGAGTCTGTATAATTCAAATGTACAGATAGTCATTCAAAAATGCGATTTAAACAATAAAAAATATTGATTTCACCAAAATCTAATTCACCGGATTCTAATGAAAAATTTTAAAAAATCGAATGTTTAGACAATGTGTTACTCATGTCATGATTTTACCCACACATTGATTTAGCCAACGACAAACCACAAAATTAGTGGGCGATTCCTTTAATTTGTATGCCACGACTCGCTTTGGCTTGGATAAATTGGGTAACGGTTGGCACAAGGGGTGGCGGTTCTTTTTTCATAACCCACGATTTGATTAAATGCTCACCGGTCCATTCATGCTTTGAATGCAAGTCGTACCTTTACCCTTTTGAATAAATAAAGGGGTTAGACTTTATTTTATTACTCACATATGAGTCATCGCATAAAACAAAAAGGGGCGGATCCTTTGATTTTCCACGGCTTTTTACTATATGGTGGCTCTCTTTTAATATATGATGACATTAATATATTTTAAAATTAACAAGAGCCTTTAAAGTTTGAAAAGAGGGCTTTATGTAATGTTTGACTTATCCCACGGCCCCTCTTATGTACCATGCGCCCCCTTCTTGTATGCACCCTTTATGTAATGTTTGACTTATCCCACGGCCCCTCTTATGTACCATGCGCCCCCTTCTTGTATGCACCCTCTTTTGTGGGTTAAAACACATCTTAGTAGCATAATATAAGAGTTTCTTGCCTTTGTCCATGGTTAGAGTGTAAAGGGGTGAATCTTTCATTAAATTAATCTTTAATATGTTTTTTTTAATTGCCTTTTTAGCCTCGCTTTGTAGAAACTGAAACCACGTAAACTTTTTTGGATGGATAAATTACGGCACATGGGTTTTGTTTGAAGCATGATTTGTTTGTATTTTGTTGTTGAGTTTATCTTTGCATGTCAATGATTGGCCCTTTTTTTCACGTTTATCCCGAAAACATACCCACATGATTTTTTGGCAATTGATTTTCTCTTATAACTTGGTCTTTTTCAAAAAAATTGATGTGGCATGTCGAGTACAAATCATGAAGGTCAATCTGAGCCCATGTTATATTTTCGGCCCCTAGAACCCGTGCATCAAGATTTGTGCATTGCCTCAAAAGTTATGAGATGATGAAATTTTGTGAGACTGCCATGTTGAGAACTAAAACTGATAAATGCACCATGACCAAGAGATGCATATGCAGACTCTATAAGACAATGATCGTGTGGGCAATGACATAGGTACGCACGACCATGGGTGAACAAGCCCTACAGTGCGTGATCACCCATACAATAGAAAGATGGCTCTATGAAACCATGTATCTTAATAGGTTCACCTCAAGTCCCCCAATATTTTCTAGTACGAAAGGAAGTGGGGATGAAGTCTAGAAAGACAGATCGTGGCCGACTAAAAATTCTAAGAGTCCATAATACATAATCCTCCACATGACCTACAAGGATTTGACTTTCATCCTTGGGCTTACAATGGTGTAACCAGATGAAAAATGTAGGGTACCTCCTGAAGAGGTAACACATCCATTTTGTGCTTCCATGAAAAATAAAGTATGGATGGTAGCCCATTTTGTTGTGAGGGAAAAAGTCTTCTCATAACCAACACCTTATTTCTGTGAAAATCCTTTTGCCACGAGCCTTGCTTTGTGCTTGTTAAGTGAGCCATCTGATTTGTACTTGTCCTTGAATACCCACTTGCAATTGATTGGTTTGGTTCCAAATGGAGAGTCCACCAACTTCCACGTCCATAGCCTCACCAAAGGAATGTCGCCAGACCACATTTCATAAGGAGTCTTGTTTTTCAGGAGCATGAGATGGATACTTATTTTTCACATAAACTACACATAGAACAACATCAACCCAAAACATCAATTTTACATTCTTGAAAACCATCATAGAACGAACCATATTTAGGAGTGGTTCATTCTTTTAGCTACACTATTTTGTTGAGCATTGTATGGAACTGTGGTTTGATACATGATCCCATGTTGGCGAAGGTAGATTTCAACTTCATTAGATGTATATTCTCTTCCATTATCAATAGGAAGAAAGTCAATACGAGATTGAGCTTCATTTTGAATCCATACATGAAAATTTTTAAAAGTTTCAAAAGCTTGTGATTTTTCTTTCAGTAATTACACCCAACACATCCTAGTGTAATCATCAATAAAAGTCACGATATATGTATTTCCATTTGCAGAAGGAATAGGCATAGGGCCACACAAATCAAAATGTATTAGTTCAAGTTTTCTACATGCTCTGGAAATAGAATCATGAAATGGTTGGTTGTTATGCTTTCCAAGGATACAAGCATCGCATTGCTTCAACTTCCTAGGAATAGTAGAAAAACCAGAAACACCATTATTTCTCAACAAACGAAGATTGTCATAATTAATATGACCAAATATAGCATGCCACAAAAGACTGTTTATGTTTTAGTAGTTGCGGGAAGTATTTCCTCTTGGACAACTTTTCTTAGAGAAGAATAAGATTTCAAGAAGTCAAAGGAAGACCATTGAATAATTGAAAAACACCCCAGAAAAGAATACAGTCAAATAGAAGAACACATAAGAGAAGTCAGCCTACATAAATAATAAAGTAAATTTGAAGACCTAGAATAAGAAGTTGGCCCCGGACAAGCGCTCGGATTAGTATAAATACAAGTATGGGTCAGTTCATTTGTACAGTCAGACAATTCTCCTTCTAGAGTGTGCACTAGGCAGTTGTTGTTGCAGTTGCAATAGTTTTGTTGTTTCTGGTTTCTGGTTCTCTTGGGGAGTGTGCCCCACTTGGGGAAGGATATTCTTGGTGGTTCTTTATGATCTATCTTGTGTGCTTCTCTAGAAAAGTTTCGCTAAGGTTGTGTGGTGTTTTCCAGTTGCTTCGTGCCAGTTGTAGTTGCAGTTACAGTTGCAGTAGAATTTGCAATTGCAAATGCAGTTACTAGTTGTGTCAGTTTTGTGGTGCTCTATCTTGCTCTAGTGATGCGCCTATCTTGTGCTAGTTTTGTGGTGATGCTCAGTTGTCTACCCTTGCTAGGGTTTGAAAAGAAGAAGATAAGTATGTGTTATCAGGGTTTCTTCATTGTTGGTTTGCTCTTGTGAATAGAGTTTTTTCATGGTTGTTTTGGAATATTGGAAAGATTCTCTCTAAGAAAAGTTGGTTGGGTTTTTCCCCCATTTAGGGTTTTCCTAGGATAAATATTTGCGTCCTCTTGTGCTTGTTTATTTGTTGCTTATATATTTCAGTATACGGTTATTAATTGTTAAAAGAAGATAAAAATGCTATGGTAAATCTATTGTTAATGAAACTAATGAAAATCTAACATGGTATCAGAGCATGTTTCCTTCAAAACAATTTAATCACTGGAAGGAAGATTGTGAGATTTTCCACATTACTAAGATTTGTTGTTGCACATGCAATTTGTCATAGAATTCCCGAAACCCAAAACCGTGAAATGATTAATCATCAATTAATTATTTTTTAATTTAAATTAACCTTGCTTAGTGTTCAAGGTATTTCAGAAGTTCGAATTTTGGGAACTCCGAATGCGCAAAGTTATTAGTTAACTTTTAATCGGGGTTAGCTTAATTAATTGGGTTTTAACTTTTTGGCATTTACTGTTTCGTGTATTGGCAAGTTAACTTTTATTAAACTTTCGATAGGTCATTACCTGTAGTGATGTTTCAAAACTTTAGGAAGATATATGTGTACTATGACTAGGATTTTTCAAACACTTTTCGGGTATCGATACTTTGAAGTTGCGACATGATGAAACGCCCGAAGCGCGAAACTCCGAAGCAACCTCTAGTGGCTTGACTTTTTAACAATCAAGTGGCTCCAAAAATTCAGGGGAAAAAGGGATCATTCGATCGACGGGGAATTTGATCAACGGTGGGTATCATGCGTGCCTTAAGACTAAAAGTGAAATTGATTTTAACATTTGAAAACCGACTTCTAAGTTATAATAAAAGGATAAAGTAAAGCTCAAGGCTTAGAATTTATACGTGTTCCAACACCTGGGATAACTACTATGCTATGCTCGGGGATGGCACTTAAGGATGCCTACGGTTGGGTGGAAATGAAAGAGCATTTCCTATGGAAAAACGAGCAGTCCCATAAATATGTTTTGTAATTTGTTCTTGGTTAATCTTCTTGAGATCCTGGTTATTCACTCCAATTGTGAGCTAGTCTAGTATTCAGAAATTCAACCGTTAGTACAGTTTTTTGCTCAACAAGTATGAGTGTTGTACCGATATCTTCAGTGCTCTATCCTCTTAATGCATTTGATGTTGGTTTTATTGATGGTTCTATTACCCACTTCAAAGTGAATTTTTTATAATACTAGATATGTGGCTCTGATTTAGCATTGCACTTTACTAAAGTTCTTGTAGAGTCATTGTCCCTTCCAAAGAAGTTTGTGGCATGAGGTTTTCGTATTTAAAGTATTTTTGTCCAAAGAGATCGATTTCCTCTTTCAACGCAAGAAAATGAATTGTTTTCTCTCAATTATGTATAGAGATGAACTAGATTTCTATAGATCAAAGGATCAAACTACAAACATTTTTCAATGACCTTACACCAAACTAAGCTTACGAAGTTTAAAGGTATAGTGGATTGAAGGAAGTTTTCATTGTTTTCTCCTTTTTTTGCAATGGAGTAGCATTTTGCACTACCATCATCTAGTGTGTCTCTTTTGCCGAAGTAAATATTATGAGGAGATGTTAGATATAATGTTTACATGGGATTTTATTACTTTGTCTAGTGAGTCTTTTTTCCCAATTAAGTATTGTGCGACGATGTTAGATATAATGTTTACATAGGATTTTATTACTTTGTTTAGAAATTACTATTGGATGTTCATGTTTATACCACAGTTACGCATGTTAACTTTGGGAGGCCTTAAAGGCATAGTGAGAAAGGAGGGTCAAAACACATTGAAAAAGGATGGCCTTTATAGAATAAAAGGATCCCTCCTATGAAGGTGCAAGGGACAACCAACGTTGCATCTAACCAATTGCAAGAAAGAAAGACATTGTACCTCAAGTCTCCTTAGAGCATGAAAAATTGGTTGTCCATAGTCTTAAGGCCAAGAATTAAAGGGTGGCAACCTTTGGGGATAGAAACCTTTGGGGACTTGAAAGCTCCAATGTTAAGACATAGATTAATTAAAAAAAAAAAAATCGAAGTGAAAATCTCTAGTGTTAAAACAGGACTAGACTTAAAATAATCAGAGTTAAAATTGATCTATGGTGATTTTAATGTGTGTGTGTGTGTGTGTGTGTGTGTGTGTGTGTGTCTGTGTGATTATTGCCTCCTTTGCAGTGTTGATTAATGGATCAACATCAAATTTCTTTAAGTATTCAAGGAGCTAAAGCAGGGCTTCCCACTCTTACTCTATCTCTTTTGACAGGTCAACTATGGGCAAAACTACAACTCCACACTTGATTAATTCATTAACATGAAGCTCAATAAATATACAAATGGATGATTGTTGGTCTTCCCCAATGAGTGACTCTTCCTATCACCTACAACTCTTCATATTTACAATAATTTTACATAAGTAATGCAATCCCAACAATTACATGTCTAACATTCCCCCCTTTAATCCAAAGGGATGTTTGTGAATCCAAGTATCAGTCTGACCTTTTCAATTTTTTCTTGTCCAGGCGATTTGGTGAAGATGTCCGCAATTTGCTCATTTGTTGAACAATGTCTCAAGTGAATATTTTTTGCCTCTACATCATATCAAATCAAGTGATACTTTATGTTGATGTGCTTAGTTAGATCATGGAATATAGAATTCTTGGCCAACTTGATTGCAAAAGTATTATCAACTAGAAGAGGAGTAGAATTCACTTGTTTCTCCTATAAAGATTCAAGTATTTCCTTGAGCCACTCAATCTCCTTTGTTCCTTTTGCAACTACCACATATTTTGTCTTTGTTGTGGAATCTATTGAAACTAATTGTTTGTGTGATCTTCAGGAGACAGCTGATGATCCAAGACTCCTGAGATAACCTGAACTTGGCACTCCATTTTGTTTATCCCAACAAAGTCTGAAACAGAATATCTAATTAGGTTGAATCCATTCGCCTTAGAGTACTTGAGTATCAAATCTTGAGTTCCCTTCAAGTATTTTAGAACTCTTTTTGCAACAAACCAATGTCCTTCACAAATTTTTTGCATGAACGTGGAAAGAATTCCAACAACAAATGAAATATTTGGTTCGGTGGTGGTAAGGTAGATGAGACTTCCCACAAGTTGTATGTACTTTATTGCATCTTCAAATTCATTCCCTTCATTTGATGTGAGCTTCAAATTCTATTCCATTGGACTGGAAATAGGATTACACTCAGTCAAGACATGTTCAACAATTCTCCAACATACTTCTTTTGGGAGATGAATACGTACTTTGGACTTTGACTCACTTCAATGCCCAAATAGTAGTCATCTCGAAGCCTTTCTTCAACTCTTTTTTTATGGATGCAATATAGCTTTCAGTGTTCCCTACTATCAACAAATCATCTACTAATATTACAAGATATACAACAATTTTGCCAATTTTCTTGACAAACAGAGTTGCATCATCAAGATTGTAGTGCTAGAAATTCAATTTCAGAAGATGCTCAGTTAGCTTTTCATAGCTAGCTCGTTGTGCCTATTTTCGGCCATACAAGGATTTGATGAGATTGCATACTTATTGTACTTGTCCTTTCACAATGAAACCTTATGGCTGAGACATCAAAATATTCGCTTTCAAGTCTCCATTCAAGAAAACAGTATTCATAACCATATGATGAAGTTTTCATCCTATTACCAACCAAACTAGCAGCCCGTCAAGGTCCTCGAGTCGCTAGGGTGGCACCGCAGAGGTAGGTTTCCAAATGTCACCACATCATCTGCTAGTTTCCTGTTTTAGCCAAACTCCTACGCTAATGGACTATGGGAGGCTTCCATAAACAACACTTCACCACAAGGATCAGTAGACCAGTGCCTATGATAAACACTAGGTGAAGGTAAGAGTTAATTATTTAAATAACCATTGTCAGTTTATGATAAACTTAGACCAACAAGCTAAACTCACCCAAATATCAAGAAATATGACACTAAACAAATAGAAAATGATTACGTAGATATCCTTACCACTTTACCGAAATATTTGCTTGGTGGAAATTATAATAGCTGGTTGGAAATGGAGTGTTTCATTGTTGTTTAAAGATATCGAATCTACAAAATGGCAACAAAATGCAGAAAACAACAAAGAGGATGACTTTTCTAGGCCCCCCACAAGTGTAGAAACACTATAGATCAGGAGATATGTGGGTTGGGAGGTTAAGGCAACAAGTTATAAATGTTTATTTATGCCATAGAGCCTTGGATCTACAACAAAATGTGATTTCCAACACGTTGGAAATGACAATGCAGATTTGGCGTTCAAATCCCCCCAAGATCAAAACCCAGAGATAAATTCCAA
>ML778923.1:502769-535667 GCA_009831015.1 Picea engelmannii | reverse complement strand
CGGTGGAGTTGTTGAGATCAGTCTCCAAGTGGGAGATTGTTGGTTGTGGAGCCTGATTATCTTCCTGATTCAGAGGTCCTTGCTTTCAGTCGTGTCTATACCCCATGAAGTATTTACACCCCAGAAGTATGTACACTCTTCCACGCGGGGGAGTGCAGAGGGGGGGTACCCCCTCTGCGGGGTCGGGGGGGTCTGGGGGCAAGCGGGCCCCCAGCAGGGGTTCAGGGGCAGTGTCCCCCAATGGGGGTTCGGGGGCGAAGCCCCCGAAGCAAAAATTGCCTTATAAAATTATATTGTAATTTCATTGTAAATCTGGACCGTTCATTATAAGGTCGCAGATCTAACGGTAGAGATTATGTTAGGGTTTTTTTCCCTAGAAGGAAACCCTCTTTTATAGGGGAAATGTATTGCAGCTATGTACGAGCATGAATATTGTATTCTGAGAGAGGAGACTGTGAGAGAAAGAAGAGGAAGTTACAGCGAGTTTTGTTGTAGGTTGCATCCCTTCATTTGCTGGATAATAATAAAGGAAGGACCTGGCAATTTCTCTGGTGGACATAGCCCACACTGGGTGAACCACGTAAATCTGTGTCTCTCTTGTATTGTGTGTCTTCTGTGTTTTTGTTTCTGCATTTGTTTTATTTTATTGCTCCGCGGTCCTGTTTTTCTAACAGAATTGATGAGCCATGTCATGAGGAGGAGTAGATGGCTCCACCAGTGGTGAGGCATGCGACCCCAGCAAGTACTAGATCAGATGGAGATAGAGTTCATAGGGAGTCAACCCTCAGGATCTAGTAGGGAGGAGTAGCCTCCCCACGACAATTCATAGGATATCAGACTTCAGAGGATGTCATCACATGTAGAGGGAGAAAATGGCTCCGGAGATTATATAGACTCAGAGGGAGCATGTAAACTCAAAGTGAGTTTGATCTCAGAGAGATTTAGTGGCTTAGAGACTTTCATTCAGGAAGTATTCCTCCCCATATTCAAATGGAAGAGAGACAGACGTCTTCCGGGACTGTCAGACAGATGCCATGAGTTGAGGAGACTATATTGTAGCTTCATAGACTTCTAGAATATGTGAGATATCCTAGGAGTATTCCCTTGTTTCAATAGACTTTTCTACAGTGACAAAGGAGGCAGCCAGTCAGAAGGACTGGGATATGCATTTTTCCTCAGCTCCAGAGAGAGAAAGAGACCAAAGATGTTTTTCTTTCTATGTGGCACTGATGGGGAAGATCATTGATTTAGAACCTTCAACTTATGAGGAAGATGATAAGAAGAAAGTGTGTGGAAGGATGCAATGATGGAAGAGTATCAATCCATCGTGAAGAATGATGTGTGGAAAGTGGCTCCGACACCAATAGGGAATTCAATGGTTTCTTCCAAGTTGATCTACAAGATCAAGCATGTTGCAGATAGTAGCATAGAGAAGTACAAAGTAATATTTGTGGGTAGAGGATTCTCCCAGAAAGAGGGAGAATACTATGATAAGACACTTGCTCCAATAGCCACAAGATACATGATAAGGAGTCTCATGTCTACAAATTGAAGAAAGGTTTGTACAGGCTTAAGTAGGCACCCAGGGCAAGATATGTTAGACGGTTATTTTGATGAGCTTGGGGATGGTTTCCCCTTGATATTGGATGACCTGTTTCTTACAGGGGATGAGAATCTCACAGATGGGTGCAAGAGGGAACTCACTTTAAAGTTCAAAATGAAGGATCTAGATTTGATGGGATTAGAGGTGTGACAAAGATGAGATTTTCCTTAGCCAAGGAAAATATACAGTTGAGATCCTGCAAAGATTCGGGATGATGGACTGTGAGTCCATGGTCACACCTATGGTTATGAATCTGAAGCTCTTAAGTGATTCATCTTTATATTTGGTGGATCCCACGATGTAAAGATAGTTGATTGGATCCTTGATGTACCCAGTTAACACCAGGTTGGACATATGTTTTGAAGTGAACACTTTGAGTCAGTACATGGTTGAGGTTAGACATGTACATTGGATAGCAGCAAAACATGTGTTGAGGTACCTACATGGTACGGTTGGATATAGATTGAGATATGTCTCGGATGGAGATGTGAAGTTGTAGGGTTATACAGACTCTGAATAGGCAGGGAGTGTAGTGGACCAGAAAAGCACATATGTATGATTCTTCAGTTTGGGTTACGTTAGCTCCCAAAAATTACTAGCCATTTTTAGTCTTTTGAGTCTTCATTTCTTTGAGTCATTCAGCAAATTAGGTTTTATTGAGTTGTAGTCATTAAAAATCTTGGTCTTGTCAAATAAAAAGATAGGTGACTAAGTGGTCATATTTGGTGGTTGTCCTAAGTCTTAGTCAAGTCATTCATGTTTTAAAAGGTCAATAAAAAGTTATAGAGGTCACTTATGTTCCATTATGACCCATCATTACAATTCAAAATCCAAATTGGAGTGTATTTTGTAATAAATCAACATCATGACAAGTTGTCAGCACAAAGCACTGATTTTACACTATGTGTGTTGACAACTCATGAGGATGCCATGTTTTGTGATTTGAGGTTTTTTCAAGTGGAAGAAGTACATCAAGAATATTCCTAGAGGCTCTTAGGTTACCATCAAGCTTTGAAATTCTCTTCTAAAGCTGCAGTTTTCCATCAAAGAAGAATTACTAAGGTTTGCTTGGAAATAGAGAAAGTTTTGTCCTTTAGGGTTTTTCTCTTATTTTCTTTGTGCATAAGCATTTGAAGCAGGTACTCAGTTATCCAATGAATCCAAAGAAGGATTTTTATACAATATGGCATATTGTCAAGATATCCCTCAGAAGTGCAGATCATTTGTAGAGAAGCATGGCACAACAAAAGGAATTTATTAGGGTTCTTGTATGCAGCAACAAGGAAGGCATGTATTTTGTTTAGGTCCTCTAACGGTGAATGATTTGACATAGTTCGGAGAAGATAATTATGATAGCAGCATGGAGGAAGTCTTTTGTTAGAGAAGTTGAAGACCATAGACCTTAGCAAGCACTAAAGTACAGCAGAAATGTATATCACAGAAATACTTTGTTTTAGGGTTTGTGTTGATGGATTGGACAAAGGGAGATTATGTATACAAACTCAGAATTTTTGTAAGTGTTCTTCAGAGTACAGGGTATTCACTTTTCAAGCAGGAAATCCAAAGGCATTGAGCACTTGTCTATAGCATTGGAAATATGACACTTTAGTTTTGCAAAATGAAGTATGAGGAAGCCTAAATGATAAAAATTGAGGTTCTCAGATCTACACAGATTATCATATGAATTATCAGGTCTAAAGAGACCACTTCCAGCCTTCAGTTCATCTTCAAAGTCATTTATTCATGCACAAAGGTCAAAAAATCCATCTACAGCTAGTTTCTAGCGCAAAGCAGTTTTTTCTTGTGTATTGTGTTGCAAACTCTCCATACTTCACTAATTTTGGTCAAAAAGTCTAAGTTCGACCTGGATTGAGTATTTTTAGGGGCAGATGATGATTATTCCTTAAATATATCATCAAATATCATCCATGGGTGCAGGTGTCACTTCATTTCATCAATGGAAACATTCTAGGGATCAAATCCTAGATCGTAGGAATGTGACTAGATTTTGGAAATATGTGTTTTCATGTTTTAGTCATCGTTTTTGGATATAGATTTCGATAAGATGGAAATTTATTTTTGGAAAGTGAGAGAGGTTTTTCACAAGAACGAGCTCCTCTTAAAAAACCTCTCTCATTTTTCCAATATCTGTTAGTATTTGGGAGATATGGGTGAATCTTTGAGAGGAATATTTCCATAAATTGTATACTCTGTTTTTGCTAGCCACCTCACAAATTCGGATTTGAGTTGGATCTCTTCAACCAACTAAAGATAGGTGAAGAGGTTATGAGATCCATCTATTTTTGATCTGGATGAGCATGTAATATCTATATAAATAGGATCAAAGGGAGGATCTAGCAGGTTGGAGATTGAAGACTCTATTGTACTCTTTACTATAAAACACTTTGATATGTTTTGGAATGATAAAGCTCCCTCACTTATATTGCTCAGATCCCTCTCTCTTTCTTTTCATGTACTTGTGATTTGAATATTATGTTCAGTTATTTTTTTATTTAATTATTGATGATTGTCATATTATCTCTACATTAATAAACAAAGGATCACAGACCTTTTGCTAGTTATATTCAACCTTTTACATGTGTTTTAAATGTATTTAATGTTGTTGATATAGTTAGCCTTTCTCCATCCACCTAATTATATAAACCCTCTGATCAATAGCTTTTGAAGGCCTTATTTTGTCTAGATATGTTCAAATTACCTTGAGTGAAGGAATGAGTATGGGAGTTATTCATCTTTGATCCAATTTTCAAATACATCATTAAGCATTTTGATTAAGTTACCAAGCTGTCTTGATCTGCAACCTAAAGAGACTCCTGGAGTGATAACAAGATCAAGTAAGATCCCATGGTTAAGAAGGAAGTAGGTGTTAGTGGCACTCAGTACAGCAAAGGCAAAGTATATTGCAGCCAATGTTGCAATCTGTGAAGCAGTTTGGCTTTGGAAGTTGTTTGCAGGGTTATTTGATCTAGAGTTGGAGCCAACTTTGATATATTGTGATAATCAAATTTGCGTGAAGATTTCATAGAATCATGTCTTTCATGACAAGTCAAAGAATATAGAGATCAAATACTACTACATCTGAGACATGGTGCATAGAGAAACTGTTGAGCTCCGTTACATATCCACTCAGGAGAAGATAGTAGACATTCTCACCAAGCCTTTGTCTAGAGTGAAGTATGAGTACTTCATAGACAAGCTTGGTATGATGCGGAATATCCACCCTCATTGAGAGGGAGGCTTGATGTTTCTCCTCTATCCAGATTTTCCCTTTGGCCAAGGGTTTCCCAGATCAGTCATGTGAGGTGACTGAGGGAGTAATGTATAGTTGGGTATAGTTGGTTACATATCTTTCCTACGCCATGTGAGGTGGCTAGGTATGAATAAGATATGTATCAATTATTTCCTACGCGATATCAGGTGGATAGGTGTGAATAATACTTACACAATATCCTTTCCTACGCCATGTAAGGTGGCTAAGTGTGAATGGGGTTATGGTCGTAGTATTTCCTAAACAATGTGAGGTGGTTAGGTGCGAATAAGACTACTTAGAGAGGAGAAACATCATAGCTCAGTACAAGTATTTCCTATGACATGTGAGGTGGCTAGGTGTGAATACGACTTGTGGCAAGTCTTGCCTACGCAATGCAAGGTGGCTAGGTGTGGATAAGACTTGGACCATGGGATATATTTTCCTAAGCCATACGAGGTGGCTAGGTGTGAATGGGGCTATGGAGACAGTCTTTCCCATACCATGCGAGGTGGATGGGTGTGAATAAGACTACAAGAAAAGAAGAAGGAACATCACAGCACAGTCGGGAGGACTATGGCAGTAGTTGTGTACTATTGGACTACGACAGTAGTTGTGTATTATTGGACAGTATGGGTAGTTGTGTGGTACTGGATGATTGTAGAATAGTCTTGGAGACTGTGACGGATGATTCGAGCTACCGATGGCATGGTAGTAGTTTTGTGCTACTACTTGATTGCAGAGTAGTCAGTGGAATAATTGATTGCAAAGTAGTCAGTGGACTACTAGATGAAGATATTGTGGAAAGATACCTCCCTAGCTAAGAGGGAGTGTTGATTTTTTGGTAGTTGTAGAAGGTATTTCCTCCTAGAAAAATTTTCTTAGAGAAGAAGAATATTCCAAGAAGTCAAAGGAAGACCATTGAACAGTTGAAGAACACCTCGAAAAAGAATAAAGTGAAATAGAAGACCATAGAAGAGAAGTCAGCCCACAGGTAGTAATAATAAAGTGGAAATATAATTTCCAAGAAGAGAAGTCATCCCACAGAAATTATAAAGTAAATTTGAAGACCCAGAATAAGAAGTCAGCCCAGAAAAGCACCTAGATTAGTATAAATACAAGTATGGGTCAGTTCATTTGTATAGTCAGGCAGTTCTCCTTCTGGAGTGTGCACTACGAAGTTGCAGCTGCAGTTGCAGCAGTTTCGCTATTTCTGGTTTATGATTCTCTTGGAGAGTGTGTCCCACTTGGGGAAGGATATTCTTGGTGGTTCTTGGTGATATCTCTTGTGCACTATCTCTCAGAGAATTGCACTAAGGTTGTGCAGTGTTATATAGTTGTTTCGTGCCGGCTGCAGTTTCATATGCAGTTACCAATTGTGCCCATTATGTGATGTGTTATCTTCCTCTAGTGATGCACCTATCTTGTGTCAGTTCTGTGGTGTTTCTTAGTTGTCTACCCTTGCTAGGGTTTAACAAGAAGAAGATAAGTATTTTTTATCAAGGTTTCTACATTGTTGGTTTGCTCTTGTGAATAGAGTTTGTTCATGGTTGTATTGGAATATTGGAAAGATTCTCTCTACGAAAAGTTCGTTGGGTTTTTCCCCCATTTGTGGTTTTCCTAGGATAAATCTTTGTGTCCTCTTGTGCATTTTTATCTGCTGCTTATATATTCGTATATGATTATTGAATGTTAAAAAAAGATAAAAATTCTATGGTAAATCTAATGTTAACGAAACTAATGAAAATATAATAAAGACTAGATGTAATTGTACCTTCACTGTGATGAGAGAGGTATGAAGTATTTTGTGCATGAGCAGATGTTATGTTCATTTTCAGCAGTATTCCATCTTCCACCCCAGTCATGACAACCATGTTGTTAGAGGCCTTCCTTATTTCAACTTTTCCTCTAAAGATATGGATAAAGTGACCTTGTTGTTAGATTTGCATAAGATACAGCAAGTTCCTTTGCAACTCAGGAAGATAAAGCACGTTATGCAGAAGAAAATCTGGGAGTCTAGTAAATTCAAGCCTGATGGTGTGAATTCCCGAAGGTTTGAGACTTGATTTATCTACAAAATACACTATGCCTCTATATTGTCATTGAAATATTTGAAGAAATCTCTTTAGAATGTCATGTGGGATTTTGCACTTATGTCAAGCATCGATGCAACTCTCCAAGGAGCAAATGAAGTGTTAAGAAAATATTCAGTTACTCCTATATTGCAATGGGAAACAATGTAATGTGCAGATTCATGTGCTTTACCTTTTTCCAAATCTAAGGTTTTATCTTTGTCTTATTTATGATTATGTATGTCTTTGATCTTCTCTCATTGGAATCTGCAATCATTTGCTTCATGTGACCCATTCCTTCCACAACGAGTAGAGTAAAGATTGGATATTTCATGAAGATTATGCCAACCCCCCTTGCCTCTGAGCTTCTTCTATTCATGTCCTTTCATTTCTTACTGACAGATGAAAGGAAGGAAGCAATAAATTTGCTTGATTCTAGTCATTACAAGCAATAGAGCTATCTTGATCTCTATACTCTCTTCAATTAGTGTTTCGACTAAAAGGGAGGATTGGATCTATCAATTGCATCTTCACTGATTCGGGTGGATATTGGTGGCCACCCACCTATTCCACCTGGACCCCCACCATTGCTTCTTTCAGTTTTTTAGTTTCCGTACAGTTTACTATTTTTAGAAGTTTTGGGGGTCTTGAACTTCTAGAGTTGTTTTGAGGCCCTAAACGATGTTTTTTGAGAAAACGGAGAGCAACAGCGAATTAAATTCCATGTTGCTCACCCAAAAGTTGTAGTCCTCGGATAGATCTTTCTAACAAGGTATGCAACACATAAAATGAAGATCGTATTCCAAAGTTACATCCCCAGGAAGTTGATGTACCAATTTACCCAAACGAGGCCCATATTATTGGCGTTTCATCTCCTAGGGTTAGGTCTTTGGATATTTAGGGTTTTCCATTGTTTCTCAATAATAATAGGCCTTGAAACCTCATTGTAACACAATTGAGAGGCCAGTAGTCTCCATGTCTCTTCTCAGAGATAAGCTACCAGCACCCTAGCTAGTTTATTTCCATTCTGTCTGTAAGCATACTTGAGTGATTTGTTATTCATGAAATGAAGTCTTATTTCCGTTGCATCTCTCCATCTATATGTATTTTTGTATTTCATTGTGTTCCTACATAAATCTGGATCAGTGGTATCAGAGTGGTCTACTCGTTCTCGATCCTTCTTTGCATGTCCTCAACGAGGTCGAGGTATAAGGACTTGGGGCTCGATCTGGTTGAACCTTTACAAGATCAGCCTCACAAACCCCGACGACCGCCCATGGGGGAAGAAAATAAAGATGAGGGATTAGGAGATCCTATCAAAATGTTGCTCGAGGAGGCCCTCGAGAAACAAAGGAACGCGATGATGGACAACTTTGCCCATATCCTTCAACAGATTCCCACTGGCGGCGCATCCACATCCAACAGCCACTCTGGAGGTGCCACTCCTTTTAAGGTACAAGTAAAGTTTGACATTCCCATATTTAAGGTCCAAATAGATGCATATTTCATAGATAGATGGTTGAATCGGTTAGAAGGATATTTCTCGGTTCATGATTTTTCTGGACCAAGAAAGGATTATTTTTTCACTTCTCAAAGTCACCCCCATGTCAAGGATTGGTGGGAAACCTATTGGGAGAAACTGGGCGAGGGGGAACCCTCTTTGTTCTCGGTCGCAACCACTTGGAATTATTTCTGAGATGCCATCAAGGAACAATATTATCTGATGGGGAGTTATGAGGACAAATACATACAATAAACTACATTGCGGCAGCAAAGGGACCAAGATGTGCATGAGCTGACGAATTTGTTTCATACCCTACGCACAAAGTTGGGTATCAAATATTCAGAGAAACATTTGGTGTTAAAGAACCACAGTTGTCTACACAGATACATTCAGGAGGAAATGGAGTTCCTTGACGTCTCCTCACTTGGTGCGACATACCAATATGTTGTCAATATTGAGCAGAAGTTCAAATAGAAGAAGCAAGATGGGTCTGCGAATCAGAAGCAAGGGAAAGGTACCCCCAAAACACAAAACAAAGGACCAAGCCAAGGTGGGGTGGCCCAGAACAACCCGCCAAAGCTGCAAGCAATGAACAACACCATGAAGCCAAAAAAGGACATGGGGAAGTGGTGTGAGTTCCATAAGAGCTCCACCCACAACACAAGTGAGTGATGGGCCAAGCAGTCACTGGTAGTCGAGTTGAAGGCTTCTGAATCGGATGCATGCTCCGACTCTGAACCAAAACCCGACAAGGGGAATGACAGGGGGAATCAGATTATCGATTCAGAGCCCAACGCCACCGTTTCCACCATGAAGATCCAAAAGGAGGAACCATATGACCCAAAAGAGGCAAAGTGTCTCTTCCATTCGAAGATGTCAGTAAAGGGTTCCCCGTTGCAATTCATTGTCAACAGGGGGAGCCAGAAGAACCTCATCTCGGTAGAGGTCGTGAAGCGGCTGGGCTTGCCGACCACAACACACCCACAACCATACACCATCGGGTGGTTGCACCAAGGATGGGACCTCCGCGTCAGCCAGCAATGTCGCCTTCCCTACAACATCAAGCCCTTCACAGATGAGGTATTATGTGACATTGTTCCTCTTGATGTTTCTAATGTATTATTAGGCCAATCGTACTTGTGGAAGTGACATGTTGTGTATGAGTCCAAGCCTCGTGTTGTTATTATCACTTTGGGCAATAAGTTTTACAGGATACCAGAGATAGCACCGCCTACCACCATCTCTTTGGTTACTGCAAAACAATGCAGTAAGCTCATTTCCAAAACCAGGAAATTTGTTTTCCTGGTGATCCGCCCTCAGGGAAATAAAAAGACTATGGCCATGACCTCCAGACAAGGCGTCTCTGCATGAAAACAATAGGTGGATAAGGTAATGGAGGAGTATTAGGACACTTCACCTCCCCCGTAGGGGTGCCTCTACACTACCAGGTCAAGCACCCCATCGATCTGACCCCAGGTGCGTCGCTGCCCAATGGACCAATCTATCGGTGCTCTGTTCTAGAGAATGATGAAATCAAGAGGCAGATTCAGGAGTTGTTGCAGAAAGGTCACATTTGGTCAAGTTCATCGCCCTATGGGAGCCTGATTGTGTTGGTGCAGAAGAAGGATGGGACTTGGAGACTCTGCATTGACTATCGAGTGATGAACAAGATCACTGTTCAGAATAGGTACCCGATCCCATGGATTGATGACCTTCTGGACCAACTCAAGGGGGAGAAATATTTCAGCAAGATCGACTTGAAGTCTGGGTATCACCAGGTACCAATCGAACCCTCTGATGTGTGGAAAACTACCTTCAAATCCAAGGAGGGCCTTTTTAAATGGTTGGTCATGCCTTTTGAGTTGACGAATGCCCCAGAAACCTTCATGAGGCTAATGGACGACATCATGTAGACATTCACCAACTCATTTGTAGTGGTGTACTTAGATGACATTCTGATCTTTATCCAGACTTGGGAAGAACACCTCCACCGCATCTGGCAGGTCCTACAAACACTGTGGCAACACAAGTTGTGTGCGAATTTGGAGAAATGCACTTTTGGCATGACCCAGGTTTAGTATCTGGGATACATTATTGATGAGCGAGGGGTGCATGTGGATCTAGCAAAGATCTAAGTCATTCGGGATTGGCCAGCCCCAACCACCCTAATAGAGCTCCGCAGCTTTTTGGGTCTTGCCAATTTCTACCGCAGGTTCGTGTTGGGATTCTCCCATATCACTTGGCCCTTGAGTCAAGTCACCAAGGGAGGAGCGAAAGGAAAATTCTTTTGGTCTGAATCTCAACAGAAGGCGTTCAAGGAGTTGAAGCATCGCCTCTGCTCTGCACCAGTGCTCACATTACCAGACTTGTAACAACCATTTGAGATAGAGACATATGCCTCTGACTATGCTATTGGGGCAGTCGTTACTCAACATGGGCATCCTGTGGCATATCACAGTGAGACACTTTTTGATATAGTCCGGAAGTATCCCACTTATGACAAAGAGATGTATTCCATTGTGCAGGCTTGCCGACAATGGAAGCATTACATTTTGGGAAAGGAAACGGTCATCCACACAGACCACCGACCCCTGCAGTTCATACAAACACAAGGAAAGTTGCAAAACGATCGCCATCACAAGTGGTCCACATACCTGCAAAAATTTCATTTGAACATTAAGTACAATAAAGGAAGCACCAATAATGTTGCATATTTCCTCAACCGACCACCCATTGTGGCGCTAACCACTGTGCTCAACTCTTGTGGGCATGAGACTTCCGATTGGTCGCTTCTCTACACAAGTGATCCAGAATTCGGCCACACATACAATACGCTCTTGGAGGGTGTTGTTCCTGAGTTTATACTTTAAGGCTCTAAAGTATACCATCAAAGAATCTGATACGAGAAAAGAAAGTTAAGATAGACAAAGTCGGCTTTGAAGGATAACCACTATGATTGGTTCCTTAACTGTCTCCATTGAGCTTCCCAATTTTCTTGGATGCTTATGTCTCATTCAATGGTTGCACATGAACGTTCTAATTCGACCCGAGTGTTAGTTGTTTGCAAGATAGTGTTAAATAAATTTAGGGCAATGCTAGTCTGATCAGAAAGACCGGGTTCTACATTAGGTTGTCTTAAGGCGGGCACATTTCTGAGGGATAATGGTTGGAAGAAGGTCTAAAACTTTGTTCAATAAAGTGTGTTGCTTTCTGAATTTGATTATAAGAGAAAAAAATTCAAACATAAATTGATATTCAACAAATCAGAGGTTGTTTCCTATTCCTGAGTTAGATTTTAAAGACATGATAGTAACGATTGAAAAACACAAAATCGTTTAACAAAAATGAGGCATCGATCATGGAAGAATCTCCCTTTGCAACGAGGAAAGATGAAAGACAAGAAGACTCTAATGAAACACAAACCATTGCATCCTAAATAATCTACAGGTCTTGAAACTATTGATAGTAGGTACAGAGGAAAAATTGTAAATAATTAGATAAGCCAACGACTTCAACCAGTAGTAAATATTATGCTAAATTATTGTTAAAATTTCATCAAAGATACACCTAAAAAAAAATGCTATGAGCAAAAACAAAGGGAGCACATAGCTCAAGATTGACAAGATCTGGAATCTCTGCTTTGCATTCTTATTAATCACTGCAAAAAGTTTCTCCCATACAATGGCCACCAAAAATCCTTTTCTTAGTACTAAAAATTTACATCTATACAAAATTTCCAATCCTTGGCAGTTGGGGAATCTCTAATTTCTAGGAACTAGCTATTTATCGTAAATAAGCTGAAAATTGTTTTACAAGATTTTCTTTATCTTTCTTTTATTTTTATAACTACACTTTTCAAACTGGTACTTTATTGCTATGTTGAAGTCTCTCCTTTTTTGCTCTGACACATTCGATGCATTTGTTGAGGAAAGGTGCAGATGTTTTGGGAGGCTCTGGAAACTCCTTTTCTTCGAATAGATATACCTTTCTATGTATCTTTTGGAAATAGTCTTCAACTCTTTTATCTGCAAACTTTATTGACTGCAATTTTAAGTTGGGCTGAATCAACAACCTCTTGATTAAGGTGACATCCATTTCTTTTAGCTGTGAAATCTCCATCTGGATCTCACTTAGATCTTCTTTAAACTTTAATTGGTGTCTCGCAATATTTATCTACCCTAGAGGCCCTGCGCAATTGTCCTTCCCAATGTTTAATGACCCTTTGTCTAAGAGATCGAAAACCTCTTCGCAGTCGTCTTTTATTTCTTTAACTATTCTTTTGTTTTCCATTATGTTGGCTTCCCATACTTTGAGCATAATTTCACCTCTGATTTTCTCTGTGGCTGATAATTTTGTAGTTTTGGATGTCTCTTCGTTCGTTGAACATATGATTGCCCTTTGAAGAGCGACCCTTGCTGCTTTAGCTTCTTTTTCCTTCATGATGATGTTATCAAAGTAATTGCTTGCTTCATGGAAGTAATTCTGGAGGATCTTTATCGTGGAAATCAACTTATGTTGTTCAACTTCTAGCTCTGCATGCACTTCCAGTGACTGGGCCTGGAAAATTTTCAGATCTATGACTAGATCTTCAATTGACTTTAATTTTGTTTGTAATTGATTTACGATTTCTTCTTGCATTTGACTTGTCTGCTACTCTCTCTTCCATCTCACTGAGGCTTGTTTTCAGGGATTGAATCTCTTGCTTATCCCCGGCTCTGTCTTGGTCCAGATCTTTATTTATACCTTCTTCGATCCTTTCTTCATTCTCCTTTAATTGGCCTTGTAGTTTAGCGATCATGAGGTTTCTCTGTCTCAAACGTGCTTTCATATTTTCAATAGTGAACTGGTTAGTTGTGGCTAACGCTCCCATAGAACTAGCTACTTCTGTAGAGAAATCTTCTTCCTCTAAATTATGCCCGTCTATTATGATTTTGTGCTTCTTTACCATGGCATTTTCTCTTTGATACATTTCCTTCTTCAGCACTGCCTTTCTCTTCTTACTGATCCAAAACCTAGGGGTATGCTTCCTGATCCAAAAATTGGGGGTATGCTTACTTGTTCTGGAGGTTGAGTTGATGCTTATCCTAGTAATACCTCAGGTAAACCACTTCTCCGATGTTTCTGGAAGTTCAAGAAATTGTTTTGCAAGTCGGGTGACAAAGATTGAAACCTGGCTAGCACTTCATCATAACTTATAACTCCTCTGAACATGTCGGAACAAGGGGACTATTCATGTTTGTATGCTTTCAGATTGCAATTGACTTGGTGATTACCCACAATTTTTTGGGGATCATATTTCCTGTGATCGAGATTTAGTAACTTTATCTCTCCTAATGTGGCTGCCTCAACCTTGGAATGCCCTAGATTGAGTAGTGAATATTTCCCAACCTGCACAGGGAAAATAGGCCAGAATCTCTTTTGGGCCATTTTTAGTTCATTCCTCATGCCACCTATTACTATCTGATGAGCCACCTCCCTACATACCAGTCTATCAGGGAGGGATTTTGGTAGTGCATGGGGAGGGATTGAACATCCGAAAACCCTAATGTAGGAAAAAATTTCTTCTATAAAAAAATCAGCAACGGCCTTGAGACTTTCCATGATTGACTCAAAAATATGGGGAGGCTCACAGCCATACAGCATCTGGTGCACCGGAATCACCACGAAGTGGCAAATTTTGTAGAAGGAATCCTTAGCATTTTCTTCCCACAACTTAGAATAGTATTCATGAATGGGTTTATTGGAGGTTGGGTTCCAAATCCAATTCATTAGAGGGAAAGGGGTCATGAAGCATATGGTGTCCATGATGTAGGTGGACATATAGAAGGCCACTGGTTGGCCCTTGGATTTTTTGGTTTGATACTCTGTTACCTCCTTAGATAAATTGTCTGATAGGATTTTGTCCCAGTTGAAACTAAAATCTTCAGCTGCTTCATGAAGAAGAGGCACCCATTTCGCAGGGAAATGAGTGGGGATTTTCTTTCCGAAGAGTCTGCAAAGCATCATGGCTACATAGACCATGTATTCATTTAGTGAGGCTGTGGCATTTTTCCCATGAGTATCGGCCCTGAACTTTGCTGGCACTCCCCACCAGCCTCTAATTATATCAGGGTATGTTTGATTTGCCTATGTGCATTCCTTTCTTTGGAATTCGGCTATGAATACAGCATTATAAATATACTTAGGATTAGGGGGTAGCATGTACATTACTTGTATATGTTCCGGCCTGAAGGGACTGATGACAACCCCACGACTGTCTAGAATTCTCATTGTCTTCGTGTCTTCTCTCTCTAAGGCCCAATATATAATGTCATTATATGGCATGAGTAGTGGGCGTGTTTCTCTCTTGTGAAGTTCAAACTCCGCTATGTCCCAGAGTTTGTTCTCAGAATCATGCAAGAAGTTCTTAATTTCGTAATCTAGATTCTTGAAGATTTGCCTCCAAGATTTGATAGAATCAATAGCATGGGGTGTGGTATCAGCTACGACATCTCCTTCTATACCTGTGATTTCATAAATTCCCTCAACTTTCATAAGTACCCTCTTAGGTGCCATAGCATTCGCACTAGATTGAAAACCTGTTTGCAGACGAGAAAATCTATAAGCCTGGATGAATACAACTCACTCGTGATTGTAAAAGATAAGAAAGAAATTCTAAATGCAGAGTTGTAGTTCTTTTAACTCGTCCTTTAATGGACGTACTGAGACAGGCAGTAAGACTATAATGTTTTAAATGAAGAAGATGAGCTCAAAGATACGCATTTAAACTTAAAAATCTTAATTCGTCCCGTTACGGATATTATCATATATCGGCGATTTCAACTTGGAGTTTCGAAATGATTGTTTCTTAAAACGACGAATCCCGAAGCCCGAAAGAAGTTTATTGCTTACTAAACATGTTTTAAAATGACTTAATTCAAGTTTAAGACTTTGTTTTAGAGTTTATGATTTCGCATTTCGGAGTTTCGGGGATCACATACCCAAGAGATATGTCATATGCAACCCCCGAATGCGAAAAGCGAATAGCTTAAATCGAACGTTAATCATCTGTATTAAAACCCTAATTAATCAAAATTAGTCGTGATTAAGACTTTCATAAATCAGGAATCAGGAATTCATAGACCTATATTTCAAGAGCACTTTGCTACTAGGAAACCCGAAACTCCGAAAGATTTAAGATTCACTAATCGTGATTAAGGGTTTAATTAATTACACTTAAAATGTACTTTGCGAATAAGCACATTGGGATTTATAACATTTGTTTCCCCTTTTTTATATATTTAAAAAAAAAAAAAAAAAAACCCTTTCAGAAATTCGGCACCGAGACTTTGGAGTTGTGAACTTCGGAATGACTGTTTTATGAAACGCCGAATTCTGAATCACGAAAGGTTACATTTTGTCCCCCCTTATATATATATATATATATATATATATTTCAAAATTAGGGCGGCTCCATACTAGGAAAATATGAAGTCTTTGGTTAGAGATAAAATTTGATACCTTGTTTCAACATAGGTTCCAATTGGGGACCTTGTCTCCTTGTGGGATGAGGAGAACGTGTAGACTTAGTGCCTTTATTGGGTAACTGGTGTTAGTCATTCCACTCTATAAAACATGTCTGGAGAAAAAGAAAAAATCAACCAGGAAGAAAAGAATCTAAACCTTCACCTCGGAAAACTTTTCAAAACTAAAACATTCGACAATCTTGAATCAGGTTCTCATAGATTCCCTTTCTAAAACCGACCTCAGATTTTTGCAAGATAATCAAAACCAAATTAATCGTTCCATCTGGTTTTATGTGACGGAATTCGCATCGAGGTAAAGTGATTCCATCTTTCTTTAAATTAGGGGATTCCATAAGCTTATAGTGTACATCCAGCATGAAAGAAGAAAAATTACCAGAGCATCTTGCAGTTCGTGTATAACATCCTTGTCAGATATGTAGATATTTCTTTACTACCAGCGAGCCTTTTCAGTACCCCGGTGAAGTTATCAAATTTTTCGCATTGAATTTCCTTACACCACTTTATTATTTTCTAGCATTTAAATGTTGAGATGAGGGCAATCATATAATGAATTTCCTTTCATCATCTCTTTAGACTAGATAGGGGCAATCAATAATGAATTTCCTTTCACCATCTGTCTATATATATTTTATTATGAAGTGGGCAATCAATCAGTATCTAATATACTCAGAAAATGTCTGCTTAAAACAATTTTTTTATTTTTTTATTTTGGTACAGCAGAGGTCTGTCAACTTATTTAAATAGCTCTGGGTTAATCTTCTTTTTGGCTTTCAGACACTTTTGGCTTCAGAGAGAAATTGGGGGGAAAATCATTAATATTTCTTGGGGACTTTCCTCGAGTGAAAACAATCAGTTTATTCCTGCTAAAATGACTAAAAGAGGTTGGGATTAGCCCGAGCATACTTCTGATTCAGCCAAAGTTTAGGAGAAACATAGAAATTTGCCTATCTTCGTTTTGAAATTTAGTCTGAACGCTTCTGGAGTTGAGACGAGACCTTTCTTTCCTCCAGAGACATATGGGAAAGTAAACAGGGTTAGATGAAGAGCAGGTTTAGTCGTGATCAAGGAGGAAAGGTAAAAAAGCTTCGGTAACTTACTAGTACAAGAGAACTTTTTTTATTTTTATTTTTATTATTATTATTATCCTGAAATTACTGTATTACTCATCGGTATCCCTTAAGACATTTTAACCCACATTCTCGGTTCAGAGTTCATACCTTGATTGTTCTTTGTATTTTCAGCCAGAAGATCATTTACTTATTACCTTTTTGGGAAGTATTTATCATGATTATTCATGCAGGTTACCCTTTTAGTGTAGTTGATCTTTTGGATCTTCAATAATTTTCCTACAATTAAAAAGGCATAATAATTGTCAGAGACTCGTACAAATCAGAAAGTTCTTGTGAACTGCTAGATTTTGGACTGTTTTGTATCTACATTTTCTTAATTATTATTTTTTTTTTAACAGTAAAATAAAACTTACCGAAAGAAATGTAACTATAAAGAAAATAAGAAAACAAATTGGTATGTACAATGAGGGTTTGGAAACATATTACTGCATGTAGTGTTTAAGGTAACGTCCATTTACAGGGGCGCTAAGAATATCTCCATCGAGATTTTGCTAATGAAAAAGCATTTTTTCCCTCTGAGGCCAAAATTCTATAAGGGCCAAACCAGATCAAATCAAACTTGTCGTGTTTTCCAGTGTCTTCTCTCCTGGCTTCCCATTTTAGTACCAGATCTCCAGGGAGGAAATCTCTATCCTTATCTTTTTGATCGAATAAAGCCTTCATTTTATCCTGATATCTCTACAGTTCTTCATTTACTTCGGCTCTATTTTGGTTAACTTCAACCAGCTGGTTTTCCCTCCTGGTAATGTCATTAGGTTATTCGTTTGAATCTTGCCAAAGTTTCATCACTGGCAAAGCAAAATTGATTGGTAAAATGACATCAGTGCCATATACCATCCGAAAAGGGGAAATCCCAATTGACCTTTTGGTACTTATCCTGTTAGCCCATAGAGCGTATTTCAAATGGATATGCCACGCTTTCTTGTTCTCAGTCAAGACCTTTTTTATCACGGTTATCAGACTTTTATGAGATGACTCAGCTAAACCATTACCTTGTGGATAATAAGCTGTGGAGTGTCCTAATATGATGTTAAATTTTTGGCAAAAGCTTATCATAGCCATTGATTTAAACGCTTGCGCATTATCGGTGACTATCTTTCGGGGACAACCGAATCTGGAGAAAATATTTTCTTCTAGAAAATGGATTACTACCGAGTCAGTCGCGTTTCTCATGGGAATAGCTTCCACCCACTTAGTAAAATAGTTCATTGCAGTTAGAATCCACTTGTGTTGAGCATTGGAATGTGGATGAATTTCTCCGATGAAATCAAGGGCCCATTGTTGAAAAGAAGCTTTGGTTTTAACTGGAACTAGAGGTAAAGCTGAGACTTTTTGTTTACCTATAAACAACTAACACGGAGTATAAGTTCGGACTTTGGTGTTTACATCTGTGAATAGTTTGGACCAGTAATATCCATCTCTTAAGATTTTATAAGCTATATCTCGCCAAGCGTGGTGTCCTCCACACACTCCCTCATGGAAATCATTTATAACCCTTTCAGTTTCAGTGTCGACTAAACATCTCAGCAAGAAACCCAAGGGATCTTTCCAATATAATTTTTTGTCTATAATACAATATTATATAGCATGTAGCTTCAGTGTCCTAGCTTTAGATGGGGTTAGTTCACTGGGACATTGAATAGTCAAGAGGTAAAAACAATATCACAGTACTAGACTGAAGTAGAAAACCTGTCTTGGATCTCAACTGTAGGTGTAGCGAAATCGAGTTCATTTATCTCTAGAAAACCCTCATCTTCTTGCAGCTGATTTATTCCGAGTGCCTGCAAGTTTGATTCGGCTAGCAATTTAGCTAGACCTTGGCCTTTAATGATTTTTGTTGTTTTGACTTCCAGATCGAACTCCTGAATCTTATATAGCCATCTGCCTCTTCTTCCATCACTATCCGGCTGAACCAGTATGTCTTTAACAGAGCTTGTAGGAACATAGGCTATGATCTTCGAGTGTAATACGTACGTTCTGAAAGCCTTGAGAGCCTTCACCATTGCGTAAGATTATTTTTCTAGTATATTATATTTCAACTCAGCATCTCTCAGACTTTTACTAAAAAAAGCAATAGGTTGTTCAAAGCCTTCTTCGTTTTTCTGTAACAATACAGTTGCGATAGTGTGTTCAAAAGCGAAGGAAAAAATCAGAAACTCTTCTGCGTAATCAGGACTTGCCAAGACTGGCACTTCGCTGATAACTTTCTTGATTCGTTGAAAAGATGCTTTGGATTCACTTGTCCACTTCGTCTCACTGTTCTTTTTTAACACATGTGTGATCAGCTTCACAATTTCGACGAAGTTAGGGATGAATCTTCTCAAGAAATTTATTTTTCCTAAGAAAGACTGAATTTCTTTTACATTTCTAGGGATGTTTATAGTATCTATTGCTTCAATTCTTTTGGGATCAATTTTGATTCCATCTTTAGACACTATATGACCTAAAAGCTTACCTTCTTGCATAGCAAAACGAGATTTGTTGGGATTAAGGGACAAACCAAATTTACGACATTTCTTGAAAGTTTGCTTCAGGTGCACTAGATGTTCTGCATCAGATTTTGAAAAAATAGTCATATCATCAAGATAGATAACAACAAACTTGTCTCTCTAGCCCACGAAGGCGATGTCCATGTCTCGCTGGAAGGTTTCCCCTGCATTCATCAAACCGAAAGGCATTTTATCGTACATGAAGGTGCCCCAAGGGGTAGTGAAAGCAGTTTTTTTCCTTATCATCTTGGTGTACTGCAATCTGATTGTAACCTGAAAAACCATCAATCATTGACATTTTGTTAGCTCCAACTACTTTCTCTAAAACATGGTCCATCTTAGGCAATGGATAATTATCCTTGAGTGACGATCGGTTCAGGTTCCTAAAATCAACACGCAGTCTGATTTCACCATTTTTTTTTCTTACTGGAACTAAATTAGCTACCCACTCGGAATATCTTAGTGGGACGATGATTTTGGCATCCAGGAGTTTTTTAACTTCTTTTTCTATCACTAGTAGCAGCATAGGGTTTATCTGTCTGAGTTTATGCTTAAAAGGCTTGACACCAAGTTTCAAAGGAATTTTGTGTTCTATTACAGTAGTGTCATAAGTTCGCTATTCATCATAGGACCAAGCGAAAACGTCATTGTATTGTCTGAGCAATTCTGCATACCTACTTTTGATTTCTGGGGACAAATACTTGGATAGCTTCACCAGCCAAGGATTTTATTTTGTACCTATATCGCAGTCCTCAACCTCCTCCGGTTGAGGTTGTAAAGTGGATCTTAAAGGGATGTCATCTTGATTAAATAACATTTTCGAGGGAATCAGGCCCTTGGGGATTTTGTTGTTTTTTAGAACAAGCATTCGGTGGTTAGCGATTTTGTCGTGGAATTCCTGGGGGTCCTCCCCTTCCTGCATGATCCAAATAGGATCATTTTGGTTTTCTTGGTCGGTATGTGTTTCGGAAAACTCATCTATTGATTCTAAAAATTTGTGAAGTTGTTCATCGTCCTTAAAAACTTGCCAATGTTGTATGTTATTCGGTATGGAAGGCCTATGTCTCATTTGTATATGGTACTTCAGTTTAAAAGTAGTGGGGGTGTGAATGTTGACGCTTCTTTGGCTAACGCATCAACCTGTTGGTTTTCGTTTCTTGGAATGTAGTGAACCTTGACAGAGAAGAAGAAATTTTCGATCAGATCCCAGATGCAATTCCTGTAAAACCTCAACCTAGGATGTTTGTCCTAGTACTGTCAGTTTACCTATTTTACGATTAGCTCAGCGTCACCAAAGACTTCGAGGTTTTTTATTTTCATTCTCCTAACGGCTTCTAACTGTAACACTAAGGCTTCATACTCGCATACATTATTAGTGTGGTCCACATTCCATTGTAGCCTATAGGAAAAGGGGATTACGAATTTATTATCAGGAGCCACAAGGAGTGCCCCAGCAACAACTCCAAAGTAGGATGAAGCGTCGTCAAAAAACATTTTCCACACACCAGTGCTATATACATCCCTTTTAATCTTTTCTTTTTCTGTTTTCTCTTCTGTACAACTTTCATCTATACATACATCAATATCATCATCAATGGATAAAATACAATTACCTAAATCTTGATCAGCAATATATACAAGGTATTTATTCAGGTTGTGTGGATCACTCACCGTGAATGCCAACCTGGTTTCTCTGTATAGGCGCGTGAACTGTCCTCCAAAAACTGGAATCGTAGCATACGTCATGTCAAGCTGGAGAGATCCTCCAAGCTTAGCGCCCAAGGACCTGGATAACAGCATACCATATTTCGGAGGGATATCGGCAACCACTACGTCCATTAGAATGATTTTTGCAGGTATTTGTGCCAGATTTACTACCAAGTCTTTAATCATGCCTATACATTTAACTTTTCTTGAATCAAATGAATATAAATCTCCATAAGGCCTAGTGATTTCGAGACCCAAATTATCCATAATGGCTTTAGGCATTACATTGTGGGATGCTCCAGAATCTAGCATGCAGTTATGGAGTAGGTGGTCGAACAAGGTTAACGTGATATAGAAGGGGGCGATAGTGTCTTTGGCGCCTTCGAAATGTGGACCGAAAACTATGTTCGGCTTGTCATCTTCTAAGTTAATGACATCGGCTTGGCTTTCATTCTCTGAAAAACTAATCATCTTGGCAATTTGTTTTCTGTATATGGATTTTTTCGCCAGTTCGACAAGAGGTATAGGAATCTTGATTTTGTTTATTTCATTTTCCAGACTAAAATTTCCCATGGCTTTGTCGCTCTCTATGTTTTGGGCCTCCATTCCCTTCTTTTCAGCTTTCTTTTGTGGTGTGGATTTGGTTTCACTCTCAAGGACCTATGTTTTCACGGAGGGTGTTCCTACTGACTTTGGTTTGACAGGTTGTGTGTCAATGGTGTTGGTTTTCGTAGTCTGCTTCTCAGCAATTTTTGGGGCCGCTTCGTCAGCTTCGCCCCTCGGCAGGATCCTTTTCGTTGGGGCGGTTGGAAGACTCTTGTTTCTAGGTCTTAAATTGTATTTCTGGTGCAGTTCGACTATTATATCATCTACAATACCCTGATAGGTCAAATATTAAGAAGTGTTGTTGCTTACATCGTCTTCCGATCTATTTTCTTTATTTAAGGATTTTTCGTAATCTTGTCTCGATAAATAGGGTTGTATACTATCGTCACCAAGATTATTTATATCCTCATCTAACTCTTCAAGATCTTCTATGTCTTCCCCTCCAATGAAGTTTTCACCCTTGAAGGGGGTTGGGATTTTTTTATCCTCATTCTTAATTAGTTTTTGTGGGGCTTGAGGATCAGGATTCCTTCTGAAATCTTTCCTAGGAAAATGATCTTTTTTTGATTTATCGAGTTCCATTTTTTAGATCTTATTTGAAATCTCCCTAATTATCCTGCCATCTTGTCTATTTTATCTCTCGAGGATTTCCCCGATCTAGAGGATCCACCTTGTTCTTTGAATTTTTTATTTTCTTTGTTCCTGGTTTCTACTTTGGCTTTTAGTTTTCCTAATGCCATCATGCTCGATTCAATTTCTAGGGCATCATCTTGCATCTTGGTGAGATCTATTGATCTCATTTCTCTTAATAATAGAGTGAAATTGGGGTCAAAGGCTCCAGTGAAATTTACTTTCGCTGCAGGTTGAGAAGGTTGGATCAACTTCTGGCTCTGCATGCACTTCCAGTGACTGGGCCTGGAAAACTTTTAGATCTATGACTAGATCTTCAATTGACTTTAATTTTGTTTGTAATTGATTTATGATTTCTTCTTGCATTTGACTTGTCTGCACTCTCTCTTCCACCTCGCTGAGGCTTGTTTTCAGGGATTGAATCTCTTGCTTATCCCCAACTCTGGCTTGGTCCAGACCTTTATTTATACCTTCTTCAATCCTTTTTTCATTCTCCTTTAATTGGCCTTGTAGTTTAGCGATCATGAGGTTTCTCTGTCTCATACATGCTTTCATATTTTCAACAGTGAACTGGTTAGTTGTGGCTAACACTCCCATAGAACCAACTACTTCAGTAGTGAAATCTTCTTCCTCTAAATTATGCCCATCTGTTATGATTTTGTGCTTATTTACCATGGCATTTTCCCTTTGATGTATTTCCTGCTTCAACACTGCCTTTATCTTCTTACTAATCCAAAACCTGGGGGTATGCTTCCTTGTTCTGGAGGCTGAGTTGATGCTTCTCCTAGTAATACCTCGGGTAAACCACTTCTCTGATGTTTTTGGAAGTTCAGGAAAAAATTTTGCAAGTCAAGTGACAAAGATTGAAACCTGGCCAGCACTTCATCATAACTTATAACTCCTCTGAACATGTCGGCACAAGGGGACTGTTCATGTTCGTATGCTTTCAGATTGCAGTTGACTTGGTGATTACCCACAATTTTATGGGAATCATATTTCCTATGATCGAGATTTAGCAACTTTATCTCTCCTAATGTCGCTGCCTCAACCTTGGAATGCCCTAGATTGAGTAGTGAATATTTCCCAACCTGCACAGGGAAAATAGGCTAGAATCTCTTTTGGGCCATTTTTAGTTCATTCCCAATGCCACTTATTACTATCTGATGAGCCACCTCCCTGCATACCAGTCTATCAGGGAGGGATTTTGGTAGTGCGTGGGGAGGGATTGAACTTCCGAAAACCCTAATGTAGGAAATATTTTCTTCTATAAACCAATCAGCTACGGCCTTGAAACTTTCCATGACTGACTCAGAAATACGGGGAGGCTCGCAGCCATACAGCATCTGGTGCACCGGAATCACCATGAAGTGGCAAATTTCGTAGAAGGAATCCTTAGAATTTTCTTCCCACAACTTATAATAGTATTCATGAATGGGTTTATTGGAGGTTGGGTTCCAACTCCAATTCATTAGAGGGAAAGGGGTCATGAAGCATATGGCGTCCATGATGTAGGCGGACATATAGAAGGCCACTGGTTGGCCCTTGGATTTTGCGGTTTGATACTCTGTTACCTCCTTAGATAAATTGTCTGATAGGATTTTGTCCTAGTTGAAACTAAAACCTTCAGCTACTTCATGAAGAAGAGGCACCCATTCCATAGGGAAATGAGTGGGGCTTTTCTTTCTGAAGAGTATGCAAAGCATCATGGCTACATAGACCATGTATTCATTTAGTGAGGATGTGGCATATTTCCTGTGAGTATTGGCCCTGAACTTTACTGGCACTCCCCACCAGCCTCTAATTATATCAGGGTATGTATGATCTGCCTCTGTGCATTCCTTTCTTTGGAATTCGGATATGAATTCAGCATTATAAATATACTTAGGATTAGGGGGTAGCATGTACATTACTTGTATATGTTTCGGCCTGAAGGGACCGATGATGACCCCACAGCTGTCCAGAATGCTCCTTGTCTTTGTGTCTGCTCTCTCTAAGGCCCAATATATCATGTCATTATATGGAATGAGCCGTGGGCGTGCTGCCATCTTGTGAAGTTCAGACTCCGCTATGTCTCGGAGTTTGTTCTCAGAATCATGGGAGAAGTTCTTAATTTCGTAATCTAGATTCTCGAAGATTTGCCTCCAAGATTTGATAGAATCAATAGCATGGGGTGTGGTATCAGCTACGACATCTCCTTCTATACCTGTGCTTTCATCAATTCCCTCAACTTTCTTAAGTACCCTCTTAGGTGCCATAGCGTTCGCACTAGATTGAAAACCTGTTTGCAGACGAGAAAATCTATAATCCTGGATGAATACAACTCACTCGTGATTGTAAAAGATAAGAATGAAATTTGAAATGCAGAGTTGTAGTTCTTTTAACTCGTCCTTTAATGGATGTACTGAGACAGGCAGTAAGACTTTAATGTTTTAAATGAAGAAGATGAGCTCAAAGATATGCATTTAAACTTAAAAATCTCAATTCGTCCTGTTATGGATATTATCATATATCGGCGATTTCAACTTGGAGTTTCGAAATGACTGTTTCTTAAAACGACGAATCCCGAAGCCCAAAAGAAGTTTAGTGATTACTAAACATGTTTTAAAATGACTTAATTCAAGTTTAAGACTTTATTTTAGAGTTTATGATTTTGCATTTCGGAGTTTCAGGGATCACGTACCCAAGAAATATGTCATATGCAACCCCCGAATGCGAAAAGCAAATAGCTTAAATTGGACGTTAATCATCTGTATTAAAACCTTAATTAATCAAAATTAGTCATGATTAAGACTTTCAGAAATCAGGAATCGGGAATTCATAGACCTATATTTCAAGAGCACTTTGCTACTGGGAAACTCGAAACTCCGAAAGATTTAAGATTCACTGATCGTGATTAAGGGTTTAATTAATTACACTTAAAAGTTACTTTGTGAATAATCACATTGGGATTTATAACATTCGTTTCCCCTTTTTTTATATATTGAAAAAAAAAAAAAATTAAAATTCCTTTCAGAAATTCGACACTAGGACTTTGGAGTTGTGAACTTCGGAATGACTGTTTTATGAAACGCCGAATTCTGAATCGCGAAAGGTTACATTTTGTCCCCCTTTTTATTATATATATATTTCAAAATTAGGGCGGATCCATACTAGGAAAATACGAAGTCTTTGGTTAGAGATAAAATTTCATACCTTGTTTCAACAGAGGGTAAGAAAGTTCTCAATTTTCACCTCCAGGATGCCCTGCTTTGTCACCTAGGACACCTTTGTGTTCCTTCAAGCGAGTGTGCCAAGATGATTTGGGAGGCGCACTATAGTCGGGTCGCTGGACATTTTAGTATTAAGAAAACAGTGGAAGTACTGCAAAAGTATTTCTATTGGTCGAACCTTCGACGGGATGTCGGAAAGTACATCAAGTGTTGCATTGCTTGCGCCATTGCCAAACCAACCATCAAGAAGTAAGGCCTCTATACTCTACTTCCTACCCCCAATCAACCTTGGGAATCCATCTCTATGGATTACATGTCGGGCCTTCCTTCTATTAAGCATGGCAATTACAGTGTTTTTGTGGTCGTCGACAGATTATCTAAGATGTCCATTATGATGGCCTGCAAGAAGAATATCACAACAGAAGCCACTGCTAAACTCTTCTTTGAACAAGTGTGGGTACACTTTGGGATCCCACAGTCTATCATATTAGATCGGGACAGTAGGTTGCTCAGTACATTTTGGTCCAGCCTCTAGTCGATGTTGGACACCAAGCTCACCAAGTCCACAGCTTTCCATCCGCAAACTGATGGCCAGACAGAGTTCATGAACCGGATGATCGTACACATTCTACGCATGTAAAACTCAAAGCATCCATGCACATGGGATAAGAACCTCACCTATGTACAACACAGCTACAACTGGGCTCTCCATAGCTCAACTAGCCACAGCCCCTTTCAGGTGGGCTTGGGATTCCAGCCACTATGTCCCATTGACGTGGCCATGCCATTTGTGGCTACTCAGGAAGATTCATCTCATGTCAAGTCTAACTCTGAAAAGGAAAAAAACTTCATCGAGCAAATTCAACACATCCGCCAACAGGTTCATGACATCTTGGACAGAGCCAATGCTAAGTACAAGCAGATCAACATCGGGCACCACACAACTTCCAGGTGGGCGACAAAGTGTGGCTACATTTGCAAAAGGAGTGCCTCGATGGACTCCACCGCAAGTTTTTCCAGCTCCGATATGGTTCGTACACCATCACCAAGGTTGTAGGGGACAATGCCTTTTTTCTTAGCATTCCACCATTCCTTGGTCTGCACCCAATGTTCAATGTGGATCGCCTTTGGCCCTACTTTCCACCTCTACTAGACACATCTGACATGGCAGAACAACTCACACCAACAAAGTTAAATCCAGACTGCATGGAACAAGCCACAACTAATCAGATCATGGATACATGGATCAAGGGCACTCGACAACAAAGGATACCACTATATCGAGTTTTCAAAGCAGGCCAACTCCTTCACCAAGGCAAGTGGCTCACCAGGGACCAAGTTTACCAGAAGTTTCCTCATCTCATGGAGGAACTCAACGCAATGGGGACCATAGCTTCCTAAGGGAGGAGGAATGATCTAGGTGGATATTTGTGGCCACCCACCTATTCCACTTGGACCCCCACCATTGCTTCTTTCATTTTTTCAGTTTCCGCACAGTTTACTATTTTTAGCAGTTTTTTGGGTCCTGAACTTCCGGAGTCGTTTTGAGGCCCTAAACGACGTTTTTTTGAGAAAACGGGGAGCAACATGGAACGAATTTCAATGTTGCTCACCCAAAAGTTGTATTCCTTGGATAGATATTTCTAACGAGGTATAAAACGCATCAAACGGAGATCGTATGCTAAAGTTACGTCCCCGGGAAGTTAATGTACCAATTTACCCAAACGGGGCCCATAGTCTTGGTGTTTCATCTCCTAGGGTTAGGTCTTTGAATATTTAGAGTTTTCCATTGTTTCTCAATAATAATATGCTTTGGAGCCTCATTGTAACACAGTTGAGAGGCCAGTATCCGCCACGTCTCTTCTCAGAGATAAGCTACAAGGACCCTAGCTAGTTTATTTCCATTCTGTCTGTAAGCATATTTGAGTGATTTGTTATTAATGAATTGAAGTCTTATTTCCACTGCATCTCTGCATCTATGTGTATTTATGTATTTCATTGTGTTCCTACATAAATCTAGATCATTCACACCTGAGAGCGTATGTTTAGCACCTCATTTTTGTTCATAAATTCCATCCACCTCATAGATTTAGAGCTTCAAATGGCAGAGAGCTATTGAAGGCAATGTTACAAGTTGGAGACAACACAAATCCATACTTTCATGTTTCTCTCTAGCAGAAGCATGTGTATTCCAACATATCTGTTGGTTATGTCATCTTTTTACAAAATGTAAAGGTGGCAGAGTTTAATGATGTCGCTATGGAAACAACTATTCAACACTCATCGCTCTCAATGTTGGTTCAATTACATGAGTTACTTTCAACTAATGGTATAGATAAAACCATTGAATGGGCTTGAATAGGGAATGATTTTATGTAGAAAGATAGTGTGTGCGAGAACTTCACAAGCTAGAACGCAGGCAACAAACTAGTATTTTCTTAGCGGGCCATGGATCCCCCACAATGTGAAGTTGATGGTGTACGAAATACCCTTCAATGCTACACTCTTTGTTCATCAACTAGTGGAAAATGCAGATGAGTGTATGGTTCTCAACAATGAGTACGAATTGTTCTCGACACGGATGAGTGTATGGTTCTCAACTTGCAATGGAAAATACTACACGTCGAACCCTAAACTATTGAATACGACTAGAAGCTAACAGGGGATGAAGGAGAGTTGATGGAATCAATCGTGCAAACCCTTGTGGGAAACCAGAAAACAAAACCAAGAATTCAATTTTCTAAGGGTAAATATGATAGAGAAAAATTAGGCAGAAGCATACAAATAATATGCAACAAAAGGGAATATGCAAACAAGGGAGAACACTTTACCAAACAGAGAGAAGGAAGACAGACTTGCAGATTGCAGAGGGGCAGTTTCTTCATGTGAAAGGAAAGTAAATGTTTGGAGTTAACCTATGCTCTGATACCATTGACATGCCAGGTATGGGAAGAACTATAACTCCACACTTGATTAATTCATTAACATGAAGTTCAATAAATATACAAATGAATGATTGTTGGTCTTCCCCAACGGGTGACTCTTTCTATCACCTACAACTCTTCATATTTACAATAATGTTACACAAGTAACGCAATCTCAAGGATTGTGTGTCTAACATCTTTCTTTTGGTAGCAGAGGGACTAAGGACAACCATTAGTGAATCTAGGAGAACGAAGAGAATCAAAGGTGTGAGAATATGATCTAAAGCACTCAAACACTTATTATTCGTAGATGATGTTCTACTATTTTGTTTTGGATCAGAAAGGGAGGGTCAATGTTTCAAGAATATTTTACATCTTTACAACAAGGATACATGCATGGAAATAAATGAGAATAAGTTTGTAGTTTATACAGTTGGCTTGGAGGGTATTCAAGATTTGGGTATTGGCGGGTGTTTTCCTTTTCAACACTTAGACATGTCAGAAGGAGTTAAATATCTAGTCTTTACTCTTAAGTCAAATTGTTATTGAAAGGTAGATAGGTACTGGTTGTTATCTAAAATTGAAAAACGGAACTCATTTTGGTGCAATGGATAGCTCTCTAGGGGAGGTAGATTTGGTTCTGATAAAGTCAATTCTAGAAGCAATTCCAGTATACTAGCACACCCTAGCTCATATACCCTAAAGTATTCTTGAAAAAATCAGAAAGTTTTTTTTTTAATTTTCTATGGCAAGGGGGTAGTGAGTACAAAGGGAATCATCTAGTTAAGTGGCATAGGATTGCATCTCCAAAATACATAGGGGGTTGGGGACTAAAGAACATACATTTATTTGGTAAAGATCTAACAGCAAAATCATTATGGAATGTAATCACAAAGGAGATCCTATGGAAAAGGATTCTTTTACAGAAATACATTGCTCTAGGGACTCTCTTGGAATGGATTAGAAAGGAAAGGAAGAGTATAGTTAGTGTATCCAACCAGTGGAAGGCAGTGACGCTAGCCTTCCCATTCATAGGCTTTTATTTTGCATGGCAAGTGGGAGATGGATCACAAGTAAGAATGGGGATATATGCAATAATTGGGTGTGGTAGAGACATATTCCTCCCTAATGAAATCATACAACACATATAGGTAATTGGCAGTTGTACACTTAATTTGATTGATAGCCCAAATGACACATCCATGTGGTCTCAGGGATGGAGAAAGGTAGTGGATCTTGGTCTAGGAATAAATTTGGTCGAAATATGGGATCACTTTTTAGCAAAAATGAAGGCACATACAAGATTTAACAATTTCCCAAATGAATTAATATGGGATTTGAATGTAGCAGGGGGGGATTATACCCCTAGCCTTGGAAACTTGGATTTTTTTGGACCAAGATCAAGTGATAAAAAATGGTAGTGGTAGAAGATTTGGAAAGTTAAGGCCCCTCCCAAGTGTAATTTGTTTATGTGGCTCATATTGAACAATAATTTTTTAGCATGGGAAGCCCTCCATAAAAGGAATAGAGCAAGTCCAAGCATATGTTTACTTTGTAGGTGCAATGACGAAAACAATTCACTTGTTCTCGCATTGTATTTTTCTCAAAAAGTATGGGTTGAGGTCAGGGGGATTCTAGGCATCCAAAACCTTTGGAAATGTGAATCCATATATACATGTCTTAATGCTTGATTTACTTAGTGTGATCTAAAGTGCTTCAAGGCAATCCCATTTTTGGTTCTGTGGGGAATATGGATAGCTAGAAAGTTTATTTTGTTTGAAGAAAAGATTATGCCTGCATTTCAAGTAGTTTTCCATGTTGATGCTTTACTTGCATATTATAAGGTTATTCCAAAGTTTAAACCACACAGAAATATAGCATAGATACAAGTGGAAAAATCTTTATATTGTGAATATTTTGATGGGGCTTGTCAAGGACCAAATTCTATTTGTGGATTGGCTTCATTTTATATTTTGTAGAGACACAACATTCAAGCCAAAGGTAATGTAGGAAGAGGAACAAATAATCAAGGGGAATTCAAGGCCTTATTCTACTTACTTAAATCATCTTTAGACAGAGGGACTGATAAGCTTCAGGTCATGGGCGATTCATCTATGGTCATTAATTGGGTGAAAGAAAGTCTCCAAGTACAAAATAATTATGTCCTTCCACTAGCATATCAATTAAAAGAAATATCTAATCAGTTTGTTTGGGTCATATATATATATATATATATATATATAGAGAGAGAGAGAGAGAGAGAGAGAGAGAGAGAGAGCACAATAATAATAATGTGGATCAACTCTGAAATGAAGGACTTCATTTATCTAAGCTTTATAGTTCCTTGGAAGAAGTACAAGATGGTCAAACAGTGGTTTTACAACAGTTTACATTTAATGATTTATGAACTCCTTTTGAACCTGTATTTTATCAATACATGGGTCTGTTAAAGTCTATTGTTTTTACCCAATAGATTGTAGATGTGATATTATGAAATTTATGTGATATTATAAAGAGATCTATCTTTTGATAATCTTTTTTGGATTGTGCCTAGAGCACCTGAGCATTGTATATTTGTTTATCTCAAATAAAAATACGTTTTTTTTCTATATATATTCAATTGGATTTAGGTTGAGTGGTTGGGAAGAATGATTGATATCCTCCCAACCTAGGTTCAATTCCTACAAGTGACATGGTGAGATCATAACGAGTATATTGTTGTAATGGCTTTGAGCCCTATTGTTGACTAGCCTTGTGCCTTGAAAATTCTATGGTTTACCCTGGGTACCATCCTTGAAACGAAGGGAAGTACTTAAAAATTTTCCCCGAGCAGTGTACATATAACACACATCTCATCTATATATAGGGTCATAGAGTATGTAACGCCCCATATTTTGGCTTTAGGTAGTTAGAACTTTGATTTTTCTCATCTTAGTAATTATTTTCTTAACAACTATTTGGACTCAACAATATTGATATAGACATGTGAGAAGTGTACATCTGGACCTAGTTATGTGATTCATACTATTATTTTAATTGTTATATGCTCATGATGATGATAACTCTTTGATTTGCTTAAACATGCAAATTAAGATGTGGAATTTAGGTACATGGATATTGATTCAAAGTTATGTTGAGAATGCATAACAATTGTAAGACATGATAAAAATAAATATACATTTCTTAATTGAACGTCAATACAAATATGGATTCTTATATAAAATTATGATGTATATACATGGATATGAGTTATTGGTAAATTAACCTACGGGTTGATGAGCTATGTGATAGCCAAATGACTACAGTGATGAGGTAACATGGATGTCGTAGACATCAAGAAGTTGTTGTATGCTATAAGTTATAATTATTATTTAATTTATGATTCGAAATATTGCTATGATTTGACGTAAGTGTGGTTTTGACAGGACACACGACTTTTCTAGAGTGGTTGTTTGATGGCGTGACTCTAAGAACAGTAGTTGCACAATAGGACTTGATGTAGGGTGTTGACCCTAGTTCTATAAGGAGGGGTGGAGGTATTTCCAACCGTTTATCCTCCGAAACCTAGAGTCGTGGGAGGGTTTTGTGAAGTCACGCTCACCTAGACGTGTGATGGCGACTTCTAGTTTCCTATTGGGGAAGCTTGGTCGAGATGTATGGCACTTCCTCTTACGGGTTCTATCTGGATTTAGGTCAATATAGTTGATGCTCCAGCTTATTCCAACAGAGGAAAGGATAGGATGGAAGATGGAAGTAGGTTAGGAAGGAAGGATGCTTCGATGTTAGTTGAGAACACTGATTGGGGATTAGAGATGCCACTATTGTTTACTCACTTTGTTCCTACCATGTTTAAAACCCTCTTTGATTTCCAATTGATATTTTAAGTGTGATAATGAGTTATTCATGAATTGGTGTAATTTTGTTCGCTAAGATTATTAAATGATGCATTACTTGATTTGTTGTCCTATATGTATTGGTGATCATATAGGAACTATGCACTAGAGGCAATGATTGTTTATCGTTAGTACATACATGAGATATGTGTCCTCTAGCTACACACACATACCCTATCCATGTACACTAGTACAATTAATTAATGTATTAATTATTAAAGTAAATTATTAATTATTTAATTGAATGTTTATTGAATATGTAAATTATATTGCATACAAAATATCTAGAAGCATTAAATACCTTATTGACTTTGATAGATGGTGGGTATGATGAATT
>ML778923.1:462321-493915 GCA_009831015.1 Picea engelmannii | reverse complement strand
TTATTATTAAGTTGATGTAAAAAAATTTATATATATATATATATATATATATATATATATATATATGAGGTATTATATTGTGTCAAGTTTGAATTCAAAACTCACATTATGTGAAATAAAAATTTACTAAATTGTTTAAAATAAATTTTTTGAGTTGAAGAAAGAGATTTTTATAGTTGAAATAAGATGCAAATCTCTTTCCTCATATTAAAATGGGTTATTGTATCATATCAATGCAAACTTTAATGTTATAAATCATTATAAATTAAATAGAAATCATTACTTATTACAAACAATGAGTAAACATAATTAGGATGTTACTGAAGAGATTGAAGAGATTTTAGTCACTATTAAATTGTTGCAAAGTTTAAATATTTTGTTTTCTTTCATATTAAATAAATAAAATAGTTTTACTACCCCAAGGGGTTAGTTAAATATAGTTAATAGTCAATGTTGTTGATTTGTGAAGCACATGGATTTATGCTAATAAATTTATTAAAATTACCATATATATATATAATTTATTAAATAGATATGGTATATGGACAAATGCAAGGATATGTTATAAGTAATATTAAAGATTAAGGTGCATAATAAATTAATATAATATAAATATAAATATAATTATTGTTTGTGTTTGTAATAAATAAGGACGTTAGGGATTTGGTTGGAAAGGAATCACCGGATCTTCAGAGACGAGAAAAGAACACCAGCACAGGTAGCAGTTAAAATTAAAAGTCTTTTCAGTGAGAGTGTGATCTACTTCATAAAGACCACCAACTCGAAGGCCTTGGGAGCTAAAGAAGAAGAGTGGTTGCGCCATCTTGGGCTTCAGAATGCATTACCAGGAGTCCCTCCTACCATCTCGCCTTGCAGTTGGGAAATTAGATTGGACAAGAGTGCATTGGAGGAATGGAAACGCTCCCTAAACACCAGCATTCTCTCATTTGATGGAGCGTCTAAGGGTAACCCAGGGAAGGCAGGGGGAGGAGGTGTAATAAGGGACCCCTATGGGAACATTGTTACCAGGTATGCCTGGGGCCTAGGAAGTGAACCAAATAACAAAGCAGAATCCCTCGCCCTCTGGCAAGGGCTCATCCAAGCTCTCTCCTTAGAAATTAGAAACTTAACTGTGATTGGAGATTCAACGCTGCTAATTCAAACTTTACTTCAGAATACCAGGGTTTCGGACGGGCAACTCAAGCACGTTATCGATAAGATAAGGATACTAAGGCACTGGTTCCAGTCAATTCGTTGGTTTCACGTCCTAAGGGGAAACAACACCCAAGCGGATGAGGAGGCCAACATGGGAGCCCGTTTGGGGAAAAGCATTATGATTCTCAACGGAGTCACAATGAATTGGAGCATTCTGTAATTACATCAACTCATGAGATTTTACAAGTGGGCACATGGACAAGACGCAGGTGCAGACAACAGGACAACGATATCTTGGAAATTCAGAGCGATCTCCAGGACGGGAAGGAGTTCCATCATGAAATCGATACTTTTACATCCCAAAGCCATCCCTCCGCGCAGAGAATCTAACAAGGCAAGGACAGAGCAGGGTTATAAACTCAAGCGAGCAGGAAGGGTAAGGGCAAAGGAAGAAAGGCAGCGCGTAGAAGGGTCAAGCTAGGGCATCTCTTGGCCAGAAGGCGACGGATCCCAGCAACGCACGATGGCATCGAGTTCGGGCCCAAAGCCAATGGTGGAAGCAAGACTTACAGCGTTGGAAGAGAAGATGGAAAATCTGCGGGGACTCATGACCAACCTGGACGAATTCTTGCAGAACTTGGACAGTGAGGCTGGGAGAAGGATGGAGACTTTAGAAAATGATATCATCTACACAAGATCCGGCTTGAGTGAAGAGATCTGGAAGCTTAGGAAGGACCTGGGCAAGCCAAAGAAAGACCATGAAGAAAGGATGTGGAATCTAGAACAACAGATGGAACAACTAAACAAGGAATGGACAGAAGAAAAAGTGCAGGCTAAAGGGAAAGGGAAGGAGTAGTTCAGAAGCATCCTCCCAAGCAAGAGTTCTCTATAAACATCTAGTAACAGTCAGAAAGGGCGCCTAAGTAGTCATGTTGCAGCCAGTATTGGCTTCTAAATGTCATGTAATAGCTAATATAAATAGAAGTATTCTCTAGTTAGTATCGTAGCAGTCCTACTACTATGTAACAGCATCACCGGTTTTCCGCAGTTTTTAATAAAGACCCCATTACTCGCTTCTGTCAAAAAAAAAAATAAGGACGTTAGGTAAGGGTGGTTTATTAAAGTAAAAAGAAATTAACACAAAGGATTGGGTTATTTAACAATGTTTAAAGTAGGATAGAGCGGTGGAAGAAAGGTAATAGGAGGCAAGTTAAATAAGAAGTTAGAATTGAGTTAAGGTGGATTGGAAATGCATGAACTAACAATATGATGTATTATATGGAAGAACAAAATGGTAATAGTTGATTAAGCATTGTGAAATGTGCTACTTAAGTGGTATATTGAATATATTCTATAAAAGTAAGGGAGAGTAGTTGAAGTAAGAAATAAAATATTTATGAGATAATAAGATGATAAGTTTGCAAACAAATTAAAGTATTCATTAAGTTAAGAACTGATGATGTGCTGAAAATAATATTAATAATAATAATAAGGAAAGAGAGAAAGTGGTAGTGGATGTAAGGTGGATGGGAATGTGTAAAAAAATGCTAAATGAGACAATACAATATAAGGAATGTTAGTGAACTCTAGAAAATATGGTATGGAGTAATAATATAACGAAATCCTAAGTGATACCATAAGGGCCTATGTTTTGAACAAGGAACTTGAGTTCAGAATGATAATGGAAATTTCACGGTAATATTTGAGCGAATTGCTAATTGTTAGTTATGCATTGATTTGTTAATTCAATTTGGGTTTATCACTAAGGAACAATGGTAGTGAGTGCAAGTGACAAAAATAATTACTATCTACCACCACCTTGTTTGAAGATGACCTTGCGACTAAATCAAAATTGCAAGAAGAAATGTATACTCAACATAATGTTTACAATGTTCATTTAGAGGGAAATTTACCTTACTTAAAATAAATCAATTTACAAGTCAAATGATAAACAATAAGAGTGTTCATCCCACTACTAAACTTCTTTCATAGTAGAGGAATGATCATGAAGAGTGAATGTGATGTAACCAAAAGGGGCTAGAGACCAAAGTTGGTAAGTCACATGTAGATATAAAGGATAAAGTTGAGGCGTAAGAAGAGAATTTGCAAGGAATGAAGGCATTAAAGACAAGTAATTGTAGACTGTGGAATGAACCCTTAGTAATTTATTCTTGGTATAGAAATGTTCACTAACTCACGTGTCAAAATAGTGTTCTTTATGTATAGGCACATTGGTAAAAATTAACTGTGGATAGAAAGCATGATTTTCTCAACTATGATGAAGATAATCCTACTCAACTATTAACTTGGTCGAGATCTAAATTTTATGACTTAAGAGGAAAGCGAGATCAAGGACAATGACCAAACAAACCATAAAGTGATGACATCACATGACAATCAATTAGCAATATCTTAGTCTATGTTCCTAAGCATGATTCAAACTTTTGTGTGCCAATCTCATGAGTGATGGCATATGTATTGTCAAACTAGAGTAATAATCAAAGTCAATCATGATTGTTTATAATTATCAAGGTATCCAAGGTGGGATTGTATATATGACGTGATGAAATGTATATTGAACTCAATATAAGATTCACTTAACTAAATAACTGATGATAAGCTAAGGTTCTAACTGGCGACCAAACCAATAGACTATACTCTAAATACGATGCTCCTATATGAAACTTAGGAAGAATAAATCTACAAGAGAAACATGTACTTTCATTAATTTAATTACCAATGGTAATAAAATACAGTCAAGACATGTAAAGTGCCTACTAAATAGGCGTAATTACAATCAATATATTAATAGTCTCGACAAGTTTTAATCAAGTCTTGGTCCAATGGGACCAATATAACACAAGGTTTGCTATCATGAAAGACAAATAGAAGTTGTGTCATAAATTCTACTCATATTGTGAATGAGCGTAACTTCGGGACAAAGTTTCTTGAAGGGTGGGTGTATGTAACGCCCCATATTTTGGCTTTAGGTAGTTAGAACTTTGATTTTTCTCATCTTAGTAATTCATTTCTTAACAACAAATTGAACTCAACAATACTGATATAGACATGTGAGAAGTGTACATATGGACCTAGTTATGTGTTTCATACTATTATTTTAATTGTTATATGCTCATGATGATGATAACTCTTTGATTTGCTTAAACATGCAAATTAAGATGTGGAATTTGGGTACATGGATATTGATTCAAAGTTATGTTGAGAATGCATAACAGATGTAAGACATGATAAAAATAAATATACATTTCTTAATTGAACGTCAATACAGATATGGATTCTTATATAAAATTATGATGTATATACATGGATATGAGTTATTGGTAAATTAACCTACAGGTTGATGAGCTATGTGATAGCCAAATGACTACAGTGATGGGGTAACATAGATGTCATAGACATCAAGAAGATAGTGTATGCTATAAGTTATAATTATTATTTAATTTATGATTCAAAATATTGTTATGATTTCTGGTAAGTGTGGTTTTGACAGGACACGCGACTTTCCCAGAGTGGTTGTTTGATGACATGACTCTAAGAACAGTAGTTGCACAATAGGGCTTGATGTAGAGTGTTGACCCTATTTCTATAAGGAGGGGTGGAGGTATTTCCCACCGTTTATCCTCCGAAACCTAGAGTCATGGGAGGGTTGTGTGAAGTTACGCTCCCCTAAACATGTGATGGCGACTGCTCAATTCATGTTGGAGAAGCTTGGTCAAGATGTATGACACTTCCACTTACGGGTTCTATCTGGAGTTAGGCCAATATAGTTGACGCTCCAGCTTAGTCCAACAGAGGAAAGGATAGGATGGAAGATGGAAGTAGGTTAGGAAGGAAGGATGCTTCAATGTTAGTTGAGAATATTGATTGGGGATTAGAGATGCCACTATTGTTTACTCACTTGGTTCCTACCATGTTTAAAACCCTCTTTGATTTCCTATTGATATTTTAAGTGTGATAATGAGTTATTCATGAATTGGTGTAATTTTGTTCGCTAAGATTATTAAATGATGCATTATTTGATCTGTTGTCCTACATGTCTTGGTGATCATATAGGAACTATGCACTAGAGGCAATGATTGTTTATCGTTAGTACATATATGAGATATATGCCCGTTATCTTCGCACACATACCCTATCCATGTACACTAGTACAATTAATTAATGTATTAATTATTAAAGTAAATCATTAACTATTTAATTTAACCTATCCATGTACACTAGTACAATTAATTAATGTATTAATTATTAAAGTAAATCATTAACTATTTAATTTAATGTTTATTGAATATGTAAATTATATTGCATACAAAATATCTTGAAGCATTAAATACCTTATTGACTTTGATAGATGGTGGGTATGATGAATTAAATGAGCATGGTGGGGTGTTATGTACATTTTGGGAAAAATTGTCAAATTACATTTATTAGCTAGCATGAGAAGAAAGACTTTTCATTTTATTTATTGTTGTTTAATGCAAGTCATTTATATTTTAGTTTTATTTTAATATTTTCCCAAAACCTAGATAAGGGAGGTCGATGGATAATAATGAGGGTGGTTGAGGAGACTTGGGGAAGGGTGTATGGAAACTTGATAAATAGGGAGGAGAAGTGATGAGGAAAAGGGGGATTGGGAGGTTTGAGCATGATGAGAGGTTGTGAAATCTTTGGAAGATATATTTCTTATGATGGTTTTCTTGAGCATTTGTGCTTTGCTGTTCTTGGAGTCAAGAGCACGAAGGGCCAAGAAACTGAAAGGTTTCTTGGAGCTAGGAAGTTGGCTAGGCTCCTAGTTGGTTGGGAGGATTCTGTTGTTTCACTATGTGCAAGCGGGAAAAGAATGTTTGGAAGCGCCCAGGACTACATTACAACCGATGAGCTTCGACAAGCTAAGGAGGAGGTATTTTTCGGTGGTATTTGGTTATTGATATTTTGTATATACTTTTTTTTAAGTTCTAAATCATAGAGTTAACATATTACTTATTTCATCATGTTATCTAGATTTCTCATTGAGCAAATGTAGAAGAATTGTGTAAATGAAAATCGATGAGATTATGCTAAAACAAAGTTGTTATTGTGTATGTATTTAATGAAAGATTAATTGTTTAACATCTTGGATGGGTGTTACAGAGTAAACCTCTCTTGTATCAATGCATAATGCATGATATCAACACCATATTTCAATAATTGATGAGATAGCTAGAGCAATTGCCAAATAACACTTCCAACAAACACCATAGAAGCCTAAGTGCACCTTCAACTCCATCACCAAGTACAACAACCACTACCAAAAATTTTGTGAAGTCCACACTACCACCCAAAGCTTTTACATGACCATATAGATAGTAATGAATGAGGTTCTCATGATATGCGTACTTTGCCTTGATTAGGTATTTCAATTAAATATCCATGGCTACAGGTAAAAGAAATTATTCCATTTTAGTAGAGTCCAAGGTTGCATTCAACTCTTTGTCTATAGATTCATTAAATCCCAACCTATTAATCAACTCACTATCATTTTGCATTTACACAACATCAACCAGATAATGTCGAGAAAGCAATATGTTTTTCTTTAGTGATTATACTTCCATACATACTAGAGACAACCCACTCAAGGATATCCTCCCCTACAAATAGCAAACAGAGAAAAGAAAAGGAAACCCTTGCTCCAACTAACTCAAAACAAAACCCCAACATAGACATCCAATTGCTTTGAGGTTTTCTAACCAAGTAATGACAAAGAGGCCAAGAGCATTTAGATTGCAACTTTAATTGAATAACCAAGAGAGAAACAAAATGACCTACATTGGAACTACAAGAGTAAGGACCTAAGTGTCACGTCCCCACAGTGTGCCTTACGATAGTGCACCTCTTGAGGGCGTGCGGCACCGCAACGTTTCATGCTTAGATGCTTGGTAACACCAAGGTTACTTCGTTCGGACCATACCTCTTCACCTAGATCATACCCATACTTTGTTCTAGGCTACTGGCGAGTCACACTCGTACTCTAGTGTAACTCTTGTATACTTAGACATTCATTAATTGCTTTAACACTTAGTCATTTTCAAGCATACATCCATGAACATGAGAAACCAAGAGAAAAACAACGAAACAAATGAAAGACAAACTCAGATATAGTGTGGGCAGCACAAATGTGCCTAACACATAGCTAAGTCTTTGTTATTGCAAAAAAGTTACAACATGAACACTACCAGCGTGATTTACAATAGGGTAGATTCAAACGACTAGCCTCACCTCACCAAGACACTCATACACAGATCGTCACTAAGACCCTCCATTGCAACCGTCTCTGCTGCCACCTGCGGTGCACCTCAGATGTGCTCCCAACCGCGGATGTGTAGTCTCTTCATTTCCGCAAACTCTATCGCTTTGTTTCCACAGAGTTCACAGATTTCGATTCTACTTCACACATGCCTCCACAAACCTATGTTTCCAGACTTAGTCAAAATATTTCCAAGAGAAATTTGCTCAGCTATGTCCGTCAAACCCTCCTCAAGGAAGCACAAGTCCTCCCAGAGTTGAGCGACTTGGCTCCTTGAGGGAGCTCCTCCTCTTTGTCTGCCTCATAATCATAGAGCTCTCCTTGTCTCTAAGTTCTTCCAAACTTTTTTTCCTTTGTTGAGCGACCTTGTTCTCTTATAAGCTCCCTAAAGGTCACCATCATGAATCATCGCATCCTTTAAGGGTGTCACACACCTTCACAAGCCCACGTCCAAACGAATCGTCGGTCCCCTTCACAGGCTCAGTCGCCCAAACGAACCCATGCACTCGTCCCTTGGGATCGACACGCCCAACCTTGGTGCAACCCTCATGTCGGCATGCCCCATTTGTTTAACCGACTTGTTTTCTTGGGTGTGTGTGCCCCTTAGGTAAGTCAATCTGACTTGCCTAAGTGTGCCCCTGGTGCCTTAGTCGATTTTCCCTTCATCGATGGAGCGCCCAAGTCTTTCCCTCAACTCTTCATCAAATCATCCATCGTTTGAATTGCGTCACAAGGCACCATGGATGGAGTCGTCCCTTGGCACGTCGCATGCCCAAGGAACCCCAACTCCCCACTATATGAAGATATATGTTTCTTCATTCGCATCGAGCATCATGCCTGCTCGATTCAGAATATGGTGGAAGTGCACGCACCCGAGCTAAACACCCAAGACCTTATATCCTCCCCCACCTCAAGTCGTTGTCGTCCTTGGAAACATCCACAAAATCTACAATCTCCAAGTCTCTTCCCAAACCTATGCCTCCACTGCAACCAAGTTTGTTGGAAATCCCAAGCTTCGTGCCAATCGGAAACCCCAAATTCTGCCAAAGTGGAAACCCCAAGTTTCCAACTCACACAACAATCATCTGCAACCTGTGCAACCATCCACACTTCCCTCTGCCCAAAGTTGTGTGCAACCAAATTGTCTACAACGATGGAAAGACGTCTCCCCCCCCCAACTCTTCGCAATGTCTACATTGTCACTATCCCACTACGACAATCATTGTTTATTTTGCTACTGTTGCTACCTCAATTACTACTGCAACCCTAACCAAAAATTCAAAAATGTTTAAGTCTCGAACTCCTTGTGACTCTTTATTGCAATCATACTTCAACAAAACTTTGTCATGTCTCCGCACACTGCATGCCTCAAGTCCTGCACTAGTTGGGTAGCTAGTCCAACCGTCACATCGAATTCTTGAAATGTACATCCCCATGCCCAAACTTAGTCTTGTATGCCTGCATCTCCGTCACTCCATCCAACTCCAAAGACTAAGGCAAGTGTCCATCCTTGCCTCACTCTTGCTGCCATCATCCAATCGTTGTCGAGGAGATCCTCCAAAATGTTTAAGTGTTGCACTTCGAACCTACTTGCGCATCCACAACTCGATCATTCATGCAACGACCTCATATCAAGGCAAGGTCGCCCCTCGCTTTGTTGCACTATGAAGTCACCCCAAAGAAACGTCGTCTGCAGCAACCGAACTCCATTGTCCTCCTCATAGCACAGTAAGCCAATCTGCCCCCAAGAATTGCACGTCCATACTGCCTTTGCCTCACTACTTCATCACCCGGCCATGTTGTGTCTTCCTCCCTATGCCTTGGAATGTTTAGGTTTCACCCTCAATCATGTTGCCCAACGCAAGGGAGACGCTCATGTCCAAGTAATTTCTTCATGTTGCAATCTGTGTGTTCACACAATCCACCAAACGAAGGCAAGTCCTCAACTCACTTCCTTCCATCAAATCACCTCAACGCAATTCAACATCTGCAATGAGTGTGGCCAACATGTCTACACTCCTCAAACGTCCCAACAAACTATCCAAAGCGCTCCAAGTAGAATGGGTCGCCTCAAAGAACTCCCATGCTTTAGGCATGTCCGAACCAATACTCTACCAACCTCAACCAACGACCCATGCCATATCTCTAAGTCATTGCATAATCATCCACAAGTCACCAAGGTGTGCTCCACCTCATCCAATGTCCCATACCAAAGGCGAGGGAACACCACCCAAGTCACTTGGTCTATGTTTTGCCCATTCAAATTGACTGCCAACAATTCTTGGTCAACTCCTTTGTTAACTCCAACTGTCTCTTGGAACAAAGATTGTCTTGCACCTCCTGCAAGCATCCAAATTCTGGCATTATCGTCATGACTCATCAAGTCACCACTTGACTCAACAAATCTAGCTAAGGCACCAAACCCCAGGGCACCTCATCCATCCTCTCAACTCGGCATGAACAAACTTCACTACCCACCACCGCAGCAACATGTCCAATGCACCTCATTGAACAGTTGGGAAACTTAACCAAGCCATCTCCACAGTTGCATCCAAATCTTCCTAAGTCCACCACAAGACTCGTCCAAGTAGGTCATCCTAAGCTCTTCCACACATTAGCCCAACCAAGGCGTCCCAAACTACTACATGACTCCTTCGAATCTGCACCAATTGAATCACCCCCAAGTCTATCGGCTTTCACCAGGGAAACGAAATGCACTTGAACCACCAAGTCATCTGACTTCCCTTCAAAGAACTCGCTACAACAATTGGAAAATGCAAGAACTCAAGCCAACCATGTCTTTCCAATGGCATCACTCGTTGCAACCATGTTTTGTCTTGGACCTTCATTCCCAAGCAATCAACTCTTCGCATGAACTCTCCTCAATCATCGTTCATTGTGATACAAGGTTGAGTCCATCAATCCACTTCCGAAATCTGTCCAAGTCCAAAACTTTGCATACAACCGATTGAACTTGTCTCTTATGCCTTGCCATCTCCGCACCTTGACTACTTCCACTTCAAGGCACCATGCACCCATGAGTAATTGCATGGCAATTGTAGTTTCCATATCTTCAACACCTAACTAAGCATTTGCTAAGTTTTGCATTCAATTTGTGATTTCCTTTGTTCCTCTGATAATTATGTTGGTTATTATATATATTCAAGGTTCTTTAAGATCCAATATCTCAACTAGTATTGAAAGTAGACACAAAGAGACAAAAACTTGTATTTCAGAGCCTCTGTTGTCGAAGACACCAAATATTCACCAACATAGTGCCACTTTCTCTTTCATTTGCTCGTCCCTTTTCACCTTTGTTACACTCGAGTCCCTAAACAATCACAAAGTCCAAGATATCTTATTTAGAGTTGTCATCCTTATCTACTGATGAGGTGTTCTCATTATCCACTAGTGAGTTGTCAATGAGATCTAGATCTAGAGATGGTCAAATTACATGTACTATAAATTGACATTATGAGATGAATACATATGTTGAGAAAGGCTTAAAACCTTTTCAACCAAATTATGTTCTTGTGTCTCGTTCATGCTCTATTTCTTAACAACTTCATCTTTGTTTTTTATTCTTCTAGCCTTTGCTTCCGACCAATTTGCTCTCTCATCCTTATTCACTCTTCTTTTCTTAGCTATCAATGTTCACTTTGTCATTGTGCTCTTTTCTCCCTTCATTGTGTTCTTTCAAAGACTCTCAAGCTTTCATTTGTGTTTCCACCTCATATCTCCAATCTATATCTACCTACCACCCCTAATATCAATCATCAATCTAAAGGTGATCAATTAACATGATAAAATTGAATAAAATCAAATTCTTAATATATTTGAGTATTGCTTCCAAGCTAGTTCAATAGAATAAAAGGTGCAACCAATGAGAAAATTGAATAAAATCAAATTCTTAATATATTTGAGTATTGCTTCCAAGCTAGTTCAATAGAATAAAAGGTGCAAGCAATTACGACTCTTGAGGAAAAAAAAGTTTGGGATTGTGAGGAGATGTCACATGGAAAAAGAGTTTGGGATTATGAGACGTCTCGTGGAAAAAAGAGTTTGGGATTATGAGATGTGTTGTTCACAAAATTACAATGATGAAATCTATCCATAATAATTACAAAATTATTATTCAACATTACAAAATATTCTATCCTCTAACAAAAGTTTCAAAAATAGTGGTAATGTATAGTGCATACCAGGAAGTATAGGAAACCTAAGTTGGTGAAAGCCATGTACACAATTATAACTACCCAAGTTGTCTCTCCAAACAAACATGTCTCATGGACAATCATGGTACATTTTATGCTCACAAATACAAATTGAAGAATCAACGGAGCAATTATCTAGTTATTCATTTGTTAACAAGGCTTGACACATCTCATTGACTTAAACATGAATTCAAATACCTATTGGTCTACTGGAGAGACGAATAATTGCACTCTTTAATGGGACAGTCTCTGTCCAAAATTGCAATTATTATATCTGTAATAATAATCACAAAATTATTATTCAACATAACAAATACTCTAAATATTATACATCCTTGACAAAAATTGAGCATGGCATTATCACTGGTAAATACAAGATAGCATAGGGATCCAAGTTGGTGAAACCCAACATGTACAACAAAGCATGGAAGCAGTTGTCCCTGTAAGTCATATCTCCAAACAACATGCTTCATGTGGCTATTACTACATAGGAAAATCCTCGCATGTGATGATAGTTTAATTAAAGATGGGCATCATGGTACATTTTAAGCACACAAAATGAGGAGTCAGTGTAGCATTTATCTAAGTTATTCATTTGTTAAAAAGGTTTGGGACATAATATTGAATTTAAACGTGAATTCAAATACCCATTGGTTTATTGGAGCGATGAACAATTTCAATGGTCAGAGAGGAACAATTTCATTGGTCTACTGGAGAGATGAACAATTTCATTCTTTGACGGGACAATCTGTGTCGGCATTCACCCTATTCACAGTGACCATATCTACCCATAATCATTACAAAATTATCATTCAACATAGCAAAACATTCTATACCTGCTTAACCTTGTATACGTTCTTTAAAAACGCTTCGAGAATAACATTAATCTCTAGTAAATACAAGATAGCATTTGGTAAATGCCAACATATACAAAAAAGCATGGAAGCAGTTATCGTTGCTCGAGGCATCTCTCCAAACAACATGCTTCATGTAGCTATTACAACATCATGGGAAGATCCTCACATGTCACAATGGTTTAATTAAAAAGAGGCATTCATGATGCATTTAAAATGCATAAAAATGAGGAAACAATGGAGCATTTGTTTAAGAGGGTTGGAACATGACATTGAATTTCAACATGTATTTTCATATCTGTTGGTCTATTGGGGATGAATAAACTGTGTTGGTGTTCACCCTGTTCACAAAATCGCAATGATCATATTTCTCCATAATAATTACAAATTTATTATTCATCATCACAGCCAAATTTGGATGTGTTTCTTTATGTAGTAAAAGAGAATGATAACTACATAATCCACCTCTTTCAAAATTATACAATTAATCACATCTGGAAGTATATCTTCTTTTACGCTATCCAAAAATCCTTGAATTAATACAAATCCGATAACCTCTTTTATTAGGCAACTCAATACCCCTTACCTTCCAAGTTTTGAAAAACAAATATCCTTTATTATTTATGAAATACTCTGAAGGACTATAACGCAATTTGCAAATATAATTTTTCACAATTCCAAGAGGTACTGAAATGTTTTTCTATTGGATAGATGCATGAGCGCAAAGGAGCACACAGATAGTATCATATGTACCAGCTACTCAAACGAAGTGAGCATACGACACTAAAACAAGCTGGGTTACCAAACCAATCCACATCACATATCAGAACATCGACTCATCCACTTGCTTGAAACAACTTGGTGCCAATGACAAATTAACAAAATAAATAGACAATTTATGTGTCCAATTTACTGTCATAAAATGCTGCCTCTGTTCTCATTCACATATTTCAATCACTAAAATCTAAATCTTAAAATAATCAGAATAAAACACACATATCATTAATGATTATGATCGTTCTGTGCCGTGCCTCAAGTTAAAAGTCATTGCGACCAACAAATCTCTCATGGTACATATATTCAAATAACATTTTAGGAAAAAAACTAATTTTTACTCAAACAGCCATGAAAATGATGAACGCACGACTTCAAGAGGCAAGGGTTGAACACTAACAGAAATTCCAGTGAACTGAAAGCTACATGGCGTGAACTTTATAAACTTAAAACTAAAAACGGAGCTTCAAAAACTACCACACGAAAAACTATCAATCTATAGCATCTACAAAAATATTTGCATCTTCTACAGAGTAAGCCCAACGTATAAGCGATGGCCCCATACATGAACAGATGATGGATGCCAGTTGCTCCCAAACTTAACTTTTCAAATGCTCAAATTAGTTCATTTACAGCCCCCTTTACTTGAAAGTTCCTATCAACCATCATGGATATCAAACTTGCAGGGTGTACCATACATTGTAAATCTACAATGAAAATTCACCACTTTGACCAATAAGCTGAATTCCTCCATAGCACCAGTAATAATGCCACTTGTGCTGGCACACAAACCAAATAACTTCCTTGAATTAAAACAATACTGTCCTTTTTTTTGCAATAGCATATTACACATGCTTTACTCAAGACACCTACTTGCCAGAAACAAAAAATCTTCTGTCCATGATGGAGAACACCACCTTCTAGATAATATAACGGTCCAGAAGGCTTGCTGTAAGCTCTGCATTTGCTCTACCTCAGTTAATCTATTCTACTAAATCTTTCATCTGCAGCGATGACAATCTTGATGGCCTTGAAATATTAGCTTCTCCAATATCCCATAATCTTGTACTTTGTTGACCTCAAGTACCAAGCTGTGAGTTCATTATATATTTGGTTTGAGTTTACTCCAACCCATACCTCTGAAGTATAATTTTTGCTGTGGCAATTCCACATTACTACAGATGCAATTTTTTTTCCTGCTCGTGTACAGAAGATTACTAATGGCTTCCAGATTAATGTTGACACTATAATGAGAGGTTTCAAAATGGATACGATTATGTATATGAAGGCAACTATATTTTCACACTGTCTGATGCAATTATCTGGCTGTCAGTCTGAGTGCACAATGAAGCCATACGATGCAATTATCTGTCTCAGTCAGAGTGCCAAATGAGGTCATAAGATGCAATTCTCTATTTTTCAGTCTGAGTGCCCGGTGAGGTCATACAACTCCTTTCTGGCCATGTAACATAAGACTGGACTAGAGCTATGGTACCAATGGTAGCTGCCACAGCAAATGAAGTCCAGAGAATTTTTTGTCTTTTCTTTCGTGTATGCCGGCGTCTGCGTGCAATTTCTGCAAAAATAGAAGATTATAACCAGTGTTGCATGTACTTGCAATCTATAGTTGGAGAGAGAAAATTAAGTAATACATCATTAAAAATTATAAAACAAGAATCTGCATACAAAATTTTGCAGTAGATATGCATCTGCCAGGTGATCTTGAGGATTTACCTTCTTATTGGAAGAAGAGCTGGTTCTGGTACAAACACAGTGTAAGGGTGTCCAAGGGTAACTTGTTCCTCTCTCAAACAGAGAGAAACTGACCACCACAAAATTTACCTCGGAAATTATGAAGCACTAACTTGCACTTGGGTAGACATCAACAGATATGCATCTTCCTAGCCTCTAGCATTTGTGGGGATAAACCTACACTTCCTGCTGAAAATGGAAATTGAGTTTGTCCGAAGTCTATCAAAGAGTGAATTAGCTTAACTCCAGTAATTTGTGCCACAGCTGTGGAGGAGCTTCAATCTCCTTCAAAGAGAGGATTATTGAACCACCAATTTGTACCCCTGTTGTGGACTTGGCTAATAAGATTTCTTCATCGAGATTAGCTCCATTTTGGAATCACTAATGCAGAAATGTTTAAATTATTCTATGACAATTGCAGTTTATGAAATATAGGCTTATATGGAATACCAAAAGAATAAGAAATGTGGTTTTGGAAGTTATCTGAAGACTAGACAGGAAAGCAAGGATTCAACAAGAAGATAACTATCCCCACCGCAACCTAATTGTCTAATCGTACCTAGCCCAGTGAGCTATTTCCAGTGGTTGAGTGACCTAGCAAAGTTTATATTAGCAGTGGTCTTGCGCAAAGTCAATTGGATCGTTTTTGCAGTTGGAGGATTTGATGCATGTGTGAATGGGGAAAACGTTTGGCAGCTGGTTTTTAGGGTTGGAAGCCAATTGGATAGCAAAGTTTCTAAAGGGTTGCAGTAGAAAGCACAGACTTGTGGTTCGAGTCATTCAAATTTCAAACTTCCCCATACAAAATTTTGATAGAGGTTGTAGGTAGTTTCAGAATCTTTGTATTTTGGGCACTTTGTTGGCTATTATTTTCTCTTATATATAATTAAACCTTAAGAGAAAAGGAAAGGACTTAGCCTTGTCTAGTTGCAATTTGCAAAGACCTTAAGGTTTGATGTAATTTTGCAGGATCTGGTCACAGAAGTTTTGTAATGACACAATCCCTCTAGACATGTTTCTCATATTGAACGAAATGAGTAGGTTTTGATTTCCCTTAAACAAGCCTCAAATATATAACAATGATTTAAAACAACATTAGATTTGTTTGACTAAAGAACATTATTTGTGCTTCAAGCTCCAGTAGCGCATTATTTGTGCTTCAAGCTCCAGTAGCGCAATGGAAGGACTAGGTGTCGAATGTTTTCCAAGCATTTAAGAAGTTTGCTAGTTTCAACAACTCATTTTCTTACTAGTTTCATACATGTTCTAATGTGTCCAAAAGCTAGGGCATATTGGAAGTGGGGTTTCTTACTCTCCTAAACATATAACCACCTTTCTTACTCTCCTAAACATATAACCACCTAGAATCTAGTTCAATGCTATTATGTGATTTCAAACCATGATTTTACAAACTTTTTGGAAGGAGAAAAATCTTGTTGTGCATAAATGGAAATCTTATATCAGTATTATATCTCTAACTACTATCAGATTATTGAGAATTGTGCTTTGCAAGTACAAAATCAAGCAGAGTTACTATGGTGTTGACAAAACTAAGAGCATTTACTGGCAAGTGAGACAATCTGTCATCCACAATCAACAAGGAGCCTAATAAGCAAAGACATTCCTGTAGCAGCTTAAGATCCAAATCCACACAAAGAAAAGGGGAGGGTTAGGGCTTTGGCCACCACAGACATGGAATTTTGTAAAATCACAACTGAGAAAAGAACCATGCATCTCAAGTAACAAGTAGCTTCTCATAGGAGAGAAGAAAGCCACAGAAGACAAGAGGTGGGGCCACCAAGATGATTGATGGAATAATCCCACTAAATATAATCATCATCCTACCATTGGTTGGGATAATAAAGATGCCAAGTAAAATTATATGAGAGTTTCAACACAATATGTCCTTGAACGTAGATCCCAATCATTGCCATGTTTCTGGTTTTGTGCCATGCCTTTTAGATTGGTGTCTGCTTACTTTCATCTGTCTAGGGATGATATAAGATGGATCTACCCTGTTCTCTTAAAGCGGTGAAAATTGTCATGAGACTAGGTGCATGCCATGAAGCACCCATAATGTTAAATGAACATAATTGTCCTAATTAATGAAGATTTTTAACCACTATCTTAAACCCAGAAAAGGAAAGGAAAAATTAAGTCAACCTGGAAGAGGAAATTCACCTGGCGAAAAGCTTGAGCAGCATGTAAAACTCAGAAAAAATGGCTTTTTTGCATGGTCTCTTCTCCACTATGGATTGGAAACTAAAGCTATTTAAATGAGAGAGGTCTGTTGAATTCCAAATGCCTCATATGTAGGCAAGCACAAATTAATCTCTTTCTGTGTCACATATCTAATTAGTATTGTCCTGGACCAGACAGCTCAGGAAATATGATCAGAATTTGTCCAAACACTATCATGTTGATGATTGCAACTTCATGAGATATTCTCCAGATCCTACTCCTCTGAACTGAGTTGAGATGATCTGTGAGAACGCCCATGTGATGGGTGAATCATACTCCTCTAGACTGAGTTGAGATGACGTGTGTGGTCTCTTGTCGTGCTCCTCTGGACTGAGTTGAGATGACTTGAGATGATCTCCTGTCGGACTACTATGGACTTAGTTGAGTCGACTTGAGATGGCTCTCCAGATCGTACTCCTATGGATTTAGTTGAGTTAATTTGTTGAGAGTGACGTCCCTGTGGTTGAGCACATGTGGACTTGTCCCTAGTGGCAGAGCACTAGAGGATGTGTGGATCCCTTGCTATATTGTCTAAGAGTAAGATTATTGTGAAACCCTAATTTTGTATTGTGAACGGTACAAGGCGGCCCCATCATGTAAAGATAATTAATATTGTGTAAAAGATTAATTATATTATTGAGTTGTACGAGTCGGCCCTATTGTGCCAATAGACACATCTATTTGATGAGTTAGGTCATGTATTTATAGGAGAGATACATCCCCATTGTGGATCATATCTCATTCTCACAACACACATTGTGGAGATCTGAAATTTGGTGCCCACTTCTCTTAGGCGCTAGTTTTCTTGGTCATAGAGCACCCTCTTGTGTGCACTAGGGTTTGTGGTGAAAGGGTGATCTTCTCTTGACTCTATTACAAAGGATTGTTGGGTTTTTCCCTTGTTTGAGAAGGGTTTTCCCAGGATAACTTCTTGTGTCTTGTGCATGGTTATTCTTCTTGTGATCTTGGTTACTGCAGCGATTGTATATTGTATGGTTGCATTGTTTATGGTTCAAGTTCATGCTAAATTGAAAAGAAACTACATGTGCTTGAGCTAAGCATTAAAATTCAACATGGTATCAGAGCAGTGTTCCTGAAGAGCCATTGCACAAACTACTCCAGAACTTTTCAAGCTAGTCGTTACCTTCTTGCTGCAACTGCAAAAACGACCCCTTCCATTTTCCTTGTCAAGTTAGTTTTAGCACTTTCCCCTTGAACGTTGGGCCTAATTTTTGTACATATAGTACGGCCTAATCCAACGCACCACCTGCAACCCTCAAATCAAAAATTGAAGAAGTTTTGATTTTCGGTCCTAGGGTTTCTGCAGATTTCGGCCTCTAGGGTTTTTGTAGGTCATTAAGAAATTGTGCAGCTCACTGAGGTTCTTTTGACTCTCCAAGGCTTATTGTTGGCAGTCATAAGTCCAACGAAACCGAGGGTTTCTAGCCTAGCCTAGCCATCAGGTTTTCTGAAGCTAGGGTTTCTAGCCTAGTTGTTAGGGTTTGTGAAGAATCTACAAGCCATGAGAAACAAAACTATGGTTGAAGATAGGCTTGATGGATCAAGCAACTTCAGCTCCTAGAAGTCAAGATTACGCATCACTCTAGAAGAGAGTGACCTATTGAGATTGATAGAAAAGACTCTACCAGCAACAGCTACCAATGAAGAAAAGGTTGAATGGAAGACAAATGATGTCAAAGCTAGAAAGATAATCATCTACTCAGTAAGAGATGATCTACTACCTCGCAATTCTACCTTGAAGATAGCTTATCAAATGTATGATGTGTTGAAGAACATGTTTGAGAGCAACAACACTAACAGAGCTCTTACATGGAAGCATCAACTTCAAAATCTCAAGATGACACCATCACTACCTTCTTCATGAAGATTTTAGAGATCAGTTAGGTGCCATTGGAGAAACCATAACAGACAGAGAGCTTGTCATGATTACTCTAAATGCACTTCCAAGCCATTGGGAACCATTCATTCAAAGTATCAGTGGAAGAGCAAACTTACTTCTGTTTGATCGTCTATGAGCAGACTGCACTCGGGAGGAAACCAGACTTATAGCCAGAGGCGTGCAAGACTCCCATCATAATGACAATCAAGCCCTTGCTTCTCATGCAAAGAGAGGCAGAAGAAATAGAAGAATTTTTAACAAAGCATTCAAAGACAAGAAAACTTCAACAGCTCTAGGTCATGAATATAGAAAAGACATTTCAAAGATTCAATGTTTCAGATGTGACAAGTATCGACGCATTGAGAGAGATTATCCTACCAGGAAGAAAGGAAGACAACATGCATCCACTTTCGATGTTGATTCAGAACCACCTCAGAGAAATGAAGACATAAAAGATGAAGCATTCTTCTTCGTTTCAACACTCTCGGGTACCGTTCCTACTGATAGTTATATTTGGTTGATTGACAGTGGTGCTTCCAGACACATGACTGGATATAGAGAACATCTTACAGACCTTGTAGAGAAAGAATCTCGTCTACATGTTGTACTTGGTGATAATGCCAAATATACTGTGAAGGGAGTTGGATCTTCTTCTTTCCAACTAGATTCTGACATACCACTTCAATTAAGTGAGGTACTATATGTACCTGGGATGAAATGGAACCTTACCTCTGTTTCTTCCTTAGAGGATAAAGGCTACAAGGTTACTTTCTCTAAAGGAAAAGTTCTTGCTTGGCACAAGAAATCACACATGGAATCTACCCGGGTGATTGGTGTTCGAGAAAACAGTTTGTACAGATTGACTATCTGACCAATCCAAACCTTGTTACGTGATACTATCATCTTGGGCGTGCTATGGCATAGGAGACTTGCTCATTTACATTATAGAGCCCTTCCCGCTCTAGGAAAGATGGTGACAAGCCTTCCAGAGATGCATATTGAGCATGATGGCGTTTGCAGAGGTTGTTCTCTTGGCAAGAATGTCAAGGGGTCCTTTTCGAGCAGTGACAGTAGATCCAAGGGGATCTTGGACTTGATACATACAGATGTTTGTGGACCCATGATTGTTGCTTCCTTCAGCGGATATTTGTACTATGTGCTCTTCATCGATGATCACTCTCGGAAGACGTGGATTTACTTCTTGAAGACCAAGGATGGAGTCCTTGCGAGATTTCAAGAGTTTAAAGCTCAGGTTGAGAACCTGACCGGGAGGAAGATCAAGGTGTTGAGATCAGATAATGGAGGAGAGTACACCTTCAGGGATTTCAATGATTTTTGTATTGAGGCAAGGATCAAGAGGGAGTACATTGTTCCTTATAACCCTCAACAAAATGGGGTTGCAGAGAGGAAGAATAGATCCATTGTTGAGGCAACCAAAGCGATGATACATGATCAGAATCTACCTATGATTCTGTGGGCAGAGGCATCCATGACAGTTGTGTATGTTCGGAACTGGAGTCCTCATAAGATTCTGAAGAACATCACTCCCGAAGAAGCTTTCACCAAAGTGAAGCCTGAGGTTGGACACTTCAAGATATTTGGGTGTCCAATATACATTCATGTACCCAAGGAAAAGAGGACCAAGCTAGACCCTTCAGGCAGAAAGGGTACATTTGTGGGGTACAGTGAATCTTCAAAGGCATACCGGATCTACATCCCTGGTCAAAGACAAATCGAGGTTAGCAAAGATGTCACCTTTGAGGAAGAGATAGCCTTTCGAAGATCCAAAGAATCTCATATGGAGATTGACAGCGAGAAGAAAGAAGAGACAATACCTTCTCCCCCTTCAGCAATTCAGAGGGAGACAGTTATTGATCCAGTTGATCCCGTAGCTCCAGTTGATGTTCCCAGAGACATTGCAGTAGGCCAGAAGAGGCCTGCATGGGCTCGACAGACTCTGTAGGAGGCAGGGGGACATGCAACTCCTCGTGGTACATTCCGAGAGAGCAAGAGACCACAGAGATTTTCAAGCTATGTTTCAGCTATGAGCCACATCATTGATACTGAGCCTTCTTGTCATGGGGAAGCAGCAGGTCAACAAGTTTGGCAAGATGCCATGAGCGAAGAGTATCAGTCCATCATGAAGAATGATGTGTGGGATATTGTTCCGAGACCAGAAGGGAAGTCTGTAGTGACTTCCAAGTGGATCTATAAGATCAAACATGCAGTTGATGGAAGTGTCAAGAAGTACAAAGCAAGATTTGTGGCTAGAGGATTCTCTCGGGTGGAGGGAATAGATTATGAGGGGACATTTGCTCATGTTGCCCGATACACTTCCATCCGTACGATTATTTCCCTTGCTGCATCCATTGGTTGGAGACTACATCAGATGGATGTGAAGACAGCCTTTCTCAATGGAGAAATTGAGGAAGAAGTTTACATCGAGCAGCCAGATGGATTCGTGATACATGAGAAGGAGTCTCATGTGTGCAGGTTGAACAAAGCCCTGTATAGACTAAAGCAAGCACCTCGTGCATGGTATGAGAAGATTGATGGATACTTGATGAGTTTGGTCTTTAGCAAGAGTGTTATTGATCCCAACCTATACTACAACATTGTTGGTGACGAGTGCCTAATTTTGGTCCTATATGTTGATGAATTATTCTTCACCAGTTCATAAAGCCTTATTGTTGAATGCAAGCAGGCAATGGCTTTTAAATTCGAGATGAAGGACCTTGATATGATGCACTACTTCTTGGGACTAGAAGTGTGGCAAAGGACTGATGAGATTCTCCTGAATCAAGGGAAATACACAGTGGAGATATTGAAGAAATTCGGGATGACAAACTGCAAGTCCATGCCTACACCGATGGTGATGGATCTGAAGAAACTGAGCGAGACTTCTTCTGATTCAGGCGAGATTGATCCACATCTTTACAGACAGTTGATTGGATTAGTGATGTATCTGGTTAACACCAAACCTGATATATGCTATGCAGTGAATGTACTCAATCAGTTTATGAGTCAGTCGAGACAGACATACTGGATAGCAGCGAAGCATGTGTCGAGATATTTACGAGGCACAATTGGTTATGGATTGAGATATGCCTCCAGTGTAGACATGAGATTGCAGGGATATGTCGATGCAGATTCGACAGGGAGCGCAGTGGGCAGGAAGAGTACCTCTGGTTGTTGTTTTACTTTGGGATCTTCCGTGGTTTCCCAGTGCAGCAGGAAACGAACTTATGTGGCTTTGAGTACCGCAGAAGTAGAGTACATTATATTATGTGTGGCAGTCCACGAAGCAATGTGGCTTCGCAAGCTCCTTGCAGATGTATTTGGACATGAGATGGATTCCACCGTTATTCATTGCAATAACCAGAGTTGTGTGAAGCTCTCAAAGAATCCTGTGTTTCACGATAAATTGAAACACATCGAGATCAAATACCATTACATCAGAGATATGGTGCAGAGGAAAGCAGTACATGTGCAGTACCTTTCTACACACGATCAGGTTGCAGATGTCACCAAACCGCTTGCCAGGACAAAGTTCGAGTACTTCCATGAGAGACTTGGCCTGGTGAAGAATGCCTCCCTAGCTGAGAGGGAGTGTTGATTATTGCAGCTTCATGAGACATTCTCCAGATCGTACTCCTCTGGACTGAGTTGAGATGATCTGTGTGAACGCCCATGTGATGGGTGAGTCATACTCCTCTAGACTGAGTTGAGATGACGTGTGTGGTATCTTGGCGTGCTCCTTTGGACCGAGTTCAGATGACTTGTGATGGTCTCATGTCGGACTCCTATGGACTTAGTTGATTCGACTTGAGATGGCTCTCAAGATCGTACTCCTATGGATTTAGTTGAGTTAATCTATTGAGAGTGACGTCCCTGTGGTTGAGCACATGTGGACTTGTCCCTAGTGGCAAAGCACAAGAGGATGTGTGGATCCCTTGCTATATTGTCTAAGAGTAAGATTATCATGAAACCTTAATTTTGTATTGTGAAGGGTACAAGTCAGCCCCATCATGTAAAGATAATTAATATTGTGTAAAAAATTAATTATATTATTGAGTTGTACAAGTCGGCCCTATTGTGCCAACAGACACATCTATTTGATGAGTTAGGTCATGTATTTATAAGAGAGATACATCCCAATTGTGGATCATATCTCATTCTCACAACACACATTGTGGAGATCTGAAATTTGGTGCGCACATCTCTTAGGAGCTAGCTTTCTTGGTCATAGAGCACCCTCTTGTGTGCACTAGGGTTTGTGGTGAAAGGGTGATCTTCTCTTGACTCTATAGCAAAAGATTGTTGGGTTTTTCCCTTCTTTGAGAAGGGTTTTCCCAGGATAACTTCTTGTGTCTTATGCATGTTTATTCTTCTTGTGATCTTGGTTACTGCAGCTATTGTATATTGTATTGTTGCATTGTTTATGGTTCAAGTTCATGCTAAATGTGCTTGAGCTAAGCATTAAAATTCAACATATCAATGCATTCATTAAGGTAGGCCTCTACATTTCAAAAAATGTTGGCCTCGAGGTCTCAATGTTATGAGAACCAGAAACCAGACTAAACTGGTCGACACCAAAAATGTGAAACCGGACTGGACCGGAAAAGAACCAGAAAAAATAAAAATAAATAAATAAAAAAACTGGTCGACCAAAAACTACATAAAATATTCAAATTTTGAAAAAAAACATATACATACACGTGCATCCATATGAATCCACCATTTATACACAAATATGTTAAGCTTCTCACTTATAAAACAAGAGTGCATATAACCAAAATAGCACCAAGTGCAATCTATCTCTGAACCAAAATACATCAACAAGGTTCTAAATAGCCTCTAGAGTCCAAATAAAATCATGCTACAATAAATAACTAGTATCGTCAAGATCATTACCTATATTAGTATCCTCATCATTAGTGTCACCCTCTAAGCATTAAAATAAGATAGAAAAAGCTTAACATGCCTAATAAATGATTTTACTAGAGTGAAGGGTACATTTTTACTAGGGTCGTGATAAAAGAGTTCAACAATCAATGCCACCAACATCGAGGTACCTAGTGTTGATTTTTCATAACATTAGGTTAAGCATGAAGTTCATTCCATTTTAACAATTAACCATAACCATAAATGTTGCAACAACCAAGATCACATGAAGAAGCACCATGCACAAGAACACAAAATGTATCCTGGGAAACCCTTCTCAATAAGGGAGAAAAACCCAGCAAAATCCTTTGCTATACTCTTCAAAAGAAAGACCTTTCACCACCAATAATATCCAGCACACAAGAGGGTGCACAAAACCCTAGAACTCTAGCGCCCAAGAGAGGTGCGCAACTTTGACCAAGAAGTGTACTTGCTAAAATTTCCAAAATTCACAAGTGTGTGTGTGTCTACAATGAAATATTTCCTCTTACTTATATTAGACTTGTCCTATCAACTAAAGTGTCTATTGGCACAATAGGGCCGACCTCACTTAGATATATTATTTATTTATTATTATTATAATTAATATTAATATTAATAATAATTATCTTTTACAGTTTATCTTTAGACACAAAAGGTAGGGCCAACCTGTACCATTTACACAATAACTAGGGTTACAGGTAGGTCTGACTCTTGAACAATATATAGCAAAGGATTTGATACACCCACTAGTGCTCATCCACTAGGGGCACATCCATAGGGATGCCATGGACCTGATTCACTGCATTACACAGATGAACCAGGTCTTCACATGTTCACCTCTACTCGTCCACAGGCACGTCCACTCTACAGATCTGCTTTCCCACTGCCACCTACAGGAGGATCATCTGGAGTCTTCTCCTCAAGTCTATTGTTGCTCAGAGGAAGCCATCACATCATCTTCATTTATGTTCTCATGATGATGTGCCCAGCACTTTTGGGATTTCCCACGTTCACCTTGTGCTCGGCCACAGGCACATCCTAACTCAACAAATCGCTCTTACATCGGATAATCTTCTGGAGTTCTTCTCACTCACGTCATGGAGGAGGCTATCTTTATGTCCCTGACTCTGTCCCAGGCAGGAACCACAAACCCTTCATAGGGGCTTTCTCTCATGTTTGTAAGCTGAGAGAAAGACTTCATGATGCAAACCCCCCTTCTCTCTTAAGGACTGCGACCTCCCAATCTAGGATCGATCAAGAAACTGAGTCTGATTGACTCTTTGGCCCTCAAGAACCTCAAATCCACTTAATAGGCCCTCTTTCCCTTAAAGCACAAGTTATATGGAACTCGCGGCTTTCTCCTTAACGCCTTTAAGCTTCAGCGTGTTTAGACGTTAACTCTCCTGGTTAAACCCCTCCCTTTATGTGACTAAAGTTGTGACCAATCGCCTAATAGAAAGGCGCGTCGCGACTTCGCGTATTGAGCCTTTGCATGCAAGTCACTCCGACTCTCCCGACTTCTGAAATCCCGACAGGAGCCTAGCGCATGCTAGCCCCTCTATTCCCCTTCACCGATGTGACCCTTCGTTATGACCGTGGGCCAATCTTTCGAGCACTTCGTAATTTCGCCTCTCATGAGTTCACACTTCACGAGTCGTCTTTCTAGACGCTCAACGGTCCAAATCTCTTCTCGAACCGACGGCTCAGATCAAATCTTCGCGGTTTTGAGTTTCCCGAGTTCCCCGAACTCTTACCTCTGATTTCCCGAGTTGCAAAGTCCCAACAAAACAAGATCTACGGTTCAAATCCCTCCTTCAATCAACGGTTGTGATCTTTTCACGATTCACGACTTTGGAGTCTCCTTGCCTCCGTTCTCCCGATAGCCGAAATTGCGATGGCACTAGATCAACGGTCCAGATCTCCCCTTTGATCAACGACTCAGATCATGTCGCGATTTCGCGTTTCGCGAGTTCTCGCGACTCAACCTTTGACTCCTTCGAGTCACGAGTCAACAAAATGTTGATCTCTCGCCATGTGTCCTCCTTGACAACGGACGATCACGATGATTTCGGAACAATCAACAACTGTGATCGTTTCGCGAGTTCGCACTTCGCGAATCCTCACAACTCTTCTCTTTGACCTTTCCACTCTGCGAGTCAGCGAAATGTTGATCTTTCGCCACGTGTCCTGTCGTGATGGATGGTTCTGATGATTTTGGAATTCCGTGACCTTGTTCCTCCTGTGTACGTTCAAAGCTTTAATGTTAGTGCACTTTACCTTGATCAGACGGCTACGATCCGTTTGCGCTCAGATCGAACAGTTGAGATCTTTCCTCCTATGCACTTGCTCCTCGTTGTCTGGACGTTGATCGGATGGTCCAGATCTTCCCTCTGAACTAAAGCTTTCTTCAGACTTAGAAGATTTTCGAAAGGATTTAAAGGCTTTGACCTTTATCCTTCCTGCAAGTCCATTTCTTGGATCTCATTCACGCTTCTTGGAAAGTGCTACTCTTCATGAGCTTGATCTCTCCAAAGATTTAAATCTCCCAAGCACTTCTTGTTTTTCTGGGAACTTCATCAAACTCAGATCCAAAGGTTCTTGAAAAGAATTCTTTCTCGCCTTCCTAGCGTTCTTCTGCTCTCGTCCTTCGACTTCTTTACGAAGTCGCTTCGATTCTTCGTTGAATTCCAGCTCTGTGCACTCTTTGTAACAGATCTTTACACAAGATTTGAGTTCTTGCGACAACTGTGCAATCCTTGCGGCAGACGCTTTACACTTCCTGCAAAGAAAGTCTAACGTTATTTCTTTTGAGCTTTACGAGTCGAAACAGACCCTGTCAACGCACTCCTTGCGAACTATGTGCACACCTTGCACCGGCTCACGAAGAAAAGCGATTTAAATTCTTATGCAACCATTTCAAAGCTACATACACTCGTAGCAAGATTCATTCATTCTTAAAAAGATTAAGACAACAACAGAGAGATTGCAAACACTATTCACACCATACATTAGATCATTTTTTCTCTGTTATCTTCATTCAAAATCAAGAAAATGGTTACAGCTAAAATCAAAGCAACAACTACTGCTCTGAGATTCCTACTTGCTTATAATTCTCATAACCCCTCTTTTGGGCGTACAAAATCTCTCTTTATACAAAAGAAACAAACTAATTGCTATCTAATTGCGGTTACATTGAGACTAGGGTTAAGCTCCCAAGTCACGCGTGCTCATTTTATGTTCACGCGTGCGATCTTTCCTCTTTTGTTTTCTATCGTTTCAAAAGATTTGCAGTACTGGCTAGCGTTCGAGACTCCGGATTGGCTCTCAGGCACTGGGTTGTCCTGCCACGTGTACTTGCTGACGATGCTCCTGCATCACTTCACATAGCTGCTATGTTCCACATCTCACAAGTTTGTAAGCTGGAGGATGTCTCCCATAGCTGCATTCATCAACACTCCCTCTTAGCTAGGGAGGCATTCTTCATTAAGCCAAGTCTCATACCAATGTACTCTGAATTTTGTTTTTGGCTAAGGTCATCCATACTCCCTCTTAACTCAGAAGGAGTTCTTCACCAAGTAAATGTTTGGTGTAGAGGTTTGCAGTCTGCTCAGGTGGAGAAAGGTACTGCAAGTATACAATTTTCTTCTGCATCATATCTCTGACATAAGAAAATTTTATCTCTCTGTGTGACAATCCATTAGGAAGCTCTGGGTTCTTTAAGGAGCTTTATATATGGCTCTCTGTCATCAACATAGGAACCATCTCATGGTCAAGTAGATCTGTCGGAAGTATGTGAAGCCACATTGCTTCGCACACTTACTGCTATATACTCTGTCTCCGGTGCACTTAAGGCTACAGAGTTATATTTCCTGCTGCAATAGGAAACCATGGAAGACTTCAAGGTAGAACATCAATCGGAAGGGCTTTCCTGGTTCACTGAAGATTTTATCGATCATCTGTCGTACCTTTTGTCCCAAGAAGTAATGAATCATACTCAGATTCTTCATCTCGAATTCAGAGATTTAGAATTACTTGTAATAGCAACGCTTTCTGAATATGTCATCAGGACCAGGCTTTCGTCACAAATACTGTAATGATATAGGTTTGGGTCTCCAACACTTTTGTTTGAAATCCAGACTTATCAAGAATCCATTTATCTGATATAGTTTCCAACTCATGGATGGAGGTGTAACTGGTTCACTAGATCAGATGTTTCATCATGAACAACTCCCTCTATTTGTGAGAAACCTCTGGCTATAGATCATGTATTGATACTTTCATCAGTTGCATGCTTTACCACAGGTTTTTCTGGTCCTTGGATAATATCTTATGTACCATCTTAAAGTACACTGATATTCCTCTGTTATGGCTTTTGACCATACTGGTTTTCTTGTAGCTTTAAGACAAGGAGTCTTATCATCAATGAAGTGGCTCATGTTTGAAGGATAGCTTGAAAAACTCTTTTGCTTTCTCGGAATGTGCCTTGAGAGGCTTGTATGTTTCTTTGCCTCTTGCATAGTGAGTCTAGGTAAGCATTTTTATGCCTTGCTGCAATCTTGTTGAACATATCAACTAGAGAAATTGTTTGTCTCCCTCTGAACTACTAAAGGGAGAGAAGATGTTTGTTTTTCGTCGATCTTTATTTTGAGATTTGTATCTCTCTTTCAAGAATAATATTTATGCTTTGTTCTTGTACAAGTAACAATGTTTTGGACTCCCGTACCAGGGATAATGGTCCAAGTTTTGAAAGCTCTTTTAGTATAAGGAGTGATATCCTTCTTTTATTTGAAACATGCAATCCACTATAGAAATTTTAGAACAAAAGGATTTTACCTATTTTGTAGCAACGTTCTTCTTAGAGAAAATACTTCTCGTTTCTCCTTTCTTCATTTTCTTGAGGTGGATTTGGATCAATGTCGGCAGTGGTGGCATATTGTTTTCCCTTCTTTCTGGTTGGACAATGTTTAGCAATATGTCCATACTTGTCACATCTGTAACACTGAACTTTTGAGGCATCTCTTCTTTGATATCCTAAATTTGATGAAGACTTTTCTTCTTTAAATGTTTGCCTGAAGTTTCTTTTGAATCTTCCTCCTTTCCTGGTATGAAGTGCAAGAGCATGATTTTCTTCTGGGTAATCTTCCACTCCTCTAATTTTGAGTCTTAGTTCTTTTTGTGTACAATCTATCCATAGTCGCTCAAAGGTTGGTAGGGTTTCTCTTCCACTGATACTCTGAAGGAAGGGCTCCCATGATTTTGGAAGATTCTGGAGAGTAGTTAAGACAAGTTCTCTATCAGACATGTTTTCTCCAATTGTCTCTAGTTGTTCTTTAACCTCTGATAACTTCATGAAGAAAAGTGCAACTGTGTCATCTTTCGTCATCTTAGTACTTTGGAGTTGACTTCTCAAAGCGAGAGCTCCGAGAGTGTTGTCACTTTCAAACATTTCTTTCAATGTTTTATACATATCATAGGCAATCTTCAGATTTGCAATCCGGGGCAAGAGATGATCTCTTGTTGAGTAGATGATTATTTTCCTTGCTCTGACGTCATCTTCTTTTCTAACTTTCTTCTCTAATTCAGTTGTTGTTTCTGGTAGAGTTTTAGTAGTTGCATCCAAGAGATCTTCTTCTTCAAGGGTGACAAGGAGTTTTGTTTTCCAAGGGTTGAAGTTGCTTGCTCCATCAAGCCTATCTCCCATTGGAGTTATGTTCTTCATCTTTTCTTGAATCCTTGTAGACTAGATTATGTTTGGACTTATGATTGCCAATAATCAATTTGATAGTATCACAAAGATGCTTATTGATTCAGAATAAATCTTTCTTCAGAAAACCAGAAATATTCTGCAAGAATTTTCAACACCCTAGAAACCTTAGGGCCAAAAATCAAAATTTCTTGGAATTGAATTCTGAGAGATTTTGGAGATGCACTGGAAGAGGTCGTACTCTTCTATGCTGAAATTAGCCTCAACGTCCAAGTTTTCAAGGGTTGAAACACTTCAAGAGAGAGGGTCGTACGGAATTTTCTGGAACCCTGGGAAGGTCGTACGATTCTGCAGAAGTGGAGGGTTTGTTGATAAGGGATGAGACTTGGTGGATGCTTGTGCAATGGGTTCTTTCAAGACCTATGCTCTGATACCATGTTGATTTTTCATAACATTAGGTTAAGCATGAAGTTCATTCCATTTTAACAATTAACCATAACCATAAATGCTGCAGCAACCAAAATCACATGAAGAACACAAAATGTATCCTTGGAAACCCTTCTCAATAAGGGAGAAAAACCCAGCCAAATCCTTTGCTATACTCTTCAAGAGAAAGACCTTTCACCACCAAGAATATCCAGCACACAAGAGGGTGCACAAAACTCTAGAACTCTAGCACCCAAGAGAGGTGCGCAACTTTGACTAAGAAGTGTACTTGCTGAAATTTCCAAAACTCACAAGTGTGTGTGTGTCTACAATGAAATATTTCCTCTTACTTATATTAGACTTGTCCTATCAACTAAAGTGTCTATTGGCACAATAGGACCGACCTCACTTAGATATATTATTTATTTATTATTATAATAATTAATATTAATATTAATAATAATTATCTTTTACAGTTTATCTTTAGACACAAAAGGTAGGGCCGACCTGTACCCTTTACACGATAACTAGGGTTACAGGTAGGTCTGACTCTTGAACAATATATAGCAAAGGATCTGATACACCCACTAGTGCTCATCCACTAGGGGCACATCCATAGGGATGCCATGGACTTGATTCATTGCATTACACAGATGAACCAGGTCTTCACACATTCACATGTGCTCGTCCACAGGCACGTCCACTCTACAGATCTGCTTTCCCACTGCCACCTACAGGAGGATCATCTGGATTCTTCCCCTCAACTCTGTTGCTGCTCAGAGGAGGCCATCACATCATCTTCATTTTTGTTCTCATGATGATATGCCCAACACTTTTGGGATTTCTCACATTCACATTGTGCTCAGCCACAGGCACGTCCTAACTCAACAGATCGCTCTTACATCGGATAATCATCTGGAGTTCTTCTCACTCACATCATGGAGGAGGCCATCTTTACGTTCCTGACTCTGTCCTGGGCAGGAACCACATGTTGATATTATGGTAGTTACGGGAGGTATTTACCTCCACGTATAAACCTGACGAGAATAGAATATTCCGAGAAGCAAGAAGAAACCCTAATGAGTTGGCTAATAACCCTAGAAGACATGTCGGCTCAAGAGGATAAATTGTATTAGGTTATTAGCCTCCAAGAAAAGAAGTCGGCCAGAAGAAATAATATATACTGAACAGACAGATACCCAGAATGAGAAGTCGACCCAGGCAGTTAGCCAGAATTAGTATAAATACAGGAGGCCAGTCTTCATTCTGGCAGGTATTCTTAGAACTGCAGAGCAACACTTGTGCACACTGCAGTTGCCCAGTTTGTGCGCAGGTTTGGAGGAAGAG